>JBBMOE010000048.1:482602-562787 GCA_037975065.1 Chaetodon trifasciatus | reverse complement strand
CCCCCATACACTTGAAGATAAGCATTTTTTTTTTTTTTTTTTTGGATTTGTTTTTTTTAATTACTCTCCATAAATAAAAATCTATAAAAAGGGAAAAAAAAAAGACAACCCTCCTATAAATAAAAAAACAAAGATTTCCAGCAAAACACAGAGATAAAGATCTGTATACAAAATAAATAAAGAAAATTTAAACCCCATATGAACAATGTACAGTGTTACTAATATCTTGTTAAACCTCTGCAAATAGATTAACGTAGTGCATTTTTTTTTTCCATTCATCACAAGAACTACGAATTTTTCTCTTAATCTTTTTGTTTTTCTTCACAAATCTGCAGGCAAATTAAAATCCGAACGATTATCCAAAAGAAAAGGAGATGCGAGGTTTTTCGCGTTGCGGGAAACGCTTCGTTGGCATGTTTTTGTTGCTTACAAGTTTGCTCGAAAGGATTTACAGCCGTTGTCTGGCAGGCGGGAGATGACTGTGGATTTGTGTTTTTGCCTTTTTTAATGGTGGACGTCTCTGCCGGCTGTGGAAAAACGCGTTGCTGTTATGGCTTCCTAGCCTGGGCTGCGATGCATCTAGGTGTTACCACTGCTACTGACAACGGCCTATCAGCTACGACACGACGACACTGCGACTCTGCGGTGCTTTACAGCTTTAGCTACAGAGAACGGCCATCACGCCCTCCCTGATCCTCCCCTCTGTGTGTGCGTAGTACCGGATGGCGTGCTGAAAACGGTCGAACAAAAACTGTTACGTCTCTACTGGCCTTGTATACAAACACACATGATCCTTTTTCTAGCTTTAAATAAAACATCTGGTCACTTAAAACAAGTGTGCAGCTTAAATGTGAACGTTCCTGCCTTTTAAAGGGGGGATGAAGACCGCTTTAAGTGTGTCAGGAAAAGATGGAACTTCCAGAATTAAAATCAAGATGTCTACGTTACATGTCCGCTCTCGTCACGAATGTCCCGAGGAGAGGGACGAGTTGGTTACAGTGTAAAACTGGGTTCTTCTGAAGCCTGTCTGGTTAGGCCGAGGACAGCCTTCTGTGTGTGTGTGTGTGTGTGTGTGCGTGTGTGTGCGCGTGTGTATGTGTATGTATGTGTGTGTTGGCCTTCGGGCATGCCAGTCCAGTGCAAACCTACCTAAAGAATAAACAGTTTCAGATTAGACCAGAGGTGGATGGAGGGGTAGAAGTGGAGTGGAGGGGGAGGGCGGGACGGGGCGGGGCGGGGCGGCGGTCAGGAAGGGGGGCGTTTCGGCCTCCTTGGTCCCTTGCTGCCCTGAGCCTGAAGTCAAACAGGCAGGGAGTCACTGAAGTGTGCACTCGACCAAGGTGGCAGCACACAGCTCCTTTGCTGCAAGTCGAAGTCGACTCCCTTTGTTGATTCAAGTAATTGTACATGGCTTCCATGACTCGCAGCGCCACCGCTGGTGAATCGGAGGGGTGACGGATGCTCAGGTTGGCTGCAGGACCGCTTTCAGGTCCAGCAGCTGGAGGAGACAATAAATATGATGACCAGATGCAGTCAGGTGAATGTTTTTCTGTCCAGACTGCTTCCCACAAGAAAGTCAGGTGCGTGCTTGACTGAAAGCACTCGCTCGTTAAGCTGCTCCGACGGCATTTAAACCCCATCCAGCCACGCCCAAAACCGCCCCCCCACCCCCCCCTGCCCATCAGCCCGTATGTTGGTGCTATAGGCAGTCTTTGCACAGCGCCACCTGGCCCTTCATGTAGTCGCGGCAGGGGCAGACGCGCTGCAGCGACTGGTGGGCGCCCGCGCAGCTGAACAGCAGCAGGTCAGACTGGAAGATGCAGTGGCGGCGGGTCTCGCTGTAGGCCGGGACCACCGTGTCGGCGCTCGACTCCACCGTCTGACAGTCCACGCCAAACCTGACAGAGAGAACACCTTCAGTCAAGATGCTAAATGGCTTTATTGTTGGTACAGAAATGTTTGAATCTGAGTGAGAGGGAGCGACAGGAACGCTCTGAACGACAGTCTTGTTTTTCTGGAGTGAGTGAACTGCACCCTCAACTGGTAATGAGGTGAAACTGCGCTTCATCGAAATTCACAACATATGGCTTCACACTGATGGTGTGCTGCCCCCTAATGGACACTTTTAAAACAACTAGAACTGGGAGAAAGCTTCTACCTGTTCATGTCTCAGTGTGTATACATGTACTAATGTGTGTGTGTNTACTCACTCACTCTCTCTTTCACATTCACTCACTCACACTCAATCTCACTCACTCTCTCCCACATACACCCTCTTGCTAACTCACCCACACTCTTAAACTCACTCTTACTCATTCACTCTATTACATCCTCTCATTCTCTCCCACAATCACACACCCCCTCACTCACACACTCTCTCAGACTCACACATACACTTTCACACTCATTATCTTACACCCTCTCAATCTCTTTGACACTGCTGTGAAAGAGTGAGTGAGTAACATTCAAAGAGAGTGTGGGTGACTGAATGAGTGAGTGTGGTAGAGACAGTTACACTCACTCTTACTCATTCACTCTATTAAACCCTCTCACTCTCTCCCACACTCACACACCCCCTCACTCATACACACACTCTCTTAGACTCACTCAATCACTCTCTCACACACACTTTCACACTCACTATCTTACACCCTCTCAATCTCTTTGACGCTCACTCAGTCTTACTCTCATACTCTTACTCACTCACTCTGACACACGCTCACTCTCTCCCACACACACAGACACTCTGTCTTTCACATTCACTCATGCACTCGCACACCCTCTTGATCACTCACTGTCTTTTGAACACTCACTCCCACTCTCTTACACCCTTTTAAGTACCCTCACTCGCTCATACACCCTCTTTCACCCTCTGGCTCACTAACTCACTCATTCCTACACTCACCCACTCACTCTTTCAAATTCACAAACCCACTCTCTCGCTCACTCACACACCCTTTCTTCCTCTCACTTACACACAACCACCCTCTTGCTCACTCACTTTCCTACACTCACCCACACACTCTTTTCCTCACTCTTTCACACACCCTCTCGCTTACTATCACTCTCTTCCTCACTGACCCTCTCTCTTTCACACTCACCCAGCCACCCTCTCACTCACTCACTTAGTCACACCCTCATGACCACTCACTCTTTTTCACACTCTTACAGTCAGTCACTCTCTCCCACACTCTCTTACACACACTTTTTCACTGTTACTCACTCACTCTTTCACATTCAATCACTTGCTCATTATCTCTCATGCACATTCTTTCACACTCACTCACTCTCTCCCACACACCCTCACTCCCACCCTCTTGTTCATACTCACCCACACACACACCTTCACACCCACATACTTTTTCCCTTACTCACTCACTCTCCCACTCTCTGACACTCACAACCTCACTCACCCACACTCTTACACACACACTCACTCCCACTCTCTGGCTCACTCCCTCTCTCTCTCGCTCACTCACTAACTCACTCATTCCTACACTCACACACTCTTTCACATTCACAAACTCACCCACACACCCACTCTTTGACACTCACTTTCACCCTCTTGCTCACACTCTTTCACACACATTCTCGCTTAGTGTCTCTCCTCTCTCTCACACACACACACACACACAGTCCTTCTCACTCACTCTTACTCACTCACTCACTCACATGCTCTCCCACACACCCTCTCACCCACTCACTCTCTTTCATGTTCACTCACTCTGACATCCTCTTGCTCGCTCACTCGCTCTCTCACTTGCTTATTCACTCTCACTCTCTCCCACATACACCCTCTCGCTACCTCACCCACACTCTCATTCACACTTTCACTCTTACTCACTCACTCTTTATTACACTCTCCCACACTTACACACCCACTATCTTACACCCTCTCAATCTCTTTGACCCTCTCACTCACTCTTTCACACAGACACCCAGTCTTTAAAACTTACTCTTTCACATTCACTCATGCACTCGCACACACCCTCTTGCTTACCCACTTGTTCTTGCACCCTCTCTTTCAGTCACCCACTCTCAGACTCCCTCACTCTCTCTCACCTTCATTCATGCACTTGCACACAACCTCTTGCTCACTCAGTCTTTTGCACGCTCACTCACACTCTCTTACCACTCTCTCACTCACCGACGACACATTAGATCTTTCACCCTCATGCACACTCCGTTCTACTCACTCTCCTACACACCCTCTCAACCACTCACTCTTACTCATTCACTCCCTCTCACATTCTCTCCTTCACATTCACACTGTATCTCTTATACTCTCTCACTGACTTCCTCTCATCCACACTCTTTCCCCCACACACTTGCTCCTCTCCTACATGCAGACACACCCACTCATACTCTCCCACAATTAGACACCCACTCTTTCCTTCACTTACTCACCCGCACCCTCATTCTAACACTCACACACCCTCTCACTCAATCAATTATACTATCAGACAAGTAATCAAATTCACATGTTTCAGAGCTGTTCAATTTGATTCTATGTATTATTCAAATGTCCTATGTGCAATAACCATTCATAAAAATATTGTTGCCAATATGGATAATAAACTGTACACATACCTAGTTGTTGTGTTGACCTTTTTTCTGCTACAATAATTGAATTTCCCCAGTGTGGGATCAATAAAGTCTTTCTATTTCAATATATTGCTTTTGGCCTGTTTGACATCTTGGGTACAAATGTTGTGATGTGGAATTCCCTGATTGTTTCAGTTACCCTTCTACAAAACCATAAACACACTCAAATAAAACCTTCACTTTAAGTGCAACGAGACAAAAATGGAGGGTTGATACCCTGACATTATTGGCTTTCTAATCTTTATGGCCCCTGAAGACCCACCTACACTAAACTTCTGAAGCCCTGATACATGCTCATGCAGTACCTGGTTCTCAATGAAGGCGTTGACTCTCTGCAGCATCCCCTCACAGGTAAACTCGTAGGGAAGGTAGGGCTCAATCTGAACACACAAAACAAGACAGGTCAAAGATGTGTCAGGAGAGGATACTCTGCGCCTGCCTGGTGAAATATCAGCTTGCTCTTTGTACCATAGTGGTCAGGGTGCTGTCGACCTCCACAGACAGAAAACTTCAAGCAGGGACAAAAAAAACAACTGAAGCCTTTGTCATGGCACCAAGTCACTCGCTACTGTCTCTGTATCTCTGTGTACGGGGAGGGGGAGGGGGTGTGAGCCAAGCTGGAGCCTGGTAGGCTGCAGCTCACCACAGATCAAAAAGCATATGAGACTCTGCATGCTCGCCCGGTGAACAAAGCCATTGTTCCGACTCGCTCGGCGGAGCACAACACAACACGAGGTCCTGAGCCCGGGCTTTAAATATGCATGGGTGTGAGTGTGAAGACGGAACAGGATCTCTTTTTTTTCCCCACGCTTTCACTCATTCTCTGACTCTGCAAGCATTTATCTCAGTTAGGGCATCCAATTTTGATCATGATTAACTGTCATTATTTCTGGCAAAGCAGCCTAGTTTCAGCTGTGAGGATTTGTGGCTTTTCTTTGTATGTGATAGAAAGCAATGGATGAGAGTTTATGTATAAATGTGAATCTAGCTATACAGATATCATTTCTGCAATGAGTCCTTTTATTTATTTTTCTAGCATTTCTCACACAGTGTTACTTTTCTTCTTTTACAACATGTTTTGAAAAAAAAGGGTTGAACCTACAACAAATTTGTTAATCTCAAGTAGCTGTAGCTCTTCTTTACATTGTTGTCTTTATAAAATGCAATAAAACAACTATAAAAAGGATTTGCAGGGTCTCAGATTTTTTTTTTCACTTTTGGAACTAATTGATCAAACCTCTTCTTTTCCACTTAAATCATGTTTTGAAAAAAAGGTTGATGAATCAACAAATTTTGATCATCAAGTCAGTGTTTAAGCCATTTAAGGACATATTTTTAGAATTCCTTCAATAATGTGGCTTTTCTTTGTTCTTCATCAGAGTTAACTGAATGATTTAGAAAACGATATTTATTTATCAAATGATTAATTGCTTGACTGAGAAAATAACCAGGAGCTGTAGCCCCCCCTTCTGAAACTAATTGATTGAACCTCTATTAAAACGGTCCTAAATTCATTGAGTGTCTCTCAATGCTTACCTTCTGGCTAAGGATGGAGCGGATGGCCCTCTCCACCTCTACAGAGTTCTCAATATCCACCGTCCACACGTGGGGTTGACCAATGTACACCTCAGCATACGGATGTTGAGAGGTCAACTGCAGAGAGCAGAGGTTGGGGGAAAAACACATTTTAAAAATCATATCTTGAGCAGAAGAGTCTGCAGAGTAAACACGTCCCCACAGATGTGCCCTCCTCCTCTCACCTCTCTCAGTGTGGGTTTGCCCTTGAAGAAGTCTGTGTTCTTGCTGCTTTTTGGCGGACTGAATTTGGGGTTGAGGAAAGCGCAGCCGTTAGCGATGGCCTCCAGCGGGGCGGGACCCTCGTAAGGGAAGGAGAGACCCACGAACAACTGCAGTGGAGAGAAAAACACACTGATTAGCCTCCACATGCATATTTTTTAAATGGACATGGAGGGTAAACTCTAGATGGATTAAAGTACACCCTTGACAGAGTGTACTTAAATCTTTAGTCTGTGCTAAGTTAAGGAGGTGGCACCTGGGAGCCGACAGATTGCAGCTACTGAAATAACCAGAATAACAAAGAAGCTGGAGAGGGTAGAGGGTAGATGGGTGGAAAAGTTCACTGGCTGTGTTGAGGAGTTTCTGTTGTTTGCTGATAGCAGCAATTAACTCTTGTTGAAGCAAACCTCCCATGTTATCAGCACAAAATATGGCAGAGGCAGCACTTTCTGTTTATAAAACAAGGAAGGAAAAACAAGCAGAATAATGTCAAGACACCGCTCTCATGTTTATTCTTCCCAAAGGCCACTGAAGTTTGGTAAAAAGCGAGTGCCATGGATATTTTAACACACTGCCTGAATGTAAATGTAAAGGGAATAAAGTCAAGCTCTGTGGTCTACAGCAGCCAAATGCTTCCTCTCCTTGTTTACAAACTGTATGTTCTGCGGGTATTCAAATACAGCCCACGGTCCTGCTGACAGAGCTTAAAGTAAATACTGTGTAGAGCACTACGAGGGGCTCTAATAACAGTTCACTCCTGGATGGGAAGAGCAAATATTTACGAGGCAGTAGCAGCTTGTCAACATGAGGGTGAGAGAGTTATCCAGAAACAGAGGGGGCTAGTGGCTCATTTATAGGAGGGCCAGAGCTGGCTGATTACAATGGCTAGTCTGTGTGTATCTGAAAGCCAGATAGACGACACACTCTCTTGTTAGCACACAATGCAGCGCTGTACCCTGAAGTGTGTCTGTACACATTCAAATAATCAGACGTGCCTTTTGAATGATGCTCTTTTAGCTTCCATGTGACTATAACCAACCGCCTTATCAGCAACAGATGCCTGCCAACAGGTGGCAGCAAAGCACACTTCTTCTTCTATGTGCGCCTGCATGCAAAAGCTCCTCATTGCTGAGAAACAGTCGCCCACTATTTATAGGGAGCGAGGACGGGAGGGGAGAGGAGAGGCAGCGAATCCATACAAACAGAGACTTAAAGGTAGAAGTGAATAATATATCTGCATCTCTTATGTCACAAGCGGGGTGGAAAGCTCTCTATCAGTGTGCATTAAAGCAGTTTTGCGTATACGTGTTAAAGGACTTTTTGCTAATTAGATCCAACGCTACAGATCAGAGATGGTGTGCTATTGATTTATTCTCCCCTCTTGCAGCGTCCTGCCTCAGATAAGTTAGACGGATCCTGATCCTCAGCCACATGCAAGTGCGACAACACCCAGGAAGGACAACATCGAGAACAATCGAAAGTCACAGACCAGGACAGACAAATGTCCTAAATGTACAATATGGAAGAAGTAGTCAAATCCTTGACTGAAGTAAACGTAACAACACCACAATTCAAAAATCCTCATTATGCAGAATGGCCTCTTCCGGAGTGTTAGGTTACAAAACCATGACACAGTGTTTCTAATGTAAAATCAAGGTAACTAGATAAGAACAGCTCGTTAAATACTATAAAGAGGAAACAGTACATTTCCCTCTGATATATGGTAGATTATAAAGCCGCTTCAACTGGAAGCTACTGCGTGCCAGTATCTTTTATTTTTTACATATCTCATTTGTCATACAAAGCGTCTGAAAGATAAAGAATACAATGCTCAACAGTATTTTTCATATCATATTTCTCGCGTCATACACCAGCAGTGTTTTACTTCTCAAATACAGCTGTGGCTCACAAAATGTGCATTTATGATTCTGTCAGCTTTCTGAGGAAATTTAAGCACTGTTTTCAATTCCTAATTCACTAATTCCAGCACCTGCCATGGGCTGTGTTTGCTTTCTACTATGCATGATATCATAAGTTGAAAACAATACTTCCTCCCTGTTTTACACACACATCTATGATTAACATATATGTAGTAGGTGTGTGGCAGAGTGGGAAAGGGACAGAAAATAAGAAACATAGGTAAGACAAACCAGACGCAGACAGGATGTTAGACATACGAGATGGAAGAGAAGCAAAATCAGAAACCTCTGACGCCGTCAGCACGCAACACGACGCAGAAAAGCTCTGCCTCACTTCGGCGGTTTGATCACTGACACTATTCCCCTGACACAGCGCAGCACGTCAGTGTTTATTTCAGGAAATTTTGTTTGAGAGAAAGTCAAAAGTCAGAAGTCAACGGTGACATTCTTTTCACAGAAGTATTTTTACAACATCTAAACCCCATGAGGTCAATTAGCTCAGAAAGTTTGATTGCAGGCTACAGCAAATGTGTTGCTTAAGCAGCACGAGGAAAACTGTGACTACAACACCTCTTTATTTTCCTTCGAAGTGATTAAACAACACTGCAGCTAAAATGTTGGGTTTTTGTGGTTTTAATAAGCTGTTCCCCTATGGGTTTCCATGCAGAACCACAGCCTACGTGAATACAGCAAACCAAAACTTGCTCTGGCACAAGTTCTTTAGTGTTGTTTTGTCTTTTTTTCCCCAGCACTGTAATGATCTGCTCCACTGCTGAATACACCTTTGTTCTTCTCTTTAAACGCCTCCAACAACACTGGGTTCTTGGTTTTAGGTGCTCGCTACGGCTGGATTTGCCGGCCAAAAATCTTTTTTTGGCTGAAGCAACGCTCAGAATCTTTTCAGCACAAAAGGGGTTTAAATCTCAATCCATCTTTTTTTCTATAAAAGTCTGAATCGTGATCTACGTCTCTCTCGCTCTGTTTTTATCCCTGCCCTTGCTCTTTTCTGATGTCTCTCTCCTCTGCCTGCCTCTCCTCCCTCCCTGGTCTGACGGGAAAGCATCTGGTTTCAGAGGTTAAAGAAATCGAAGCTCTCCCCCACCTCATTCTACTGAAAAGGTTGACGACTGGAGCCAAAAGACAGACTCCATCTTTCGACGCCAGCGCTAATGATGGTTTTCACCTGCAGCAGACACTGTTGTCAGGTTTTTAAGGGCCGTGTAATTTTAATTCCATTCCCTTATGGCAATGGGCAGCTCCATAAAATCTAGTGGAAATTCACTGCTTTCCTCTGTGTTGTTGAGCATAAAAGAAAAGTGGGTGCTGTGATTTAATCAATGATGAAACAGCGATTGTGCAATTGAATGTTAGCAACCGTAACTTGGCACAGCTGCTCGGTCATACTTTATTATTCCACGCAGAAGTGGTGTGGATGAGGCTGTAATAAGGCCGTTTGGAGGGTGGTTCCTCTTTTTAGCCTTCCCAAAAACACAAAAATATACAGAATGGACAGATGTTAGCATGTTTGGCTAACTGTCTTACTACCAGCAGTAGTAACCTTGTGTTACTTCCATGGTGCACATCATTCGCTAAATACATTTAGGTGTTGGGTTACAGGTTAGGTTAAAAAAAGCTCTGTTCACAGCTACTATGTTCACTGTGTGGAAGCCAGTCTTGGACGCTATCAAAGCGTAGGAAAAGTTTGAGGTATGATGCTTTACATGCAGCTTTCAGTACACAAAACCATTCGTGTTTAACAACTCCACACACATTCTGTTAATATGTAAAGTGTGTGTGTCGCTCCACACGGTTCAATCCTGTCTGGCTGCAGTCTCTGCGGCTGTGTCCTTGTCTTTGTGAGTGAAAGCGGTTTGAGTAGTGAGAGGAAAGGACAAGTCATGACGTGAATGGAGAAGTGCTTCTGTGGATGGCTGGACGGAGGACGGACTCAGACAAACTCCAGCCACTTGGATCAAGGCTCTTTTCAAAAGAGGGCCTCTGTTCAAATGAAGACACCCTTTCTCACCCTAACAACATCCAGCATCTCTTCGAGGAATCATATTTTTACTCTCTAACTTGTCTTTTACTGTACGTTGCAGTGTACTTTCAGGCAGGCCTATTTTTTGGAATATGATAAAATGTGAATGTCTCATTAGGTAACTGAAATCTCACTTGATTCAAAAAGAAGCTTTCCAAAGTCACTGTCTCACACAATGATTACTTTTACAGGTAATGCTCAGAGCAGCCTGGACGCACAGAGACAGGCCACGGTTTGTGAAAACCATACAGTCCTTAATATTCTGCAGGTTAGCTGGGCCACAGTTTCTTGGTCGCTTAAAAATGTCAAAGGGAAAAGTGTGGGAGTTGGTTTGTGACTTTCATAGCTGTCTAATAAGCACCGTGCCCTCGCACTTTTATTTCCCTGCAGGGTCATTTTTTCATGGGAGACAATTTACAGCCCGGCAGACTCACCTTGGTTTCTCGGAGGAGGAACTGCAGGTCTCGGCCGCTCAGGATGCCGTGGTTCTTGACGTAGCTGGGGAGGTGTATGGTGCTGGTGCCGTGCACTGTGCCGTGGACCTCCATGTAGCTGTGGATGGTGTCCAGGTACTTCTTTCTGTCCTGGAACAAACAGGGTGATATATTCAGTTTTTCATTATTCTTCATTATGAGAGGTTCACAAGTCCCCTCTGAGAGGATACATGTCTCTCAAAGTGAGATGCGCCATTAAAAAAACACCACCTGCTCTTGGAAAATACTGACACAAATTGAAATGATTTTCAAGAAAAAAAAATCCATTTATTTTATTTAGGTTAATCTGGTGCAATCAAAAAAAACCCCGATCCTTGAATGAACCATTTTGAATTACATTTTTTGGGGGATCAGTATCATTACTTTGCTATGTGGCCCGGTGAACTTTTGTTCAAGCTACCTGACTGACCATCTGGCCACAATGGCAGGCTGAGCTAAAAATAGCACTGTGTGAAGAGCATCACTGCACACCATACTCTGCTACTGTTATGAAGTCTACCTGATCCACAATGTCCTTGACCAGAGAGACAACAAGGCATTCAAAGCATGCCAATAAAACCAATCTAAGTCATGTCCATCACATAGCTACGCTATGTTTGAGTGGACGAGGTCAAAAGTCAAACTGGGAAATGAAAACTCCACCTAATGTCTCACATCGACTTTACTCGTCATGGGGTGTACTACTCATCTTGGCTCTGGAGGAGATTCTAAGTCTCAAAAAACAACCCTGCTGATGTCATCAGGGTTATCTCAGCTTGGCCTTGAGACTTGAAATGTCTCTGAATGATTTCAGGGTTTAGCTGCCAAAGCTGTTTATGCTATTTGTGTATGTCGTGCTCCACCTCAGAGAACAATAAGTGCATTGAGGAGAGTAAGCCACCATCTTTTTAAACACTGTGCCAAAGTCATTTCAATTTCATGATGTCTGAACCCCGTGCAGTGTGGAAGGTGTAAACAATCTGCTTCAATGATACACATCCTGACCAAGACCCTGTGAGGTCAAAACCAGCCATCTTTTCAAACCATTTGTGTGCACCAAAAAATAGATGGCTTTAATAATTATAATTTTCTCTGCCTAAGAGTGTGCTTTCATCTTCAAGGGCACCTTTGAGGTCCTCTGAATTTACTGCAGTGATTGCACTTTGCCTCTGCATTCCTTCATGTGGTTGGAGGATTGTGAATTCAGTCCGAGCGATAGCAGTCCAGCGTGTACCGAAGCAGAATTACGATATCAAAGGTGGTGTAATATACTGAAAGTGACTCGAGTGCATGAGTGAGCTGGGGTTAAGCACACCATGTAGAAAGATGTGAGATAGTAAAATCCCATAATGGAATCTCATCAAAGTGTAGATCAACTTAAAGTGGTGGGTCAACTGTTTCTTGGACTGGCCTGTCATGTGTTTACTTTGAACATCTTTTTAGCTCCTGTCAATCCCTGTCACGTTGGCCATCGAAGCCACATAAAAGCTTCTTTTTAAAGAATAAGTTATGTTAATCAGTTTGGAAGGAAACATTACCTCCACAATAAAAGGCCTTTGATCATGCCCACGCTGAGACTGTCACAGCAGGTCTTTGATTTCCAAAAAAGAGGACTGCTGTATAACACAGCTACATTTGTACACAAACTATTCCCCCGTGTCTCCTGCTGAAACACGTCTTTTTCATTTAGTCCAGCGCCTGCAAACACCGAGCCGTATGGGAGCGACATACGGTGCGGTCGAAAGCTCATAAAGCCGAGCCATTCAGGGAGGCCGGGTAGATGAAAGCTGCTCATTTTCTCCATGATGACAGGATACGTCAAAAGCACAGTCACCGGAATGTTCTACATTCACACACTAATGCAAACTGGAATATTACTGATTACCGATGGTTTCAACACTCGTGGGGCAGCAAGGCCTCATTACTGTCAAACGTGACCTGTTTCAAATTTACACACAAATCGTACACACAAGCCCGCCTTTGAAACAGCTCTGCCTCCAGGACATTTCCCTGCTCTCACTCTGTGTGTGCGTGTCTACCTCGGTGCTTCCTTTTCGGGTTTAAATTTCAGGTAGCCGCTTGTCAGGGTCCCTGGAGGCCTGGCTATCAGATGCCTCCAGCCAGCCTGTAACTAAAGCAGCCCGGTGTGTGTGTGTGTGTGTGTGTGTGCGTGTTTGAGAAAGAGAGATGAAGTCCTAATTAAAGGGTGAAATCATGATCCTGTAATCTTTTCACTCAGGAGAACTGAGTGAGGATTTATGTGTGTATATGATGGGATTTATAAATGAAAGATACTAGTTGGTACATGAGGAGGGACACACAAACACACACACACACTTCGATAGAAAATTCGATAGAGGGTTGTGCATGAGATCTGAAAAAGCTAATGTAAAGAGAAGAGCTGACACATCCTCACTTCATAACAGGAAGTAATTAAAAAATACTATTGACACTGCTATTTTCACATGTTTCTAAAAGTGAGGCTAAAAAGCACAATAATTCCAATGCAGTCTGGTGATTCATGTATTCATATATTCTGAATTAAAATACTTGTTGCACCTTTACATTAACTTTGGTACAAAAGTTGACAGTATTTTAAGGGCTTATGTACATTATAGACAGATGTTCAGCCTGGGAATGTATGCTTATTCTGAATTTGACGCAGCAACACAACAGGGTCACCACTTTGTGAGCACGTGACTTTTTTAGGGTTGCATGATGAACATTTTAGGGAACACTGTTGGGCTGTGGTAAAAAAAAATCATCTCTCAGATTGTGCTGAGACACTGTACATGTGAAATGACCATGACTGCCTGGAGAGGAAGGACAAAAAAACCACTAATAAAGGAAAAACATCATAAAGAATCTTAAGGCAGCAGGATGTGTGTGATGTGTGTTTATTGTGACTGCTTGAGTGACTCTGCGTGTGTGCGCAGAAGAGGAGCATACACTGGCTTCCCCCTTCGAGGCAGTCGCCGCACAAAGCTTTCACGGTCAGAGGACATCTCTTTCCAGATGCTCTCTGGAGCACGTCTGATTCCTCACACAGACGCACTTTGAATAGAAGGGAGTGTGTTGAAAGGTATGGCAGAGAGCAACAGGAACACAAGTGGGACAGCATGTGAACGAGGCATGTTTGCAATGTGCGGCGCCATTTTTAGATCCATTGTGGATGCTCTTTGCTCTTCCTTCACGGAATGATGTTGTGTCAACTTCAATTCATAATCCTGTCTCGGCTGTCAGCGCACTGTGAGGCAAAGTTATGACTTTGTAACAGACTGATAACATTATGAGAGAGTTATCCCCCCCGTGTCCTCGGACAGTACGTGTGGTATTCGCCGAGAGCGTGTGTGTGTTTTCATCTGTACTGTATGTGGAGGTATATGTCTCTGAGCGCATGCAATATGCAATTGGAAACCAAGAAGCAGATCGATTGCGGCAGCCTTGTACAGGAGCATGTGCTTAGGGAGTTATAAAATAACTGCTTTGGCTGGAGAGGTTGATTGAAGCAGGAGAGACGGAGGAGGAGGTGAGTTTTATGACCTTGTAAATCAGAGGGAATTTGTAAACCCTGGCTCGGAGAGGAAACAGGAGAGGCGGCTTCTGCTTTCTGTCGGCAGAGGGGAGGGTTGAGGGATGAGTGTCCGGGGAGGAAAGCTTACTGGTTGAGAGACACAACCTCTGAGTAAAGGCAAAAAAGATTGAGATACACTTGCTCTTGATGCCACTGATCCCTTTTTATGACTGCTAGCATTACAGCACTCATAAGTAATAAGCTGCCACATTTTCCAACAAATACTTGTCAGGTTCACTATTTACAACCAGATGATCTCACAGAATGACAATCCAACAGACTGCATATCCAGTTAATGCAAGCTGTTACATGTTCATTACGTTTTAACGCAACATACCAGGATCCGAGCAAATATTTGATCCTGATCAGCCGAAACTGTCAGTAGCAGCAGTAATAGCATCACTTTGCAATTTATTACAACACGTTAACAAGCTAACATCTGATTACAACAGTGACTGACTTCAACGTTTCTTTTGATCTATTTGGAGAATATTGCGAGTTTGATGCTGACATCTGCACTTCACTCATGCCTCGACTGAAACTTTGACTTCTTTCAGCTCGTCCATTTTAACTTCTATTTCACCTTTGTTCAGTATTTGTATTCGACTTCCACTTCATTATCATGATTTTTATGTTGTTCTCCTTCTCTATTGTATAAACGGAGGAAAGACTGTTGTAGGAACTGGAGCGGTCAGACTTGAAGTGGCCTTAATTTAACGTCTATGGCGCTATCATACACGACACAACGAGCATCGTTGCTCGTTTCCAACAGACACAGCTGTCACTTTCATGCCCAGTGCCCACGGTGTGGAAGGAGCAAATGTACGGCCCATCAGTGCACTCATGGGAGTGTTGGTCTTAACATGAGGTGTGCTGAGGTGCTCTGCTGTTAGGCAGCAGAAAGCGACTGCGCCACTGACCGTCAAAAACTCGTCTGAAGTCAATGGCGCCTTGTTTTCGTGCTATTTAAAGGACACATTATTCAGACAGAAAGATCCTCCCATGCCTGCTTCACCTCAGGGAGCTTTGGTGGATTCCTGCTGCTACCATAGATGTCTACTTGCGTGCCTTCATGTGCGGGCACACCTGGCTTTTAAAAGGAATGGAAGAGGACACTGACTGGTTTAATTCACTAATAATTAATGGAGACAAAATACAACACTTTTAATCCTTGTGCCTTAATTTACCTCTGTTTAACTAGCATAGCGAAGCTGGACACGCCCTAAATGCACACCATGCCCCTGTTAATTAGCTTTTAAATTACGGATTACAGAAATGAAGACGAGCAGTATCAGATCTCTGATCTGTTGTTCAGATGGAATTCAACAAGCTTGATATGTGAGTTTATAGCAGTGCTTTCCCTGTTGCGGTAAACCTCTCCTCCTTATGTGTTTGCAGAGGGGCACAGCTACAGGGCTGAGAGGAGATTTTATATTTCAGCGTTTTATCTTGACAGGTAGTGGTGTCAAGACACTAGGGATGGAGCAGATTAATCTTGCTTTACAGCACATTTCATCTGAAACAATCAGCGTCTCCCACAACCTGAGACACTGCATTTGGTACAAACGCTGTCTTCCTTTTGTTCACTCACTTCATTTTCATGTGAATTTTATTGTATTTTGATGAAGTACATCACTGTGTGTTGTCATTCTTCAGCTCTCAGGTTCGTCTTGAACTAAAAGA
Organism: Chaetodon trifasciatus; assembly: GCA_037975065.1. Taxonomy (NCBI): domain Eukaryota; kingdom Metazoa; phylum Chordata; class Actinopteri; order Chaetodontiformes; family Chaetodontidae; genus Chaetodon; species Chaetodon trifasciatus. Next base: position 546,698 of record JBBMOE010000048.1, on the reverse strand, counting down.
AGTTTTAGGAGGAAAGCATCATACGTGTAATAGTTTCTGACACTACTGCATAATCTTTAAGAGGCAAGTGGAGCTCTTGCCTCATCAGAATGCAGACAGGTGCGCTTGGCTCGACCCTCAAACTGCCTTCGACATCAAACATCAAATGCACCTCTGATCATCTTCCCATCGAAAATAATTTCCAACTGACAGACTCTGAGGCCCCCGAACTGGAAGCTTGTCAGTCAGGCCAAAAAAGAATCACTTCAACCTTTCTTAGAGAAGGAGGAAAAATCATTTTCCCGCGTGACACACACATTCTTACATGCAGAGCCCATCATACACACATTTCTGCAGTGAGCAGTCAGTCAGAGATAATGGCAGTGGTTCATTTTAATGTGGTGACTTGCACCAGGGCACTTCAGCAATGCTAGCGGCTGTCAGGCCCTCTTGGTGCTCCCGCAGTGTGTGACCTTTTGTCCCAATGGTTGACATCTGCCCGTATGGTACAAAGCCCTCTTTGACAGTGAGGACGCGTCACTGAATAACTAGATGTGGAGGAAGCAATAGACATCAAAACCCCAGCAGAGTGTTTCCAATATGATATAATGTCATGGCTGTAATTTCTATCACTTTTTCAGTATTTATGCTAGTTAACCAACCAGTGCAGCACTGTGCATTTCAGCTACAGATACTGTCTGAGCTTCCTGTGCAGCAGCATTTACCGTTCACATATTGACACAGTCATCATTTTATGCAGTGTATTTTTTAGAAAATTTGCATTTTACTGCATGATGAACTTTTAGGGAACACTGTTGACTAGAATGTTTTGTATAAAGCTGCATGTTGTAGCTGGGTGCTATCACTTTTTTATAGTCAAGTTTATGCTTTGAGTTATTCAGTATAAAAATCAACTCCACAGCTTTTACTTGCCTTTATATGTCAGCCACTGCAGATGGTATAAACCTTGATTTCTGAACACTGATATTTCAAAACACCCAGTGCTGCACATTTCTCAAGAGAACATGAGCTTATTATACTGAAATGTGCAGTTTGAGTTATTGTTATGAGTTTTATGATGCATTAAAGTATATGGAGGCCCATTCAGTGCCATTGTATTTATAACTCAGTGACTGCATGCAGTAGAAATGGATTTCAGATCTCAAATGCTCAGTACTGCATTTGAATTAATTTTGAATATTTTTGATATAATATGAATGAATATTAATGAATCACACACTGTGAATAAGCTCATTCTCATGATCTGTACAGTTTGATAAGAGATGCATTTAAGTGGAACGCTCCAGTATGTTCACTTCTACTGCATCTATATTTCAGTATATTTTCAGATATTGTAACTAGACAGCGATCCAAAATCATGCCAATCAGGAAAAATGTAACACACACTTAGTTCAGGAATTACATGTTATTGCCAACATTAGAGCGACTGCATGACTTCTGCTGACAAACCCTCCAGAACTCTCAGGTCATCAGACACTGGTCTCCAAAGTGAAATGTTGCACACATCTACAGATAAAATGGCCGGTCTACTAGATGAATATAGACGTAGATCTCTGACAGATGTACTTGTAAATAAACAGACTGATGGATGCACTGTAAAACCCAACAGACACTTTGACAGATACTTAAGAAATCCCCTGGGGAACATGGGGTGGGGGGGATAGTATCCAGAAGTGCTTGGAGTGCAGTCAGGAGATGTTATTTACTTCAGTGCCTTGCCACGCCCCATTAGACATAACGGTGTAGAATCTATTAGATTTTGGTGGCTTGCCATGTCTCTGACGGTGAGAAAGAGAAGGTGGTGCTATGCGATTGCTGAAAGTGAGTCCCTGCTATGTAGATGTGGAGCTGCGCAATCACCCACTTGTAACAGGCAAAATGCATATGTGAGGAAACACTGAGATGAAAGCCTGGCTCAAGAAAAATAAATAAAAAACACATGCAGCAGCTTCAATATTCCTGCCTGTCCTGCAGCAATGGAAACACCTGTAACGTCATATGCTTCATTGGGTGCAATTAAAAGCGCTGCGCCTCGTATACAGAAGCTAATGGTACCACGGGGATCTTAACACCATCTCCATACATTCAAACTATTACTTATTGAAGCATGTAGTGAACAAAACAGGTGCCATCGGGGGGGACTATGTTATTTCAAGACTAATTATGACTAAATTTGCAGCCCTTGGTCAATATGGTGTAAGCAGAGCTGGGAAATTACAGTTTATTTCACTGTTCATAAAATATCTTCCTGGATATGTAGTTCACTGCTTCTGTGAATGATTATGGAAGTAAACAGAGCTGACGTTCAATCCTCCTGTCCCCCTTTGGCTCTATAAAATCAAAGCAGATGAACACAACACGTCAGGTCATTCTCAAGGTAGGCCATGTGTCCCCATGGTAAGACAGGAAATGACTAACTTCGACCAAATTACAGAACATTCGGCTCATATGGGACCTTTCCAAACTGTTCCCACTCAAAATATCCAACTGCTTTCAGCAATTATAGTACACATCAACTGACAGTTTCACTGCTCTTGAAGTTAGTTTATCTGCCTCCAGTGCTCACACTTGAACTTCTTCACCTCTTCCCAAGACCCACAATGTTCATACAGTTTACTCAGTGCTCATGCGTCAATGGCCACCACTTCAACTGGCATCGCCTTTCAGTTTATACACCTATGCACTCCAACTCACCCAATCCAGCTCAATTTTTCACCTACACACAACTGACTGTCTCAATTCTTTCCGGCGCTTGTATCTTTGAGAAAATGCAGCTTTTCCAGTTGTAATATACATCAGATATATGGGAAACAACATCGAACTCCACAGATTAGAGTTACAGAACAGTAACAAACAGCAGCTTCTGGAAATGTCTTGGGCCTAATTCAATAACACATCTGTGACAGAAGGAGTCGATTTAATAACTGCGATAACGTTTCACACTTTCCGCAAACGTCAAACTCGAGTTTCTTCACTGACGCTCGCGCCAGATTAATAGCACAAGGGACTGCTTCATCAGATCAGACGAGCACAGCGAAGCTACAGAAGCTTTAATGTGCAGCTCAACTTGGTTATCTGTCATGAAGGCAGGATAAAACACACTGGTGTCTGTTTATGAGCCTGTGAGGGCAAGACAGTGGGATGGTTGCCCTTCCTGCTCTGCATATGCCAGCACTGTGTGTATTTGTGTATGTGTGTGTCCCTGTCAGCTCAGTGTGTCTCTCTTCACCATGTCCTCTGATCTGCTGCCAAGGGCCTGCAGCTTTCCCTCTCCGTACATCCTACTCATTCTCACCTTTCTCCATGTTCCTTTCTGCCTCGTCAAATGCTTTCTTGCACAGTGAACGCTGAAAAACGGGGACGCTGACCGATTTAATGCAGATGTGGTGCACTGGTGAGGTGAGTCTGGGTAAATGGTTTATTGGTTTCTTTTTTTTTTAATCTCTACCAGTTAAAAGGAGATGTGGATTAAGTCATGCCAACAGGTTGCCAATATTTTCCTTGAGATGGTCGTGCGGTGTGACCCTCTGAACACTGAGCAGCCATGCACACACAGTGAAACATTAGCTGTTTTGTATTGTGTATGTATGGAAAGAGACAGACAGAGAGGGGAAGACAGGCAGTCATTCTCGGCTCCCCTCGCTCTGCCTTTCTACTCCTCCTACTGGGTTGCTATGGAAACGGCTCCCTCAGAGGTGGTCTGGCCATTTTATTTCAGGTCTCACCATCGACGCTGCGTCTTCAATAACAAAATGATTACTCGCCATCCTGGTTCTTCAATCCCCGTGATCTCCTTCAGGTCATTCGCGTCGGATGAGCGACCGGCTGCTTTGGCCTTCATGAGCTTAACAGGAGGCCGCAGCAAAATGAGGAATAATCTAATTTCACTACAAATGATCCCAGCTTTAACTCAACAATTACCACACAGACAAGCTGACAGCTGAGTAAAGTGAGGGGGCTTAATCTCTAAGTTAGGCGCAATCTCAACCCTGGAGCGGTCAGAATCTCCCCTGTGCTTCCTGAAAATCTGCACACTGTTAATCAGCTCACAGTCGTTTATAACTGCAACCTTTCAGTTCGGCTGCCCTTAACAGATATTTATGTTTCATGATTCACACTAGCGCTGCTGACACTAATGTCCAAGTGGGCACACGCTCTGTCCTGAGGTTGCTCTCAGCATGTGTGATTTTTTTTGCTCCTACACACACACACACACACACACACACACACACACACACACACACACACNCACACACACACACACACACACACACACACACACACACACACACACACACACACACACGCAACAGTGTTTAGACGGTTAGACTACTGTTCCTGATAGGGGTGGGTGATATGGCCAAAATCTTCTACATGAAATGAGACAGAATTTGACTTAAAAACAAGACTCAAATAAATCTAACTTTCTTTCAAAATGAGAAGCTTTAAGGTTCTAAATGAGAACAAAAGAGATGCAACAGATGTGCATTATCACCACTGCCACCGCATGAGAATGTGGTAAGCTGTCCTGCTGCTCAAATGATCTGGTGAGGCAGCTGGATTGCTACATCGCGCTGCCTGCCGCTAATGTGTAGAGGAGACACTCAAGCTGTTTTCACAATGAAGTCTGGACAATGTCCACAGAACCAGGTCTGGACAATTTCCAGAGTTGCACATTTGTCTGTGTCAGACACGTTGTCACTTATTGGAAATACCTGGTTTAGGTGAGCAGTGGTGCCTGGGTAGAGCGCCCAGGAAGAGGAGGAGGAACCATCCGTAATGATAACTGTTTTTGGGTTGATATCAATACCACATGTACTTGGACGTATCCGCAATGTCAGCGAAAGAGTGGAAAGCAATACCCAGATATGCAGAAAAGAGTACAAAGCAGCTACGCTACGCGCAATGTCATCAACACACCCACTGGCTCACAGTGTAGCAGGGTGGCAGAGTGTACACTGTGAATGACCGTGTGTAAATACAGCTTAAGGGACGGCTTCCAGGGGACACGGTATTGCCAAATCTCTACCGGTGGACACATTTCTACCATCACGTGGTGTCAATCGTCATGTCACCCCACTCTAGCTCATGATATTGTGAGGTTTGAGCAGAGGAGAATCTATATTTCTTTTCCCTTTTAACTTCCTGTTGTACTGGCGTTAACAAAAAAACCTGCAATGAAAACATGACAATGAGAGACTGTGTGTGTGTGTGTGTGTGTGTGTGTGTGTGTGTGGGTGAGTCTGACTCACGCACTGGTTCACTTCTTACACCTGTGGGATGAGTGTGACCTGCGCACCTTTGCATACTGATCAGGTAGAGAGACGGCCTTTCAATAGGCTGTATTATAAGAGAAGACTAATACTTGTCTAACCCACATTAACCTCTCAAAATTAATCTCCAGGAAGGAGACAGCATTCGGCTCGGGAACATTTCTGTAGCAATGCTGGCTCAGGCACTCTCAATAGGGCTGCAACTCATGATTTCTTTCATTGTCGATTAATCTGCCAACTATTCTCTCGTTTAATCAATTAATTGTTTGGTCTACAAAATGTCAGAAAATGGTAAAAGACATCAATCAGTTATTCTCAATGCCTCCAATGTCTTGTTCTAGCCACAAGATATTCAGTTTACAGTCGTAGAGGAGTAAAGTGACTAGAATATGACTAAAAAAAAAAAAATACTCAAACCGATTAATAGTCAGCAAATAATTTAATGGTTGACAAGGAATCAATTAACCGTTGCAGCTCCACACCTTATTGTGTCTTGTCTGGTCCATACACTTCTGCTTTCAATGTCCTGAATTTCTCCACATAGCAGTAAATGTGATAAGAATCACCTGGTTGTTGCACGTGCCTCAAGGAGAGGACTTACTGTGATTCTGCATCTGATACGTAATAATACGGAGAACTAAAGCAGGGCACAGGATAACTTACTCTGTGGTGATGTACTACATTCTAGTTCATTGGCACCAGTAAGACACAAATTGGTCAAAATCCTCATCAACAACGGTTAAAGTCACCACAGATGAGGACAATCATTTCTCTGTGCAAATACATCAATGCAACAATGTCAACAAACCAGTTGATATCTTTATTAGGTATTTTTATTAGAGTAAATCAACCTCGTGGATAAATCATATGTCAATGATAGCCTAATTAAATGCATGATTAATGACGATGCAGAAAGACAGAAATGTATGGCAAAAATTGCATATTGCCAATATTTTAGAGACCCCCCAACATTTCAGAAATCATGTTTTCAGAGGAGAAAATCGTGTCTCATTGAGGGGAGTTAGGCTCCCCTTGAACCCGTAGTTTGCACCCTGCTTCCAGCATCTAAAGACTTTTATGACTATGATTATCTAGAGCTTTCCTTATCTAATCACATGATTATTTCTATTCGTGTGATGAATGCCTATAAAGCAGGCAATTAAAAGGTACACGTGACATTATAAACATTTCCATTTGCTTGTTGTTTGAGGAACTGTTTTTAAAGGGTTTTGGGGATCCATTATCAAGACAGATGTTTGCACGGCAACATAGCAAAAGAAAAAGACATGGAGGACTTGATAAGGGACAAACACTGAACTCTGGTCATGTTATCAGGGCTGGAAATAGATTTAATTTAATTGCTCCATATTAAAAAAACCTGGCTGCACTTTCCTCAAGTGTCAGCTGGTGAGTCTTCACATCGTTATTCTCATATCCTGAATATAATTCCACTTTGAGTTTTCTGTTCTTTTTCTTACAGTGGGACACGCTTTCTATTTCAAACAGCAGATACATCATTTTGAAATGAGCCCTCTCAAGTGCAGAGAAAGAGATGGAAGGACAGTGCGATTTAAAAGGAGGAAGAGGGAGGGAAATGGAGTAAGCCAGTCAGCTCGTTATCAGTCGGCTCCAAAATGGCCCTTTAATTAAAAGCGGGAGGTAATGAACACGCTTGGGAGTCTGATTAGTAGCTAATGCCCCTTGCTGTGAGCTGATGGGCTTCCTCGTCTGCCCTTTTAAAGCTAGACTGAATGGCTTTGACTCCAGAAGCCACAAACCGCAGCAGCACACCAGCTACCTACCTACCTGAAAAACTATGACACCTTGGGATTTAGGGCCTCACAGTGCAGCTCTGATGTTCAGACTGCACAAGTGTTGTTGATGAATACGTTTTAGATTGGATATGTCTGGACAACATTTTGTTGTTAACATCATCCAACTTGACTTGCCGTGCTGTTTCAGAGGGCACCGGTTGCTCACGTTACTCCCTCAGGATGAATCACATAACTGCATGATCAGGATCACATTAATCCTCGAGGTGATATAAAACTATGGGTGCAGTTTATCTGATCGCTTTATGGACTTTTGATCTTCCACCGGGTGCGTCAACATGTTGAGCATGTTGATGTCACGAGTGGCATGAGGTGAAGCCGAGCACAGCGGAGGCAGGCTGATATGCGTCCCTGAGTTAACACAATCCAGTCCTTGAAACATAATGTTTAAGTGCCCTTGATCCAGACACTTAACTTCCATCTGCTCCAACAAAGCTCCTCAGTGGTAAGTGGGTAAAAAAGGTGGGCAGTGTTAACATATGTAGCTGTTAGCCCGTTCTGACCAAACTGTTCTGGGAATTGTCCGAACACAGCAGCTCAGGAAGTAAACTAAGAACTAAAAGGCCTTTTTAGGTTTCTGCTGAATCTGAATAACCATGAAAATTAAGCATATAAGACCAATGACGGAATACACAGGCCGACCACACGCGATCACCTCTGATATTAGAATCAGTGTAATGAATGAATGAAAGGGAGACATGATGATGAGGAAAAGGGGACTGAATTTCAAGGGCAGTGACTCCCAACCAGGGGGATTTAGTAGCCTGCCTTTGATTAGAGGAAAACACTCACCTATTGTGCCTGTCAACTAGTCAGCAAGTGAGCAGAGAAGTGCAAAGGCTTAGGTCAGACTTAGATTAAAGTGATTAATAAACAGTTAGAAATAAATGGTTGAAACGGTTAGTTAAAATGATTAAACAGTTAAGATAGTAAAGACAAAACCAGTGGGTAAATGGTCAAAAATGTAAAAAGGGAAAAGCTTTTTCCAATCCAAGTGCTAGTGCTGCAAATGTACTTAATGTACTAGATGTAAATATTACTTAAACTGTCTGCAAATAGTATTACTTTATATAACTTACAGTGTTAAATCACATCCAGTTTAAAATCAATTCAGATGAGCGTGTTTGGAACATGATGGGTGGTATTGATGAAGGGGTAATTCAGTGCATCTTACAGGGCTATGAGGATAACAAAAAGGTTGGAAATCACTGCCCTGGGCCACCAGAGTGCTCCTGCTGAGTATTTCATGATGAGCTGTCTCTGCTTTAGAACATAACCACGTAGCCTATCCTGCGCAAATAATGCATGAAAAATCAGCGCTGGCCAGTCAGCTGTAAGGACATGTATGCAAAGGCAATGAGTTGGTAAAGTGAGAGAAAGTCAAGTGGGACAAACCACAACTGGCTGACGCAACAGTATCTGCAGTCTAAGATCATTAGGCAGTTAGGTTGGTCTTATTATTCACTGCTGCACATCTTGACCGCACGGCCTTCTGATGTGAGGAGGCATTTGCACTACACATACGTTACATGAAGACAAGTCTCTCTTGTAGCTCCTATGGTATCACTCCACTGTCAGACATCTAAAGAGCCAGATGAATCTGGAGCAACACAGTCTGAAACATACATGGTGTCGGCTGAAGGCTCATCAAGACGCGGGCAGTAATCCAACCGTCCGTGGCATGCCAAACAATGTGCAAATCTCTCCAAGTCTCTAAGTCGTTTTTGTCTGAGATACAGTAATCCCTTGGTCTCTGTGCCGCAGTGTGAGCATGCATTTGAATATATTAAAAACGCCACAGAGAGGGTGATAAGCTGAATTTGAGCTCCTAAACCAGACTGTTATTAAGTTTCCTGTGAAAGTTTTACCCAAGGTTGTTCAAAGAGTTTCACTGCGGAGCTCTCAGAGGCCTGAAAATGGGTTATCCTTGGTGCGCTGCTGTTCTTTGGTATGCCTAGTCTGTCCCTTTCACCTTCAGAAGGACAGCATACATTTACATCTGTGTGTACATTTCTAGATGTCGAACATATAAGAACGTACATATTTGAAAAGCTGTGTGTCTGTAGTTATGTGTGTACAGTACATGGACATATTTGTGGGGTTTTCTGTGGAACTATGTGGCAGACTGTCAGAAGTCAGAGCTACTTTCTAGCCTGTTGGTGACTCGAAACAACAATATCTAGATCACTGATTGTGAACTGGCGGCCCGCTGGCCTCATTCGGCCAGCCAAAGCTTCCAGAAGAGGACTTTCTTGTTGAGATAAGGAATCATTCATTGGTAGTTGAACTGTGGCTTTTGTACTGAGCACTGATTGCGTCCTTGGCAGAGGTCTGAAAGCATTTTCCAGTTTCTTATCTAGTTTTCATTATAGATTTTCCATGACTTTCAGGAGTCTGTTCACACTGATATCTGCTCATAAAAATATATTCATTTTGTCAGAACGTGAAAATATTACGCAATAACCAGCCCCAACGTATTTGCTCAGAAAAATTCTAGCCTTTGGCAAATGTAGTTGATGACACCTGATCTACAAAATAAAGCTCAGTAAACACAGAATATAACAAAACTTACTGTTTTCAAATCAATAATAACTACACACACTCAATAATAAAACATAATCATGTCTAAGTGTCATGTCCATGGTTCAGAATGTAAAAATGTACACAGTGTGTTAGTAATATCATAAAAGTATTGTGCATGTGTGCAAGTGCAGAAAAGACAATAGTACCTTCCAGAAGTTGTCAACTTTGCCGTAGACTAGTGACTGGTTCTGCCTCTTGATGTCATCGATGTGCTTGATGTCGCTGGCGTTGAGGTGCTGCTCCACCACGAAGCCCAGGAAACTGTTGTCTGGGGTGTGAGCTGCAGCAAAATAAATGCATAAAAATATATCCAAACAATGAATATGGGCGCTCTCAAAGGCCTCATTTCACTTTCAGAATGATGCATTTCATTGTGGTTTAAATGTGGTTCAGCAAAACTAAAGGAAAAAAGAGAGAATGAAGGAAAGAAGTGGGGAAAAAAAAAGTCAGCTATCACTTCTTTGGGAATAAAATGACGAATGACTTCAGGTCATTTTCCTCGCCTTAATTTATGGATCCCTTAAGCAAAAACAAAAATACTTCAAGTAAATCTTGCACAAGAGTCTGCTTTTCAAAGTGCACAAAACTCAGCTAAATAAATAAGCATATTTCAACCTCATCATTGAGCACAGATCATAATTCCACAGACAGACTGGAACAGCTGCACAACTACAGTTCTGCAGGGACTGCAAAGCCCCTTGAGGCCGAATTTTTGATATTGGGCTATGTAACTAAAATGGACAAATGACATCTCTACAAGCACTCTGAGATTTTGTTCCCTCCGTTCCCTCTTGCCCGATGATGACTGGTTACTATGGGAACCACAGGATGAGCAGGTCAAGTGTGGAGCCCGGAGTTGGCAGCACTTTACCTCGCTGCCATCTGCCTTGTAAAACCAATGTGAAGACAAGGGTTTGGAGTGTGGACGGAAAAGATTCGGTCAAAACTGAATGTGATTAATAATTTAATTTAAAATAAAAAGAAAGGAACAGTACAAGCAGACTGAAATGCAGACCTCATTAGCTTGGTGCATGAGAGGCTGCAAGGGAGGTGTTTTGGTGCACAGTTGTGGTTTGTGTCGGGGCCCCAAGGGTGCTGCTGTGGTCAGAGCTCGTTTTTTACTGCAATGCTATTAGTGCTACAGAGGCAAATTAAGGTCAGTCAGTCAGGGGAGATGGAGTTCGCTTCAGTATAGTGAAAGACTTATTGAGACCATTTTCACCGCAGCTGCAAATAAAGGTACCTTCCGGCATTTAAAGCAAGTCAGACTGAACTACTGCAAATATCCTCCAGACTAATCACACCTTATGCAATAAAAGGTAATGAATCATGGCATCTGACACATGAGGGAACAGATACAGCTGCTGTAGCAGCAGAAACAACGACATACAGTAAGCTCGACTACGCTGAAGCCGTTTCAGAAATAAGGTTGACGTGTTTTTATCGGGGTGTTGGCTGGAATGTGACATTTTCCCTCGCACGACAAAAAGCCACTGTTTGTTCAATTGGTCTCTCCCGGCAGTTCACATATTGGCCACGGCTAAGTGTCTTCAGGCAAACATAAAACAAGAATGTGGAGTAAACGAGCCAAGCACAAGACCAAGAAATCACTGAACGACAAAAATGTGCAGTGTCATTTTCCCCTAAATGCTTTGCACGAGCAGAAGTCCTTTATGCTGCTTTGTACTGATCATAATTCAGATCATAAAATCAATAATACATGTTGAAAGTATAACTCCAGTTTCCATTACACTAGAAGAATGTTGCTTGAATGCTGATCACGGGTTGCTTTCGATACAATGAGGGTGTTACACTTTTATGGTGGAAACAGTTGCAAATTTTACTGCTGATCTACTGTTGTCAAACTGTTCCCGTTCTTCACTTCCCAGCTTAACAACGCACAGAGGAACCTTTTAACCAATGAGTGCTATCAGTTCACTTTGTGTAATGCGTGCGTGGGAGAGCACAGGAATGTGGGAGTAGATGTTATGAAGATAGCACCAGATCTGTGTGGGCAGGAGTCCAACGTTCCCAAATTACCTACAGTGTCTCTCTAATAATGGCCGAGAAAACAAGAACTTTAACTAAAGGAAAATAAACAGCTCGAATACACGGCTGATGACACAGCTTTGAAGCGTCACTCCCCCAAAAGTTAAAGGAATAACCTGAATGGATTTTACATGCGACGATCATAATTGTCCAACATCATGTCTACTATTAAAAAGCAATCACTGTACTTTGACTTGATGCTACATGGTGCTATATATATATGTGCTAATTCAAAGATTATGTCATTGGATACACTTAAAATAATTTGAATAAAAGAGGATTTTCACACAACACCTCAAGTGCTTGCTCATAACTCAGATGTGTTTCCGATGGCAGAGATGGTCCTAGGCACAGGGAGGAGGCAGCACTAATACTCATGTACCAAACTGACTGTGTAAACAGGACAGGCTGTTAATTAGCGCTCAGCCCTCTTGATGCATTTGGCAACAGATGCCTCCTCTCCCACTAGAGCCGCCACTCAAAATGTCACTCAACTTGCCACAGCTTCATTCGCTATTAGCTAACAAACAGCCTGGGAGGACAGCGCTGCCGGAGAAGCAGCTGCTTTGTTGCTCTTGACTTTTGAGTGGGAGAACAAGTTTGCTTTTTTTTTAAGGAATCCTGGGTTCTGTTAGATGGGAGTTAATATTGGTAAAACCTGGTCGAGCTGAGTGGAGGAACAGGGTGAAGAAATGTTGGTAATGCGATAAGGGCAGGATATCCTGTTTGAAAGGGTGAGAGGGACTGTTTACGGGCTTCCTTTGTGCCCTTTGCTGCAGCAGTAAAGTCTCACTGAATCAGTGGCAGAGCCAGACTATGCCACATCATCACACAATGGGTACCTGCACAAGGACACACACCAGGAAAAGGTAATCCAAAGGCACAAGAACTGAGAATGCAGACTCATTTTACAGGAAAAAAAAATTTGAAACTGCAAAAAGGCAACATCAGCACTAAAATCTCCAGCAAACTCAACATCAAAGACTGTGGTTGTACGCCTTCTCTGAATGGGCCTGGGGGTGAGAATAAATAAAATACACCTGAAACACTTCCACACAAGCGCCTCTGAGATTTTAACTGATGAGCTTTTCAGACATCTCGAAAGATTTGAATGTGAAGTGATGTGAAGCGTTCGATCTACCGGGCAGTACTGCGGTGCTGCCAAATGCACAATGAGGAACATTAAGTGTGTTTAATCTCAAAGTAATTCTCTATAATCAGTAGTTATTTCCATCTCTGTGGTAATTGGAATATAAACGTTACCATCTGCCAAAGAACTAATGATTCATGATGTATGTCTATTATGCCAGCGTGTCCTTCAATACTGCTGAGCTTGTATTTAGTATTCAGCACAGCAGCTGGGTTTTTGGGAATTTGTCTATCTGGGAAATGAAATTGAAGGAATAGTTTGATTCTTGCCAAGAGTGAGATGAGAAGATTGATAGCACTCATGACTACACAAATGACCAAGCTAGAGCCAGCGGCTGCTTAACTCCGTGCTCAGTATGGAGACAGGAAATTTCTTTTAATCTAAAGCCTTACTGTTATTTATTTATTTATTTCTATGTGCGTTCATTTTGGAAGATCGTCAAAACAGAACCAAGATAATTTGTGAATACTGTTAATAATACGGCTACAAAGCTTTACAGGCACTATCAGCCTGCCAGATCTCGGGCTCAATTATGTCGTTGGCAACACTTCAAAGATAAATACTATCTGCTTCTATGTATGTTCAACCTCTGACCAGTATGACTAATCATTTCCATTGGGGCTTTAGCCTTCAGCAGCGGGTATACACACAGGAAAAATGTGCATAAGCAGACAGAGTGCACGTTATGTTTTCAGTGACTGTCGGCTCTCTGCACTCACTTGATTTCTTTAACCTCCTGTGTGAAATGGTAATTGTGATAAGGTTTACGAGACACTGGGTTAACAAGGCTTGGCTACTTTTGTGCTCAACCAAGTTTCTGAATGGATTTTTATGAGGGTGTATGTGCATGACAAATATATCAGACAGGTGAAGTATCTCTATGACAGTAGTGCAGAGGGATTAAAGAGAGGATCGCTATTCATTAATCACCCTTGTTTCCACAATAATTAGATAATATCTGCCTATAATCAGTATTGTTGACTTCAGGTTTATATCCCATACAAACCATTTGTAACAAAGTTGTTTTTGAGATGATGAAGTGTACAGTACATAAATCAAACTTGACGGGACTTGAATCCGTCCATGTCATTCTGACGCACAGGAAAAGCGAACTATATTATGAGTACATTTCCTGATTACAAATGACTTGTGCTCGGAAACAGAGCCAACTTAACGAAGACGTGCAGCCCATTCAAACACATATTGTTCACTAGAAAACACTCCCTGCTATCCCGACTGAAACTGATTAATGAGGTCAATTTGGCCTTGTCTTGTCTTATTGGCCAGAGGCCACATACTCCCAATTCCTCCAACCAATGATTTATGGAGCGCTGCCTAATCTTAACAAATGGACCAATCCAGATCTAGGATAAATTACCTACTCGCACCTGATTTGTCCATTGTAACATCTACATTCAATGGGTGAGTTATAACACAATTTAAGGCCCAGGGCATCCAAAGATGACATGTTATATAAGGCTTGAGTTTCGATTGTGTTTACACTCTAACTAGAACTACTTTATACACTGTATTTGCAAAAGGTAATAAATGTGCAGCAGACACATGCAGATCCTGACACCATCACTAAAAGTCCTGTAGTAGTAAGTAATGAACTCCACCTTTTAAAAAGTCCAAGCTGACAGACACATCAGCTCAGAAAACACACAACTAGCTCACTGTGCAAATATTATTTGTGCTCAGCCCGCTAAAAATAAGAAACCTGAGATGTTTACATCATCATCCTTGGAGGTGTTAATGTAATGAGCTGTTTGAGTTGCACGGCACACCATCCGACTCTCTAACCTGGAGCTAATGTGTTGTGCTGCACAGTGCAGAGAGGGAAAAAAAACAACAGAAAAACCCCAAATCTCTCGTGCCTGGAAGTGATGCCATTCTGTGGTCTTAACACTTGGCCAAACCACTGTGCACTTGTTTCAGCAGCGATATCATCTAACCTAGCGACTCTTAACTGGATTTTGTGCAAAGGCCCCAGTGTGTTATGAGAAAGACATACCCTATTCAGTGAACAAAGGGCCTTTTCAGGTGCAGTGGTATTCTGGATAGCTCCGGGCCTCACCTCGCAAACGGGGACTGCAGGGCTAACATTTCACTTTCTCTTAGCCACGGGGAAAAGGTCAATACCCCGGGGGGCTGGCTCCCCTCTCTCTCCTCTGCTGCACCTCCACAACTCATCCACCTCAGCAAATGTGGTTGACTCCAGTTACAGAGTGATCTCACAGTAGGAGTGATGTGCACACACAGAGCAATAAAACCCCCACGTCCTACATTCATAATCACAGCAAAATGGAGAGCTGAGTGTCTGACCTCTTACTTTCCTTTAATCTGCTTGATGATATTCCATTAGCGAGAGACGCGCTGGATTTTCAGAGCCTCTTTTATGCCTCTTTCCCGACCTAAACATCTCATTCGTCTGAGAAAATCGAACTGGAATTGTGGACGAAGGAAACAGTCTTGCGTGTAAAGGTGCAGGAAAATTGATTTATACTGCAAGTAGCCATGTTCGGCATCCTGACCCTACTTAAACAACAGAGTGGGAACTTGTTGGGGTGATGAATTCTGTCAGAGTCATGTGGAGATGGCGTGTTGTTCTTGACTATCCAGCACAACATATGTAAAGAATTTTACATATTAACTGCAAATCAACCAGAAGTTTTCACTACAAAAATTGTGGTAAACTGCTTTTTAAATCCTGCACTCAGACAGACATGACTGATCCAAATGCTCTGCTTTTAAGCTAAAGCTTACTTGCCTTTAAGTGACGGCTGACAGTTGGTGTTTTTGGAAAGAGTGTGTGTTATGTGTGCCAACTCACGGAACATGGTGTTGAACTGCTGCGGGTTGAGGTTCCACTTCCCCCAGGGCGTCTTGTGACCCTTGGACTGGGCGTAGTGGGCGTGGTTGAACTCCGGTTCCGTCCCAAACGAGTCCAACACCCGCAGCATGCACCTACAATGTCGCAGAAAGACAGTTAATGGCTGCTCCATGCCAGAGGAACAGACGCATGTGTGATTAGTTACTCAACATTAACACCATATTGTTTATTTCAATGAAGTTCGTTTTAAATCTTGTGAAATCAATAAATCCCACAAACAGTGTTATGAATCATCTGTACACAAACAGGCTCTGTGTTGTTATATTACGTGCTTGAAGAAAAACTGTTCACACCTTGTGCACACAATTACAGTTAAAGAGAGAAGCTGAAGTGAGTTACTACACAGAGCCTTTTCCCATAACATAGTCCAAGAAACAAGCCTCTGGTTACTGTATTTTGCACCAATTTAAACCACACCAGCCTGAAGACCAAAACAATTACCCAACCTGTTCTTAGTTGGATAGTACTGTATAGCATCTACAGGGCTTTCGAAATAAGCACTGAGCTTTTTTATCTGAGACTTTGGATGCTCGAGCAGCTAAAGATGTCTTTTACCTGTATTGTAATACTGTAAAAGTTTTGTTATTTGCCCAACTGAGTTGGCCAGCTAAACCACTACATCTGGGGACAGGACGTTATGTTGGTATTCATGAACAAGACGCTCTGTCGCAGAAAAAAATACTGTATATACACAAAATAAAAGGAATATGGAAATATATAAAATATCTTAAAAACACAGTTTTCGAGCAGCTCCATACAGGATGACAAAAACGCAAAATGAAGGCCTCCATTCTCACGCTGAGAGTGACATCCTGTCCTGTGGAGGTGTGAGACTGTGAAAGGACACCGTGGCTGACTCAAAGGTCACAGCACAGGATTAATTAGACCACAACCATGAGAGGAATGGTATATATGCAGACATCCAGTCACTCATGACCTTAAACTCTGTGTGCTGCATTCACTAACTTCCTCACTGTTACTTTTCTAGATACTGGTTTGACCTGTTCTTCGATGTCTACATGTTTACATTTAGAAGGGCAAAGGGCCAATGAAGGAAAGGAAAGTTTATATCAGTCTGACTTGGCCAGAAATGACTAAATCTATCGCTTACTCTCATGCTATTAACCAATTTCTTCTGTTTCTCACGCCAACTCCTTGGCTCGAACTTGTCTTAACTGCAACTTCTTTTATTGGGCCAGAACAGTATTTTCTTGTGGGTAAATAAAAGAAAGTGACTCCCACTTTGGGTTAAGATAGAATAGTCTGTAAAACTCATAAAAAGAAAGGAGGAAACCAGGTGTAAACAGACGTGCATGTATATACACAGTCTCACACACACGTTGACATCTGCCCCTAAAAATTCTCCCTCTCTCCCAGTGATCGTGCCTCCGCCCAGGCAGATGCTGTGCAGCTGCCTCTGTGAACTGTGAAAGGCCCTGGGAGAGCGGAGAGCTGGGAAACACATTCACCATGAGGAAACTTTAGACTGAAAGCAGAACAACAACAACATGCCCACATGCCATCTCCACTGGCTCCGGAGAAAAACAACCTTCATCTGTCCCCAGTAGATATATCCTCCACAGATGGGCTAAGTGTTGTTGGAGCCATAACATGATGTAAATATAGCTGCAGCGGGGCTTTCAGCGCATATTCGGAGTACAGTGAGTTGAAAGTGGGCGTTAGAATGTGGCAGGAGTTGAGGCTGTTCAGCTCAACAAGTATGCACTTACTAACACTTGCTGCAGTATCACAGTCGAGCTGGGCAGAGTGAGGATGTTGCTGTCAAAGTAAAAGTGGAATTTCACTATAACTTGGTCCACCTGAAGTGATCCCAAATGGATAATGTATGACTATGGTTACTGTAAATAAGAGGTTTCTCTCCTGCTGTGATCATCTCCCATGTGATATCGGTAATAGTTCTATATGGGCCATTAATGGTGATTTCAGATGGGAATTTGTTTTTCTATGGATCTACCTGAGGCTCTGTCACATGTCTGCACACCCCTGAGGCCATACACGACAGACGGATAATAAACTGACATATGAGTTAATGATCTGGCTTTAAAAAAAGGCATTAGGCTGAATTACTTCCAAACATCAGGTTTGGGTTTGGAGCTGGGAAAGATACACTCTAATATGCTACTGATTATCTCACTGGCACTGTCATAACCTGAAGCACCAGATGGTTTGTTCCACACAACTATCTGGGAAGTCAATTTTGGAAACTGTTTGGAAAACAACAGCAATATTCAAAAAATATTTGGCAGGTGATTGGATGATATCGGTCACTGTCTGTCAAGGGATAATTTCAACCAATCAGATCAACAAACCATATGACTTAGGAGAGCGAAACCAGTCAGGAGAAGAGCAAAAAAACATCTTCTCCATGGAGAAATCCAGAGTTTCCAGAGAGTTAGCACGTAGCTAACCTCTTTAGGAGCCACCATTATTCCTCATAAAACATACCTTGCAAAGGAAATAAGTCTGATATTACTTTTTTCCTTTTATTATTGTACCATTATACGAGGGCTAACTAGCTACACTGTAGTACAAGTACTATGCTGTTTTTTTTATTTTCATGGCTTTGACATGGATCAACTGGTGAAGACACAGCTTGAAGCTTTAGCCTCACTCTTCATTGCAGCATCAGACTGAACTGGGTTAGCAGTGGTATCATATATGTAACCATCAAATGCATATTTAAGATCCTTCAGCTCATTTTTGAGTGACAAATCTGCCACTGTTATCACTTTAAACTTCATATGTGCCATGCCAGAATGGAAAACTTGACAGGCGTAGCAGTAGTAACTAAGGGCAGTGTGGCAGAGTGTGGGCTCAATTACAGCAACTCTCTGCCAAAACTGTCTAAAAATATTGGCTTTTGCATGTTACCGCTTCATGATGAGCACAATCACACGTCGTCAAACCACATTGTTGTCTTGACAGCATCAGAAACACCTCAATAACAGAATGCGGTTGAACAAAAGTCAGTGACATGAATCACACACCCACACACGCACGCACACACACTGCAATACATACAGACAGTTGTAACAAAACAACCTCCGTGGCAAAGGAAAAAAGCCAGAAGAGACATCGAGAAAGAGGAGGGAGAGGCCAAATGATGAAATCAAACTTGTGGAAGGTCCATAACTGATGACTAATTTTTCATTTGTCCTGTTTCGTTTTCTCATTATTGTCTTCAACAAATGAGGAAACGGTTTACACTGACATATTTCAGCAGCCTGGCTGATGCAGATGACAGTGCCTCGCCCGATTAAGTTATTGGATGAAAGGATTAAATGAAACAGAACAATAGGGCAACACTGGCTCCAGTTTATACCCAGAAAACAACAGCTCAGAGTATTCCCATTCCTGCAGAGCAGTATGAAACACAGTGCCACAGTACTGTAAGACAGATAGCTAGAAGACTGGGGCAATAACAAAACACATTAATCACAAACGGGCCTTACAGCCTTGGCTGCTTTGTCCCCAAACACAAAGAATAACCCAGAAAAAAAGAACCAATAATGACACAGTTTATTGTTTGCAGCAATTTCAGGTCTGATAGGCAAACAAGTCTTTAGAGTCTGGCATGGTCTGTCTCTTCCTGCCTTTCTGTATGACAAATAAAGTCAAGATTAGAATGAGATGGTTTGACAAAGGGGCTCTCTGGCCACAAAGGCAAGGAATGTAATTCACTTATAGGAGACAGTAAAGTAGAAGACACTTTGGCAGCGAGGCGACACAGGGAAAGTGACTACGTTACATTTCGTGGAAGAAGAAAGAGTAGAAAAAAACCCCTGCATTCTTGGTCCTCTTTCACAAAGGTACGACAACCACACAGTGACACAGAGGGCTCTGACACAAGTTTTCATGAATGCTAAGAGAAGTAATGCAGACAATAGCATCTGGACCTTACATTACGCCTGAGGCTGAATCAATTTCCTCAGGGCACAAAGGGAGCGGATGTAGTTTAAGGTGTTATGTCGCAAGCAAACAAAACGTGGTGACAAGCAGAGGAACCAGCGGGGCCATTAGTGCCCCCAGACTTATTGTTCCCTCTCTTTTCCTGTCAGTCGGAGCTGATGAGAGCTTCTTCAAAACAAACCAGGAGGGCCTCATCTACAGTCCTCAGCGGAGCAATCGGAGACAGAATAGACTCAGTGGGTGAAAACATCACGAACAACAGACGCTGCTGCGGCCTTTTGGGAAATTGTGGTAATGTATGAGCAGAAAATAGACTCATTGTCCCACCAATAGCCAGACAAGCCAAAACCCAATGCCCTCTGCACATGTGAGAGAAAGCTGTTAAACCACAGTTGGCAGCGGCGGCACAAGGTTAGAGAACTGTATAAATTACTGAATTCACCGAGTGCCTGACACGATGATGTGAAGAGACTGAACGAGTGAGGCCTTGCCCAAACACAAAAGTCACTGTGCAAGATTTTCAACCGTCAAAGTGACTATTGGGTGACTATTGTGGTGATACAGGGAAGTTTTGCTGTGTGAAAGCGTTGAAAGAAAGAAAGTGCATGCTTAGCAAAAACCTCCCTCGATGAATAAAGTTAAAGATAAAAATCAAATTACAGCAGCCACCAAATTCACATTGTGTTGATGTTGCAGGGTCTAGAAAAGTGTAGCAGTCAGTGGTTTTGTCACTGATCAAATCAGATCGTTGACAGGTTTCACAACTGAAAATGTTCCGTACTGACGAGTGTTTAACTGGAATTACCACATCAGAACTTCTCATATCAGATAATTAGAAATCTCTGTCCTTGTTACGACTTTGCAGGGGCGATACACAAAATGCATTTAAGGCCCTGCAAGCTTGCTTTCAAGTATTTTTCTACAAAGGCAAATAGTCATGACTAAAAAAGCAACAATCAAATCTAAAGTTTGGAAAAAATAACATCCTTGATATCACTTTTTCAGTTTTAAAATCAAACCAGATGCTAATCTGCTTCATTAGTATAGCGTGGGTGCGCTTTAATCTGATCTGACTGCGCTGGAAACTCAGTGTGATCGTGATTGAGGACATGACTTTTCAGGTAAAATAAAATAGAAATGTACTTACTGGTAATGCACCCAAGAGGGTCCCAGCGTCTTCTTAAACTGGGTAAGGCCCACAATGTCAATGTAGATGAGCTCAACCACTTTGTCACCCTGGGTCGGGCAGCTGGACTTGTTTCCCATGACCTTGCGCATGATCCTGGGAGGAAGAGTTTGGAATCAAAATCAACTTTGAACCAACAAAAAAATAAATAAAAGATAGTGTACCAATCACAGAGATGATTCAGAGGTACCAATCACCACCAATCACCACTGCTTCCATGCAGTGGAAAAATATTTGAGTGTCGATTATGTAAGAGGATATGTGTTTACACTATGTGTGTTGATATCAAAGCTAAACCCCAGTCATGACCTTTAAACATTAAATATGGATTTACTTCCTGCTTTATGGCACATTTGCGCCTTTACAGGGAGCAAAGGATAACTGTCATCCCTGACATAGTGAGGAGGCTAGAAGGCCATGTCAGAGAGCATGCAACCACTAGACAAGAGGAGTTAGCGGGCCAAAAACCACCAACAAATACTGGACAAAGTACATGAGAGCTACCTTTGTTTACCCTCAGTCAAAAAAAGGTTAAGCAAATACTGAGGTAGTCTACGTGGAAAAAAAGACAATCAACAAAAGGTGCTGTGATGTTAGGTCCTGTTCCTTATGTACACAGTTGTATTTGGATTATACAGCACCAATGCAGCAAAAATGAGACTGTTCCACTGATTTAGCATTGCTCTACTATAACACTGTCAGACAAAGACCGTTCAAAAAACAAAATCGATGCTGCAGAACTTGAGACACTGCATTCTTTATCTGTGCATTTCTCTTCCTTGTCAAAGCTTGACACCTATATCACCCACAATGCAACTAATCCACCAACAGTTCAGTCAGAGGGTTGGGCTATATTCTTTCAGCCTTGAGCTGCTCGTCTCAAGCAGAGACTAGGAGAGGGCTATAGGA
This sequence comes from Chaetodon trifasciatus, assembly GCA_037975065.1. NCBI lineage: Eukaryota > Metazoa > Chordata > Actinopteri > Chaetodontiformes > Chaetodontidae > Chaetodon > Chaetodon trifasciatus. The sequence continues at coordinate 524,893 of JBBMOE010000048.1, read as the reverse complement.
GTGCGGCTTCTTTCGCTTCTAACGCCACAGCCTCAAATTATCAGCCTCAACTAACTGACTCTGGTGACGTTAATTGAGGTGATTTTTCAGACATATTATGACTTTTGTCAACTGATTACAGCAAACACTAAAGAAAGTTGGACTTTGTGAAACTATGCATGATTCACTCCTGCAGTCCCATGCTGCCTTAAAATGGGGTCGTGTTTACCATGTTCACGAAAAGAGTCCATATGAACGGTCCACTTGTGATATTCACAACTGCAGAAGTTAGTTGTGACTAAACCATTTGAACAGCACGTGTATCGTGCACATGTCGTGAGCACAAGTTCCATTTGAAAGCAGCACCAGCCCAACTCAGAACAAAGAACAATTTCGAGCGCACTTAAGGCATATCATGGTACTCTGTGTGTCTGGTACTGACTCTTTGAGCTCAGCCAGCGAGGCTGAGATACGAACATCGTGGCCCAGCAGGTACAACGTGGTTATGAGGTCACTCCATTGGACCAACTCGCCCAACGGGCCACCGCTGAAGGCGTTTTCTGCTATTTTGAAGCCCGACTCCTTGGTCAGCAGGCCCAAGTGCACCAGGATCTGATGAGGGGGAAAAAAAGAATGGAAATTAAGTATTAAATATATATAATAAAATAAGTGACACTACAGTAGAATTCTGCCTTTTTGAAGAATGCCACAATTTACAGTCCGTCCCTCTGTAGATTACTGTGGGAGGCAGCAGTGATTTTGTAACAGTGAAAGGACGCTGTTAGGCACAACACAGAGTGCCTAAATTACAGTTTCTAAATCACATCGGCCTCATGTGGCTTCTGCATAAACCTGGCAAGGTTTCATAAAATGTACACAGCAAAAAAAAAAAAAAAAAAAAAAAAAAAAAAAAAAGCAATAAATTCGTGATAACAATTATTCTTCTGCCAGGCAACAAACAGATGCAGCAACACACACACACACTGGAAAGCATGCTCATAAAGTGGCATGATTATTAGCGTACATTGCATGACTTGCGCAGTTGTTGAAGTAATATTTAACTATAGTGGCGCTCCTCTTTGCTGGTCCAGGTGTGGTTAAATTGCGTGGAGCCAGAAGTAAGAATATTGCTCCAACATCTCATCTCGTCGGAGTTTGGGCGCCAATAAGTAAACAATAAGGTTCACCTTCTCTGTTTGTCACAGCGGCATGACTGAGAGCCAGGGTTTCCTTGATTATGCTGATGCTCTCAGCACACCAGGTCTGAAAAGAGTCCATCTCTTTCCACCATTCATCCACGCTTAACCCATCCAGTAAATCAAAATTCTCAACAAAATCTGACATTCTGAAACAACTTGGTGCAGTGACACTCATGTAATGCAGTCACAGGTGAGTGTTTAGAGAGTATTTTACAACTACCTTGAACGCAACTCAGCCAATCATAAGTAAGGGCAAAACTCTCCCTTTGTCAATGAAAAATACATTGGTCAAGGCTAGAGAACAGAGGATAAAGTGAAAAAAGCTACAGTTGTAGTGGGTGTTTTTCACATTCAGCGTACAATACAAGGGACAGAACTGAAAGAGATCCCTGACACCTGGGCGCCGTTACTTTCCTACACAGATAGATGTAGAAAGAAGAATGCATGGACAAATACTGCGGAGCTGTTTTGGACCCCCCACTGGTTTGTATTTGAAAAGATTTAAATGGGGAGGGTAAAAGCATGTTTATCCTCGTAGAGGACTGGCAAAGCAGTTCCACTTTTCCCCCGTACGCTGCGGTGCCCAGTGCACATGCTGAGAAAAACACATGCAACTTAACTACACGCACACACACACACACACACAGGATGATTTTCAGTGGCTGAGGGGAACACAGTGTTCCACAGCAGGAGTAGGAAGTAATAGCATGCTTTGTTTGAAGTGGCCGACGCATTTTTCATTGTTGACAGCCAACCTCAGTCCCAAAGCACACTAGTCAAGGATTAATATGTGCGGATTAATATCCAAAAGAGATTAGCGGCTGAAATAAAGAACTGGCTTTGAAAGTATCTGGACTAAGAGAGGAAAATGCATTTTGTTTAATTAAAGAGTGACAAACAGAAACATAAGGAAGGATAGGTAATATAACAGACAGATAGACGGATAGATGAAGCTCTTTTTTCTTGTATTCTCTGGTTTGGTTATAAAGGGAATGCTGCTTTACATCAGCACCAAGGTATCATGGGAATGTGAATTATTCACAAGGCCAGTGGAAAGTGTGAAGTACATTATTCAGAGCTGGGAGCAGCCACCAGTTTGGGACACAATGGAATATCCATGTCGGTCCTTTCCCACCACCACATCTTTCCTGAGCAGCAGCCTACAAGTGTGAATAAGCGTGTGTGTGTGTGTGTGTGTGTGTGTGTGTGTGTGTGTGTGTGTGTGTGTGTACTGAGTGCATGTGTTTCAACAGGCTGAAAGCTAAGGAGACGTGTTTTCAGGAAGTTCTTGAGAGAACTACATTCCTCTCACTTTAAGGTGGATAAACATTCAAATTTGAGCTAACAGCTTTATTAATATTCACTCAAGATATTTTGTGTGAGAGTAGGCATTCCCACATAGCTTATCTATTATCCATTATCATTACATCTGGTTGCACCTGTTTCTGTGGACGAGTGTGTGTTTGTTAAAGTGACAACCAACTGATTTATTACAGTAACTAAACCTACAACATTTTTCAGCTCACAGTTTTTCATCCATTATTACCACGGCAAATATTTCAGAAAGCAAGAACAACGAGTTTGTCCGGAAAAAATGCAAAGCAGGACAGTGAACAGCCTGAAAAGAACAACACAGAAAGATCTTAAGAAAAATAGATGTGCAGTGATCTGTTCCGTGCGGCAGATTTTGCCACCAAAAATGTCAACAAAATGCCACCCGAAGGCAGCTCGAATACGATCCCTTTGCCTGACCGAGAGCGAATGCCGCTCAGTTCTCCTGTGCAATACGATGCATTGCATGTATTGTGCCTACCTTCTTCCTCCGACGCCGGGCCAGGTTCTGCTTGGCAGCCAGCGAGCGGATGGCGCTGACCCACGGCTCAGCCATGCGTTTGATCCTCAGCATCATCCAGCGGAACTCCTCACGTTGCGACATCACACGGTAAAGCTCCTCAAAGCTGGTACGGATCTCCGCCTGCACACACCGAGACAATGTGCAACAGTGACACAGTCAGCATGACCCCGTACGGTTACTGTGTATATGGTACTACTGAGCAGTATGTTCCTTCTTCTGCACACCAGATAATATCAGGCCATTTATTTCAAAGCTGTAAGACACTCTAAAATTATGTTCAATTTCTTATCCTGTTGCTTGTCGTATTATCTGAAATAAATGGGTTTCTTTCAAGTGCTTTCATCCTTTCTGCTGCTGCTGTGACGTAATCCTACAAGGATCTTGAAAAATGTATCTAATCCAATTTAAAACTGCAATATTGACTACCGCACTTTTCAAAGGGCTGTTTTCTTGGAGGGGGGCCCTTCTAGAAATGCTGTAATGAAACTAAGAGTCAACCACTGCATGCTAAAGGATAAACATCTTATATAAACTGCCAAAATTTGATATTTTACCATTTAAGATTGGCAGGTGGATCAAATGGATAGAGAAAAGAATGCAGGGATGGGTCACATAGGAATGAATGAACAAATTCATGTTCAATGCTTAATTTGTTGCACCATTTGTCAACCTCAGTGTGTCCTATTTTTCCCAAGAAATCTCTTTATAATCACTGACGCTGGAGTGATTCTGTTGCGGTGATAATAACCACCATAAACTGTCAGAGACATCTGCAGAAGAAATTATACATTGAGGGCACACAAAAAAACACCTTTGTACTGGCAAAGTACGTATGTTTGAGAGCACTCCAGAGAGCAAGACATCAAACAAACCTGAGCATAAATTTGTAGAGTAAAAGCCGTGAGGAAAAAAAAAAGTGGATTCAGAAAGGCATCGTATTTATGTTGACAGGAACAACAAATACTGAAGCATTCAGAGCGCCTCGATGTTACGAGTCAACGTGAGCTCTGGCTGTGTAGTCTGAAAGGGGTGAATACATCAGTCACACCTTTAATAGCTCATTTATAAGAAGGCTTTAGGGAGGAGAGGAGAGGAGAGGAGAGGACAACAATGAGGAAAACATGGATGGAAAAGAGGGAGGAGGAGAAAGGGGGAAAGGAGGGGAGAGGTAAAGGGGAGGACAGGAAAACAAAGAAAAAATGAAAGGAAAGGAGGGGAGAAGTCCCACGAGGACAGGTAAAGGAAAACCATGAGAAAAGAAAAAGGAGAAGGCAATGACAGTACATAGTATGCTTAAAAGGGGCATTATGTCCAAAAATTTGTTCAATGAGATGTGATGGAAAACAGGCTTTAAAACACAGCACAACAAGTGTTTTACCAAACCCATCCTGTGTTGCAAGACTGGTGACTAACTGGAAGTCAAAACAACATAATACAAAACACAGAAATGAAACTGAGGTGACTGCCGGCCACATTTTCAGGGTTTGTAGTGTCATGCAACACTGTAACTGCGGCACACAGCGTTTAAGGTGAGCATATTTGTACTTCTGTGTATTTCCGATGTTGAAATTCAAGGCCTCGCGTGAAAAGAGAGCAGTGAATGGGACAGAGCCAGTGAGAGAAAGACAGAGCGAGCGAAGGAGAAACCACAGTGGCATTACCAGCTGCTAAGGTGGCTGAAACAAGGCTGTTGCAGGGCATTAGCATCCCTCATCACGACAGGAAATCACTTCCGCAGACTGAACCTATTAAAATCTGGGCCTGAATTAAAATCTCCAAAGCCTGTCAAATGGCATCTCCCCACCACTGAGGGCTCAGTGCTGTTGATGCATCCAGAGAGGGGGATGAAGAGTGCTTAATATTGATTCACCCACAGCAGAGGGAAGGGGGAGTGTTTTCGAGGAGCACTGATTCTGTGGACTGTGCGCAAGCCAATCGGCCCGCAGAAGCGCTCTAAGTGGGATTTGAGTGAGCTGCCGCATTGGCAGGGATAGAAGATCATTATTCCAGATTTGTCCCAAGGTCCCGTCACTCCAGCTTTGCTCTGTGAGAACTGCTCAACTCTTTTATGCCATCGAGGCATGTTGACACTGTGGATCAGCCTCAGCCTGCTCGTTCATTTGCCGTCCCGTTTTCAGATATCATGCACACTGCGAGGGGAATTACCTCTCACACCACTGCCATTTGAGGACATTTTAAACAATTAAATATTAAAAACTATACCCAGATATTAGTATGAGTGATTCTTAGAATTAAGTATCCCATTAAATGGCATTTTCTGTGGTGTCTCCACATTACACAGGATGATGGAGTGGGCCTGAACGCTGAGAGGGACTCAGGTTTAAAAATTCATGCTAATGGAAAAATGCGCTGTCACAAAGTCGGGACTTGTCACAGACACATACAAGCCTCTCTGAAATGAATACGTTCAGGCCACTTGGACCGCAACCGTGACACTTGAAATGCAATCTGACGCCCAAATACATTCCAATAAACATTTTTTCTAGCGACAACATTTGATAGCTTTTAAACAATGCCAGGCTTTGTTCAGTCTTACTGCTGCATGTCGATTTGGTCACATGGCAGGTTCAGTTACCCAACAGGAGCAACTGCAAGCATCAGAACAAACCTGTTTTCTAACTACAGAGTAGTAGTGTGAAAAGTCCATTAGCTGTTTTGGTACAAGCAACGTTTTCTGCTGAGAGCCCTCGAAAGAGCAGCCGAGGTAGCTGAAGTGTCCGCTGTGTTTTCAGCTTACGATTAATCGGAGCTGTTGCTGTGTTTCTCACCTGTCCCCTCCTGTCTATTTCTTCATTCAGGTTCTTTATCCTCCAGGGCAGGCGAGGACACCAGTTCTCCACCTATCAAATCGAAAAAGCCTATTTAGTTGAGTGGAGACAAAAATCACACACACACAAAAATACAGAGCAACAGAGATACTCGTGAGCAAAGTGAGGCCTTGTTGGAGTCACAGGACGACATTAACCCTTCTGCAAAGGGGAGCAAATATTTGCTGAGCCGCAGCACATTTGATTATCATCATAAAGTGGTGCTGAAAATGATCGAGGACGTCATAACGCATGTTGCACACGTCTGAAAAAGGACGCAATCGCTTTGTGCTGAGGAGAAAACATCTCTGCAACTGCAAAAGTGTATTCATCCTGCAAGAAGTGGGATATATATATGAGGAAATATTAGTTACATAGCACAATGCTGACCAAAAGATCAGAGATTGAATGAGTTATGAAAAATCGATGGCAAGGTTACTGCTGTAAACAGCAAGTATTATAGGTATTACTGGCTGCTTCAGTCATATCTTACTGCGCTACATCCTGAAGGAATCTATAAAAGGTCGGGAAAAATAGAAACATATTCAAGCAAGGAGGCCACTGAGGGAGAAAAGTGCCTGTTGTGCTGAACAGAGATACTTTTAAGCCATTTATGTTCACCTTTTTATTTGCTGCAATATTCTTCACTATGTGTCACTTAAACATTTTCATCATCGTAGTGTCTCACCACTACCTGTGTGTGTGTGTGTGTGTGTGTGTGCGTGTGTGTGTGTGTGTGTGTGTGTGTGTGCATGCCACAGATTTGCTTAGGATGGGATCATTTGTTTGAAGTCAGACAAATAGCGCTCTTTACTGACGCTGGCTCATCTTCTTCATCTGATGTAAAATACTTGGCCCTCCTTCAGCTTCGACATCTCTGTTACAACATTTCCTTCCTCTTGTATCAAGCACGATCGCCTTTGACCACATACAGCCTTCTGGAGAAGTGTGTGTTTTGCCAATCTCAGCAACAAGAGAGAGAGAGAGAAAAAAAAGCTCCCTGAGATAAGGAGCGTGTGTTTATTTTCCTTCGTGCACGCCATGCTAGTTGAGCCCTGACCTTCTACAGCTGACAGTCCATCATGATATGCTGCGCTCTCTGCTCTGCCCCCTCACAAGGTTAATGCGGTGGTAGACGAATATGAATTACACATGCAAATGCGCGTTTATTTGAGAGCCTGTGAGTGTGTGCTCTTAACAGATCGCAGCTGTTTCTCAATAGAAATGCATGCTTATTGCTATGGCAACCATGAGATCACATGACCAGGAGGCTGAGGTCTGTTAGATAAGCAGGATTGGACACGGAGCAAAGATGCATCTGTGTCAAATCTTTACAGCAAATGTTTGTTTTCTGTTTTCTTAAGCACTGGTTTGACATGAACAGAGAGCGAGGAAGAAGAGGGTTTCTCTCCTCCTAATGGATTTTGCTGTTGTCTCACTTCTATTTCCATACAGAGAAGGCCGGACTTTGTGTGCTCCTTCTGAGTTCACTGCGATGCTTTCAGCTCCTATACAATATTCATAACAGGATACTGACCTTCCCAGAGCTGAAGCCAAGACAGAAATCTTTTCTCAGAACAACAAAAAGACAAGGAAGAGATCTCCGAAAAAAAAAAAAAAAAGTTGTTTCTCACTTGAATCAGCACTTGAGTTATTAACACGGACACTTCCAGTAGAACAGAGAGAGAATGAGGAACATACTAACGAATCAGAATCAAGCATAAGAGTTATCACAGCTGTGATCTGTGAAGGATCTTTGAAATGGTGAATCACAGTGGCGTCTCACGGGAAGCGGAGCTGTTTTCAAGATCTGAGAAAGTGAGTGTTTAAACAGTTTTGCATCCAGCGCCTCATGAGTTTAAGTTTTGCATTTGGATGGTGATGGGAAACGTGTAACGGCAAATCATTATCAGATCAGATTTTAGTTTAGCGTCAGGGAAGAATGAAAGCCATTACAGAGACGCTGAAAGGACAATATTAAACTCTTTTCCCCAAACTTGATCCATTTCTATAATCAGACTTCCATTAGAGTTAACGACAAGATTAATTTCACTGCTCGGAATAAATTCTGGCCATGTTGGCTGCTCTGACAAAGACAAATCATGCAAAATTGAACGTCTCAAAGTGTCCCCTGAAGGAACATGAGCTTCTATATGTTAGTGCTTGTCAATAATGTAAGACTCCTCCATGTTGGTCAGGCTGCTTTCTCCTCTTTGCCGAGGATAAGCAGAGACGAAGGCAGGGAAGCAGAGTCATTCCACGTCTTCCCTTGGAGGCTGAAAACTCATCACTTCAAAAAGTACCTAACACCACCGCTCCACTCCCTCCCTTCATACTGAATCATCTCTTTGTCCCACACCGTTCTCCTCAACACTCTAATTTGCTCTCATTAAAAATGAAATCCTGTCTACCTCTCTTATTATCTTATTTTTAGCCCTTCATTCTTCGGTGATCATTCTCAGGTTACAGGAATATATCTGCCGTTGAACCATCAGTTTTTCTGGGCTGTCTGTCCCGGTATGTTGCAGAAATCCCAGCATCCTCTACTCTTTGTATGTGCTGTACTGCTGTGACTAAATAGAGCTCCACTGATATGGCATTCTTAAAGGTCAACAGAGACGTATTATAGTTGAAGGGATAAGTTGGATATTCTACAGTTTTCTTATTGTCAACAAGTCCAAGGAAAAATCCTAGGTTTGGTCTTTTCATGCGGCACCGTGGCGCAGCAGGTAGTGCGCGTGCCTCACAGCAAGAAGGTCGATCACCGGGTCGGGCGGGGCCTTTCTGTGTGAAGTTTGCATGTTCTTCCCGAGCATGCGTGGGTTCTCCGGGCACTCCGGCTTCCTCCCACAGACCAAAAACATGCTCATTAGGTTCATTGGTGACTTAATATTGTCCTTAGGTGTGAGTGTGAGCGTGAATGGTTGTTTGTCTGTCTGTATATTAAGCCCTGCAGTCGGCTGGCGACCAGTTCAGGGTGTACCCTGCCTCTTGCCCGTTGACAGCTGGGATAGGCTCCAGGCCCCCCCAACCCCCCCACCCCGAAAGGGATAGTCGGGGTATAGAAAATGGATGGATGGATGGTCTTTTCATTGGTTTCATTTTATCTAAAATATGTATTGTTTTGAGACAAGCACATGTAGACCATTGAGGAGAAAACAATAGTCTTCAACTTGAAAAATGAAATAAACATACATGCTAAATCTCCATCGTGTTTTCATTATTTGGGGGTCATCTCATTGTGCCCTCTTCTTCGGCTGCTTGATGGCATCTGGTTGGCAAGTAAGTGCATTCATTTGCATGGTCTTTAGCAGATTTTATGAAAATTCAGTTCAATTTTCCACTTCATTTGAATGGAAATTTGGCTAGTGACTGCACCTTTGTTCTGTCGTTTCTCCACCATTTAGCAAAGTCAAACATCCAATAATGTAATGAAACCTATAACACTCAAGCATTATACAGTGGCGCAAGAATGAATCCTACAACCCAACAAATGAATTAGCACTTTCGGTTCCCCTGTCTCAAAGTCAATGGAGTTCTTTTTTTTTTTTTTTTAATAGATTTTTTGTTAGATTCCTGGAATAAGGTCTGTGGTTAACACAAGCTGAAGAGATTTGCACATTTTGTTCTTAGACATAAAACATGTCAGTGAACACCCCACTTGAGAATTTTGAAGCATTAACATGTCTTAAAAACGGCACTTGCTAACAAATGGCTAAAAGAGGCTACGCAAGTTGACTGTAAATGTCATCGCACTGATCAAGGAAACTCATCTACTCGCTGGTTTACAGCCTTGTGGTGTTTACACTTACACTCTTTGCCACATGTAGATTCATTAACTAACAGTAAAGAGTGTATCAAGTCGTAGGAGGTTCAGTGGTGCTTCTGGCAAGTGCATTTACACTTCAGAAATCATAAAAGTGGTGCTCATTTGAGATTATTTTGCTGAACAAAACTTGTAAATATCTGAATCTGTTGTGTTTATTTTCTGCAATAAATCCAAAATCCAACGGACAGATCCCATTGGCTTTTTTTGGAGGGAACCAGGGCGATCCTTCCAGGTTGGCCTACAAAAATGCGCCATCCCTGCAGCACTCTATTAATACACACATGTAAGAAGTGCTTCTTGATGTTGTGATCAGTCAAATTCTCCCAGTGTGTTGGGAAATATTCAAAACGTGTGGAAAATAGAGGTATTTGTTGAGTATTTTTAGGCACACTTGCAAGTTTGACACCTTCACGAACCTGAAAAACACATGTACAATGAACACACGTGTGCACACACACAGGGCTCACCTCGCTGAGATAGATGAAGAAGGAGCAGGTGGATCCATCCACACCATAGTTGCCGTAGCAGGAGTCAGAGCGCCACATCTCCTTCATCCACTGAGAAAGAAGAAGAAAAGGCAAGGTTACATCTGAGCTCCATTTGTATTTTCACCGAAATCACCCCTTCCACTCACCAAACTTTAATATCTGTAAAACATATGAGCCCTCTGTGACTTATCAGCAGCTGGTTGAGAGCCAAACAACTGTCATTTAGACCTTTTTTCATTCTAATAATGGAGCTCTTCGACTAGATATAAAAGAGAAATACCAGGCGGATGCTGAAATTCACCAGTCACTGTGGCGTGTAGGCAGGTTGAGATGCTGACAGAATACATAACGCACAACTGCAAAAATCTATAGCACAAGCTACCTATCTACTTTGCACTATCCTCATGGAAACAGTCCCGGCTCTTTTCGTGGCTCAGAGGTTAGAGAAGCAGGATTAAAAGCCATCACACTCAATCCCTGGAATCAAATGGAATATCTAGGGTTTGAAAATAAAGGAGAGATGATTTCCCTTTCATCAAATACACGTGCAAGTCATCCAGTGGAACTGCTCCGTGGCCAAAGGAAATGAGTGAGGTTGGAGTGGCTCTTGTGTGGAAATAAATCGATGTGAAAATGGCATTCTTGACTACAGCGGAAGAACATGCATCCTCAATAAATTTTCCAAAATAAATAATTGTGAAAACCAAAGGGAGAAATCTCCTCTGTGTCTTCTCTCCTGATCTGATCCCTGGCAGGCAGATTTCCATGGGCCGTCATGAATGACACGCTGTGGTACGTGCAAAGTGGACGGGCTGCTGAGCCAAGATGTGGACTGACAGCTATCCTGCTTAGTTCATCGGCTCGAGCACATCATGCATGCTGACTTACAGTAACCTAAGGGAGCAGCGCACAGGGAAATCTAAAATCGAATTTTCAAAGCTGTTCACAGAGGGGAGACCTGGCAGATGGGCTTGGATCAGAATCGCTTGGATAGAGAAGGCATGAAGATTGTACTATATTTGTTTCAAAGACAACCAAAGAGCTCTTTAAACTGAGAAAATGGATTTGTCAGATGTTACAAACTGCGTACCCACAGTAAAATTACTGTGGAAAACCAGTTAAGTGAATTTTGATGCCTCTCTGAAAACAGGCTCGTGTACTGTGCGGCTGTGCTGGTGTGAGCGTGTCGAGCAAGCTTTGGCATCGGCTGGCGCCCAGTTGGAAACGCTGACAGTATCAGTGGAGGATTGGGACAGGCTGAGCAGATGGTGTGTATGATAGGGCCCTATCAGCTCCAGGGAGACCCGCACATGCACAGAAAAACAGACACATTGGAATGAAAATGTGCATACATCTGTGTGTGTGTGTGTGTGTGTGTGTGTGTGTGTGTGTNGCATCTCACGTACACGCACAAGGAAGCACGTGCATGTGCATTAGTACACTGCAAAGCCAGTTTCACGCTGCTGCACTGATCAACAGTTGGTGGCAGATATGTGCCAAGAAATGTAGCTGTGTGTCAGACAGAGAAGAAGAAGACACCCAGCTGGACATACATGTTTTTAGCATGTTTGCTCGGCCTCAAAGACAAACACATTTAGTTCTCGTAGGACACACTGAATGTAAACATACTTTCGTTTGCTTATACGAAAACTCCACAGGGTATCTTTAAATAGGTCAAATGCCTCTACATCTATATTTACTGTAAAGCAGCTTCATAAAACTAAAAAATCAGGCTGAAGAACAAACAGTGATATGATAATTGTGTAAAGTTGCACAAGCAAAAGATGAGAAGTGCTGACTCGGTAACGTCACTTTGACAACAATATCCACGGTAAATTTTCAAAGCTTCAGCTCAATCGCCATGATCTTCTGATCATTCCAGACTGAGTAAAGCTGTAGCTGCAAAGCCCCAGAGTGCAAGGATGTGAGCGAGGGAGAGGATCCGATCTGGGAATTTTCAATACCTAACACTCGTGAGGCCCCAATGTTATGGTGATAATAAACAAAATCATTGTTTATACGTGTGGTGTGGTGTTTTTGCTCTGCTTTTCCCAGAAGATCCTGTGTCAGTCAAACAGCGTGGGCATCTGGTTACAATTTCTATTCATGTACTTACAGTTTCAGTTGCTGGTGCTCGTTCTCTTGCTCAGACTACCAACCTAGTTCTCCCTTTACTCATTTCACACTCATCTACTCACACATATGAAAAGAGTGTGAAAGACAGACAGAGAGTGAGTGAGATGGAGAGAGTGGAGTGTACACTATGTGTGATTCACCTTGAGCTTGCCCTCGCAGTGAGGGAAACCTTCCAAAGGAGGCAGCTCACACTTCTCCTGGGCACCATTTAGGAGGTCTGGAGGAGGAGAGAGGAGGAGAAAGACAGAGAAAAATCAATAAGGTTAAGTCAGTCGGCTCCAAAATTCTTTAACCGTCTGTAGCTTTAACAGGATGTGTGATCCTAACACTGGAGGTGAGGCAGATGCAAACTTTAACGTTTCAGGAACATGCACAGTTCACAAAGCCTTTCCCTTCAGATGTTTGAAGAGAGGGGAAGAAGAATCTGTGTGGGTGGGTGGGTGTGTGAGGAGCACGGGGAGAGTTCACTGATTTACAGAGAATCTCTGCAGTTGTGAGGTTGGAGTTAGGGATTACTGTGAGCCAACAGGATGTTAGTGGCAACACATAACTATGCACCTTAACGACAAGCAGCTCTATTGGAGAATCATTCACAACACATGAAAATCCACTGGACTGAACTGCAGCTGTGTCATACAATCATGTAGCCCAGACCAGAACACCAAGATTTCTCAATTCCCTTTTCCCTTTGTCGCTCTCTGTATCGCAGTTTTCATCGTTAGTGGCTGAGTTCGTCACTCCCACAAGTGCATTCACATTTCCTCCTTATGCATGTTGGATTCACAGGAAACATTAAAAGAGTTAAAAATGGCCAAACATGAGGTGGCTTTTATTGTGAAGCATTTACAGGAAATGTATTTGTCAGTGAGGTTGGCGCCGACAGCAATCACTCATCAAATGTGCGTTTTTGATGGTGGAACAGTTTTAAGTGTTGCACAGAGAAATGGAGCAAGAAGCAAATGAGTTTGTTAGATGAAGAGCTGGAGGGTTAACATTATTTATGCAGTAGGTTGTTTGGACTGAACAGCGATGTCTAATCGATTGGAGGAAAAAAAAAAAACATTTTAAATTTAACCTGCTCTTTTCAGTATTATCACAGCTCACTAGCCTTCTTTAGGACTGAAAGGAACATTCAATACACAAAGTGGCTGCCTGCCAAAGCAGCTTGTATATAAGCAGCTCGTAGAAAAAATTGCCTTCCTCTGGCCAAGACATAAGGTCATTTGGCTGCTCAATGGTGTCAATTTGCCTCCCAGCTCAATAGACATACAGATACACCGGTGGACAGATGACATGGCATTTTAAAGCTGTTTTCCAAAGGCATAGGTGATAGCATCTGCTTGATGACAGCTGTGGTTTCAAAGTGGGAACTTCCTCATGTGTTTCCTCTTGTGAAATAACAAGGCGACATACAAAGCAACAGAGCAGCACAGAACAGGGTAGAAGAAGACACCCAGTATGCAAACCAGGTGACCGACACAAGCGCTACTGTTGCAGCACGTCACACCAGTTGCATCTCTATATGAGTCTCGTAATGACAGTTGGAGACTGCCCATTACTCCGTGGTCAGGGATGACTGTCAGCCAACAGGATCACCTTTGGCTTTGCAATCTGAACTCCATAACAACAGAAACCACAAAGAGCCGAGAGCTGAGCCAGCCCAGTCCACAATGATGCAAACACAGGTCGAGAGGTATTTAAGACATTTTTTCTTTTTGCAATAAACAAAATTCCTGCGACTGCAGCGGGGGAGGGAGTCGCTCTATTTTCTCCACACTGCTTTCAATATCGCCATAGGATTAGCATTCAAGGCCTGCATGCATGCAGGCTTCCCTTCCATATAATCACATTTTTGATATTCCCATTCAGAGATGTTAACGTCATCACCACTGACCTTTATAGCCAAAATATAAATAATGCATTGTGGAGTGAATGTGCAGTGAATAGATAAAAGCTTAGAGGCAAACATCAGACTGATGTAATGTGTTTGTGGGTGGTGTTTTAGGAGGATGGTATGTGTGTTTACTGAGGTGTGTGTATGAGGCTAATCATCGGCTCCAGCACTGGGTCAGGTTTCTGTCGGGGTGGAGGGTGGAGGAGAGACTCCTTTATGATGTTCACAGTCAATTTTGTTTATTTGCACCAGGTTGCTGCACTAAACAGACACCCTGATGGTTAACTTTTCTCTCTCCCTCTTTCTGTGCTGCTTCTACACCTAGATTAGTGTGAAAAACATATTTCGCTGACAGTCTCTTTGGCTTGCTCCCACGGCGGTCTGTATCAGGGAAGAATGAGAGATAAAAGAGCGGCGATGACATGCCACAGAGTACTGCAACTGAAAACATCACCAGCTTGACGGAACGCCACCAACAAGCATGATCCACTGCTTCAGTCACCATCTGGGTGACATATCTATTCTACATACGGTTGGATAAGGGTCTGAGCTGCAGAGCTACCCTGCAAGAATGACCCTCTTTAACCACAAATTTCCCATCACCGTGACCCCTCTGTGCCTGTACAATGTCGGGCAAGATCAACGCTGTTTTCAGGCTTCACATGTTAAGGTCATCTGTAGTCAGTTAACATTAATCCAATTAGTTAGCAAAACTACAAATGTTATTTGTAAGCTGGTGTACATAACATAATGAAATGCCACTCTGCATGGTCTTGACATTTAAGACTATGGAGAGGACTGTCTTTTAGCTGTTCAAAAAGCTAAATGTCTTCCTGTCAATAAACAACATTTCCACTCCTACATGTTTACAGCTAACACTGGCAGGTGCTTTTCAGCTCTCTATAACAGCATCTTAATCACCTTAATCAGCAACCAGAGCCGAGCGGCAGCTTGCCCTGTCAGTCTGTGAAACAATGATTAGATAACATAAGATCGGCTAACGTAACTTTTAGCCTTGAGAGCTGACAGGAGCGGTTTACATGATATCTGATATCTTCACCATTGTCAGAAGAGACTGCATAGCAACACAACCTTATCTACATGAAGTAGGAAACTCTGCAGCACTGTAGTCACCACTAAATATACCTTTGAATGAGGTGACTATTTTTCAGCATAATAACAGTAATTTTAAAAGTGATTTAAGTATCCAAGAAATGGAGCTGCTGTCACCAAATGTGAGCTACAATAAATAAGTCTGGATTGCAAAAATAACAAAAAAAAGTTCTCAGTTCTCAGATTTTAAAGCGCTCAACAGATGGACAATGTTCAGAGTGTGTTTTGTCCCCCTGGGGTGGATCAGTAATGCACTTGATAGTTCTTTAGAGCTCCTTCCAGATCCTGAATCCTGGCTCAAATGTTGTTATTATGCTGTGTGTTATAGTAGATGTATAATGTAAAACTCCCCATTACTATCAATTATATGATCACTTACATCTGCAAGAAAGACAGGAAATGATTGATTTTTATCACACCCTATGACACGAACATCAAATGTCAACACGGTTTGGTTTCCATTACCAGTGTGCCCAATTGCTAGGTTTAGACATACAATGGAAAAGTTCTCAGATGAGAAACAAGGAAAGTGTTCATTTTTCCTTTAAAATAAAGATATTCAAAATGAACTCTGCTGTCTTTCGTCCACCTCAGCCTGCCAGCGCTGCAGTGCTGCTGGGCTTTACCACAGCTGGGCTCCACAATGTGAGCATTTTGCTGCTTGTGAAATAAGTGTGTGAAAAGGGAAAAATGAACTGATTGCATCTGTGGCCATCTCCCTTCTGACGCCCGGTTTGTCAGAATTCGCTGAGCTCTGACGGTGACGACTCTGTTATCTCTCTCTGTTATGTGTCTTTGACATGAGCAAAGAGCAGTGAGCAAAAAACAGGAAGTGGCTTCTCTTTTTTAGCTGCCGCTCAGATATTTCATGAGAACACATTTAATCAATGTTAGGTAAACAGAAGTATTGGATCGCCCTTGGTATGACCGCTAATTTTAAAGGCTTTAAACCTGAGAATTTTCAAACATGTATCATACATGTGCCCTTATGTCGTGCTTTCATCATCGTATCCATGCGCACTAGCTGTTCTTGTCCCAGCATGTCCCTCTGTCGTACTTTGTTCTTATTGCCTCTGTGTATTTTTCACACTGTGGTGATGCTGTGTAGTGTTGCCTACCTGACTTGTTGTTTGGTAAAGTGGCTGTCTTCTGCAGCATGCAAGAGCCACAATGTGTGGAGTGAGTTGCTGTAATCTCATCCTTCATACGCCCAGTCATCCAGTCGGTCTGCCAACCAACCCACCAACCAAACAACCAACCAGGCGGCCTGTCATTCACACTGTCATTCAGCCAGTCAGCCAGAGAGTGCCAAAGCCACCAGGCAAATCTTCTCCAAGCTTTAATCAAGCAGAAGAAGCTGCTGCCAAGGAGCAGCTAAATATAGCTCGCTTCATAATCAAACACAGCAGAGGTGGTGCTGTTGGAAGAGGGAGCCGATTCTTTGTGGTTCACCTCCAACACAAATGGACATCAATCCGTCCAAACCCTTCACCTGCCTCTTTCACTTCGTTCACATTCAGTTTAGACAAAGCGACTTTTCTCATCACTAGCTGCGATGCATTAAAGCTGAGCACGGCACGGTTGAAGAAACACACACTGTCAAAGCGTCTAGCAGCATTGGCGGGGCCTTTACAGGCCAGGAAAATTCACAGAGAGACATAAGCACACCGAGGCAGCAGCACATTTGCTATCACATGTACAAGGTAACTCTAAACAGGGTGACATTAGGTGTGACTGACACGCTCAGAGGACAATATGAGGCGATAAGCCGAGCACCTAACCACACCTCTGTCTGGCACACAGAGGAACAAAGAAACCAAGATAGAGAAACACAAGCAGTACACTCTGCTAACATGAAAAACCTTCCTCAAATCGTACTCCCTTTGACAATGTATTAAAGGCAGGTCACAAAAGACAACACCATAAGGTCAAATAATATAAATAAATGATGAACGGCATATAAAAGTCAAAATAATGAGATAAAATACGCATGAGGAAGTGACTTGAAATGTACAGAGAACCAGAGGCAGAAAACAGATGAGATCATTCAGAGTTGCATAAGACGTCCAAGAGCCTCTCACAGTACTGAGGTCACTATTAGCCAGTTCCTAGCACACAGTGTTGGCCATCTGATAGCCCTTAAATAGCATCATCTCTGAACAAGTGATATCACACACACACACACACACACACACACACACACACACACACACACACACACACACACACACACACACACACACACAGGGTTATTTTTCCCTCTCCCTCCCTGTGTGTGTGTTTGTCCAAGTCCATGAGGTAATCTGACATTTGACAACTCCAGAATTGGATCGAGGACATCTGGTTTGTATTATTCTTTCTCTTCTCGTGTCGTTCTCTTTTCCCCGTCTCTCTCGCCCTCATTGATGCATTTTGAAGCACACGTTCCCTCATAAAACATGAAATCTGCCAGCGCCCAGTGTCGGTAGCAAAATTTGGTGAGTGGAAACCAAGTAAGCCTGATACTGACTGATGTGGGCTTTGCATCAATTATGCAGCAAGTTCTTGACAATACAGTTCTTAATAAAGAAAACAGCAATGAGCAAATTTGGTTTAAAGTGAGAACCGTTGCCATGGTGATTTAGTTTTCACGGCTGAAATGTCCATGGTAGCTCACACTCAGTGCAGCACGTCGTGCTTCCACCTGGAATGAAATGTGCTGTATAAAGAAAGTTTCGTGCTCGATTCTGCCGTGAAAGCTCGGAAAACAGAAAGAATAAATTCAAGGGTGAAAAGTGCAGCTTTCCCCATCTCTGTGTCCTCTGATGCACTGGCTCAGAAACACTAATTTTAGATGCACTTTGCGAGAAGAAGCAGAGGTATCACAGTGTGAGCTTGTGTGTGTTTTGTTCGTGTGTGTGAACCTCTGCGGCAGCTCATCAATTAGACAGAAAGCAGGCTGGCCGATGGACGGTCGCCCCACCAGCTGCGCAGGTGGAGAGAAGATGGAGAGATAATCACACCACTAACACTGAATGACAAAATGTATGAGATTATTACATTAGCCGCCAATTTTTTAGCATACGACTGACATTTTCAGTGCATTCAGTGTTATTTTCCATGGTGACATTTTGGTGCTTTTTTGTCACATAACGACTGTTCCTGCTGCCAAAGCAGAAAGGAAAGGGAAGACAAAAAAAGGCCAGAATGGAAGAGAAGAAAAACCGACAGGGTGCATGAGAGCAAAATGTTGGACTTACATTCAATAATTTGCTGGGCTAATTAACAACGAGCAACTTTTGTTTTCCCTAATAAAAACAATTAATATGCAGCTGACTCACTGGTCTGTTAGCGAGGTAAACTACAATCCTTCTGTTTGTCAGAGGGCCTGTCCAGTGGAAACTGGCTGTGCAAGAAACTGTTTCTTCTATCAGTGGATAATAACCACAGTAAGTGATTTTACCGATGCATGAAAATGTCTCTATTTCTCTTTACTTGTCATTTCATTGTAAGCGTCGTACTTTTGTCCGTGTCTGAATGATGAGCACATCTTTCCAGCGAGTTGGTTGGTCAGTACCCCCATGTCTCCTTGGAAGCACAGGGGGATGGAAAGAAGGAGGGTTTGATGATATTTTAGCCTGTATTTTTTTACATTTTAGCAAATTGCCACTATTAAAATTAGTCTTTACCAGTTCCTGTTTGTAATGTACACATGAATGTAGAGACAACTATGGCTGGATGACTTTGATACTGTAGCAAACTGAAAGACGTGAGAATGGCGGTGCTAAAATGTCTCCTCTGAACTGAAGCTGCTCAGGAACAGGTTATCCAATTCCATCTAATCTTGCTTTGTTATACCGACAAAAGACAGAGATTTTGTTTTTTTCTTGTCGGATTTTCTTTACACATGCCCTAGAAAAAAAATTCTCAATAACATCCTTGTCACTTTTATCACTTCATCTGAGGGGAGGACAAGGACAGAGCATGAAAACAGCTCAAGTAACAACACACAGCACCTTTTCAGCCCAACTGTTTCTCTCATTCTACGCAAGTGTGTGAGGTGAGATTTTATCGTACACATCTGATAAAACCTTCAAACCTTATCTTACCAAAACTCACTGAAAACAACTGGTCTAGGCCCTGCCACCTGAGGGCACGCAGCAGTGTAACACACACCAGAGGGGCTTCCCAGCATTAGGGGCACATGTTTGGAGCTGGTCAAAACACATGTCTCGCACCGCCTCTGGTCCACACAAGTGTTCCACAGTGAAGTCCTGGAGGCGAAAAAACAAATTTCCCCATCTAGCCCCGCTCACCAGCCCAAGTCCAGTTTCCTCTTTCTCTCCCTTCCTCTGCTGCAAAGAGCACAGCGTCTGTTGTCTGGCGGTAATCAATCTCCCTATTGTGCTCGATGCAATGCGATCAGCCCACTGTTCTCTCTGAAAATATCCAAGTGGAAGATTTAGATTTTGCATCAAGAGCATTGCAAGGACATGAGGCGGCCAGAAAGCCTTGATTAGCTCCCATCATTGCAGAGCTATGACTAATGTTCCACTGTTGATTTGTGACAAATGGCGGAAAGCTGTGGATTTCAGCTGTAAGACACGCTGGACTTTTGAGCGCTGTGTTGCCAAAGAACATGTTATTGTGATGAGAGAGGCTTTAAACAAAACAGAGAATAGTCAAAATTGTCTCTGAACTAAAAACAACTACATTCAGGTTTCATAGAAATGTTCCATTTCCACTGAAAGGCATAAATTAGGGAAATGTTTTCGGTCACCTGCCAGACATGTGCATTTCCTGTAAACAGCCAGACGACTAAATGCTCAGCCTGCTTTAGTTTAACTCACGGGCGCTGCAGCGAGGCTGAAAATATTCTGCATGTTGTCATTAGCGAAGCTGCCCGAGAGCCACAGAGCTGCATAATGCGCAACCAAAAATATTATCTCATTGCCAGTCTTTAGCTCCTTGCAATGCGTGAATGCACGTGTAAGCCGATGACACATCTATGGACAGGTGTGACATTACACATACGTGTCATTCAGTGGGTAAACACATCTTTGCATTCTACTCTCGGTTCAAGTGCACCTGCATCTGCTGCTCTATCCTCCGATTTGGACCCTCCCACTATCGCCTGGAGGAAAACGATCTGCATTGAATGTAAAATGAAGCTGGAGGAGCTGTGGATTTTGTGCATATTATGATCTCATGTGTTTCAGTGTGGATTTCAACCACCACAACAACACTGGTGAAGAGAAAGAGGAGACAATGGAGGAAAGAGGGTGCAGATGGAGATGGAGTGCAGCATACAAAGAGAAGCAGAGCCATACAGTATGCAGAGAGCAGCACAAAGAATACAAAGAGAGAGTGTACGGGGGAAAGAATGGTATATATTATTCTTTTGCTTTGTTAATGCTGGGGTTTCCACCAAAGCTGTTATGTAAAACACACCCTGAAATTGCACAATGTTTCTGATATTTCAATGGAGTCCCTGTGAAACAGTCACTGACTTCAACTACGAAGGGAGAGAAAACATTAGCTGAGAGTGAGATGGTGAAAAAGTGGGGTGCACGTGTCCCAGCCAATGGTGTGTTCGCGCCAGATGTTCCTCCCATCCCACCCCTGCCTCCTCAATCAGCCACAACCTCAAGAGGGACGAGCATGCCTGTGGGGAAAGGAGAGGAAAGGGAGAGAATGTGTGTGTGTGTGCTGTGTGGATGTGGTGGGGAAGGGCCCTGGTGCATGGATATATCTGTGTTTTCCTGGAATGGCCTCAGTTCACCTGTGATTTGACTGATTTAAATTGATTTTACGGATGATGAGCATTGTTGCTCTGCAGCTAGTTCTGATTCTTTGTTTTGCTGAAAAACACTGCAGTATCAATGCTGCTAATCTTTACTTCACACACCAAGGAAGAAATGAGTTCAATTCAATGACAGAAGCAACAGCCACCTGCAAAAATCACTGAGTTTGGTAATGTGTCATGGGCCCGTGTCAGTGTTCAAAGCTATTTTGGCTATTAATTAACCAATTAAAATCAATACAACTACATTCAAATCCTGCTAAAAATGCAGTGAAGAAATACAAATAGGGCTGATTTGTAGTGACAGCAAATATTGTTGAATAACTGTTTAACACCAGGCACCTTGTGTACAAAATTCAATGCAAAATTTAATACGATTAGGTAATAAGATTTCAGGTTACCTCTGGCTAAAGGCAGCATCTATTACATGTGTGTTATTTTGTAAAAAAAAATTCAATTTCATCCATGCTAAAGAGCAGTGCCCCTTGCAACAATGGGTCAGTGGAATTAGCTTCTGCTCTTCATTATGCTTGTCATGATTTAACTTAACTTAAACTTAAATGTAAGTGAATCTGCTCAGTGTCAAACAGTAACTGCAATCATACTGGTATCTCTGGTATGAACTGCATAAATGAGAAGAAGGGTGCTGATAGAGCGAGTGTTTGTTCTATTTACCTTTCTGTCTCCAAGATAAAGCAACAACGCCTAACAGGGCTGTGGAGTGACAATTAAAATATGTTCATACATGTTTGGACAATGTTCTTCTGCTAACATTTTTGGGGGTTTGGGAGAGTTTCTAAATTCTCCTTCCAGGAGTGGTGTGATTTAAGCATTAACGTGTGAAAGATGATGATTCCATGAGCCGTGTCAATATCGCCTCAGGAGGCATTCCCAGGCTCTCTGCAGTGCCAGGCAGACAACCTAATGAGAGCAAAACTATCTGCACTTTCTTGTTGTTTGTTTACAACACAACTATAAGAAGATCTGATGAACTCCATATGGGAGGGGCCTCTAGGGACCTGCGACAGCACTACACAAGAAACAGGCTCAGATTCACTCGTGTGTGTGTGTGTGTGTGTGTGTGTGTGTGTGTGTGTGTGTGTGTGTGTTTGGTTTGCTTTGCTGGGACGTGTTCCGTGCGCAAATGAAAATATCCACACACACTCGACAGTTGCGGTGGTGGAGCTTGCCTGCGCTTGTCCATTGGAAAGTCCTGGAGAGGCTCAGTCCTCTCCGCTGTGTCAAGTCAACAGGCAGGTAAGACGTGGAGGCTCTGGAGCTGAGAAACACCTCCGACTGCAGACTGTGCAGAAGATTTTCATGAACTCAAACCCCATTTTTAAAACTATTCATGGTCATTTGTCTTTAATAGTCATTCAATGTATTAGACTTGTGTATATATATTCATATTGTTATATCTTTTACTTATTGTTATATCTTTTACTTATTGTTATATTTTCTACTATTGTTACATTTTTCGCTTACTGTTATATTTTTACTTTTTTAATAACTTCTTTTAATGGATGTGTCATGCACCAACCTCACCAAAGCAATTTCCTCGTATGTGTAAAATTGTATCTGTCAATAAAAGCTTTCTGATTCTGATTCTGATAGCATTTAGTGGCAGAGTTCACCATTAGCGTTTTGGATTCAAACTGCCTTCACGTATGTGACACGTATGTAATACAGCGCAATTTTATCTAACAGCCTCACACGGTGGCTATTATTGTGAAGCAGCTGCAGGAAACACTTTGTATTTGTCACTGCTGACCCTGCCAAATCAACCAGGGCTAAAAACCTGAGGGATTACAACTTTAATCTGCAAGAAAAGAAAAAATGGACATAAGTAATTCCACTAATTTACCTCTTCCTTCAGCAACTTTGTCTGTCACTGCTGCAGTACAAAAAAGGTGAACAAAGTTGAAAATAAAACACTACAAAGTACACAGCAAATCACCAGTGCTACAAAACCAGTCATTCCAATTCTGCTTTCAATTATATGCTGCTGCAAAAATTTACATTAAACTGTAGAGTGATGAGTGTCAGAATTTATACAAGTGTTTGAAAGTGTGTGGGAGGAGACAGCATCTCTCTGCAACTTATTAGCACTGAGTGGGTTTTGCGTGTACGTGTGTACTTGATTAGTATTGATCTGTACACTGAAGAAGTAAACAGGCCTCCCAGAACATAATGGAGACCACAGACTCTAAATCAGCAAGAGTCCCACAAGATGTTTTCAGTTTTAAAATGGTAACTGTATGGTGATTGTGCAGGCTTTGCAGGAAAACCACCATTGGCCCCGAGGTAACCAAGACATCTGCGATCCCCAGCAGAAACCTCGTCTTTGTCCCTTACCTTTTCAACACTGAGACCTCAGATCTCATCTTTCACTGTGAAGTGCAAACGGAGATGCAAGCAGATCAATAGCTGAAAGAGACAAAGCAGTGAAGACGCCCTGGGCTGTGAAAGCACAGGCCTCTGTTTAAGGAAAAAGCAAGGCGTGTCAAAAAGACGGAACGCAACAAATCAGCCAAATGTCACCGGCAGCGTGGCTGAGATGTAAGAGACATAGATAACTTTAAACACAAGGAGTAATACATCATAGAGGGAACAAAAATGGAGAAAGAGGGAAGCGAGGGTCTTGTTAGAAGGCTGCAAATCACCACCTGGGTGGGCGCCTGGGTGTTTGTGTGTGTTGAAGGAGAAGATTACATTTCTATGCCACAGGCTGGCCCACAGATGAAACACTGCTGGGGAGGTTGATTAGCCACATCAGCGAGACATGACAAGACAAGGCGTCACAGACCGCTGTTGGACCGAGTCCCATCTGCCTCCTGCTGAGCAGCAACCAAGGCCAGATCGACTTGTTTTGAGGGGCTTCTGTTGTCCCCGGCTTAATGCAACTGCACCCAAAGCTATTCCTGTGCACAGAGCTAGGCATGTTCATTCCATGTGTTTTTCAATGCAGTCGTTACAGCACACACAATGGAGTGTAGCTGTCAATCAATGAGAACAGGCAACATTTTTGTGAGATGACCAATCACAAGAAAGGAGCAATGTTCCACAAAGAGTGCACAGCTGTTAGCTCACAGCAGCGGCAGGAAGAAGCGGAGGAAAAGTTGGACGATGCTGATCACACGTGAGGAGGCTTTGTTGTGCCCTTTCTGATGAAATGGTCATCCAGTCTATAATCTAAAGGTCACAATGGCTTCTCAGTATATTCAGATTTTTGTCATTTCAACCCCATAAGCAAATCATCAGAGGCTTTGGGAAGAGTCCCTGAACATTTGGGTTATTCATTAATGTTTTTCTTTAAAAATAGCCTCAACCATATTTGTGCAATGTGGGATTTTAGATAGCATGAGGGGAAATAATGTAGTGTATCAAAATGCTGTGAATCTCTTCAGAAAGAAAGGAGAGGAACAAATGAGACTGTATTGCCACCCTAACAGTGCATATACAGTATGTGAGCTCTTTTATGTATTTGTGGGTTTCTGTCGCATAATTCAACCTTCAAATACTCAAACACATTGATATATTTCCACTGGACAGTTCAAGTGTTTTCCATTGACTTGTTTATGTGCATCTTCAGTTTGTGCATTGAAAAAAAAGTGGAAACAACATTTGTTTTAAAACATATAGCAGAACTTTTTACACTTGGCTGAGGCAGTAAGTGTGGTGGAAGCAGACAAATTAATTATGATGTGTACAAAGGATGTGATTTTAATGTCCACTGAAGCTTGAAGAGATGGAAAAAATCAGATTCGAGTGTGATGAGGACTCAGATGTACATGGACATTTTTTAAACTGGGTTTTTTCCTCCTTCGTTCTAAAAAAACAAAAAACAATCACGTCGACACAAGCACTGTTTTTCAGAAAAAATCTGTCCACATGAAAATGTAAAAACACAAATGCAGTGCTGTCGAGAGCATGCCAAACCAAGAGGTGGCAATCTAAATCTAACCATACAGCCATTTCGGCCAATCAGAAGCCTGAAAAACATCTATTACTGATCTACTCGTAACAAGAGGTCAGACCCTACAGTGAAAAAGACATTTGCTTCACCACAATAGACAAAGGAGATGAGTGCACACACTGTTGTCACAAGGAAAAATATCCACGAACGTGTGGACTAGGCATAAAATCGCCCTCAAATTAATACATGAAACAAACAGACACCATTACTCCATCACGTTTTCTTCTCTGTCCTTGCTCAAATGCGATTTCACTGGCGCACTTCTCAAATCTCGTTGCGCCCTCTTCCTCTGTGGTGGTTTAACACGCCACAGTCCTTGGCAATGAAAATGTATACAATGGAGGTGAAAACAGTGCAGTCCCTGGGCTGCTGCTCAGCTCCATCTTGATAGCAGTCTCTCTGAAAGCCAGGCGTGTTCCCCTCACTGTCCCGATACTTATCTCTGTAATTGCCTTCCAGTCAGAGAAGCGCACTGGCGGAGTTGGCAACGGCGCTGCCTGCCACCCACTCCAAGACAGGAGACATGCTCCACTGGAGACTCTGGAGTGTTGGGGTCTTTAGTTCATTGCCAAAAGAGATGCAGTTGCCGCTTTGTCAGCTTGACCTGCATTCTGGATCCAAATGTTGTCTCTCAGGGGCAGGGCTGGAAGTTTTAAGTGGACAGGGCACTGCAGGTCTATTGACATGTGTCACAGGGGCGGGTGCTATCGCTCAACAACACAGGAGCTAAAGCCAAGAGTGCCTCGACGTGGTATATGAGATTAGTGTGTCATCTCTGGTGTCCACAATGGCCGGATTGAAACCAGACAGAGAACCAAGTCTTGTATACAGTCTCCCCAGGCGGTGTGCACACATGTACATGTACAGGCTGCCTGAGGTAATAATAAATGGCAGTGCAGCAGCAGTTTTTAGGATTAGATCCATTCAAATGTGAACAACTCATTCAGCCTAATACACGTCTATATATACTGCTTCAGAGCACAGACTCCACATTCCTACTGTTTAATGCTATGCAAACAACTGAGAGCAAGTCCCAGGATCCCAGAAAAACCAACACCTCGCTCCCTCAACTGGGCTGAATTCATCATCTGAAAGCTGGCAGGAAAATCAATGAAAACTAATAAAAGGGTCATGCAGCGTGAACGGAGGCCTTATTTGAATTATGTCCAAGGATGCGGTCTGGTCCTATAAAGTGCTTGGTGTGCACTGTGCAATGCTGGCAGACTTTAGCTGGTTGTATGGCTCGGGAATGTTTTTCAATGTGGGAATTTTTGATATGAAACAAGGGTCAGAGAAAATAGCCACAATCAGCTCTTCATCATTTCTTTAATTGGTCTTAGCTACTATAAGCTTACTGTGCACTTTCATACCCTGAATAACAGGGTGTCTCTGGAGGAAGAAATGGCAGAAACTTGCCCATACGTGACTTCCAGTTCATGGGAACAATGGCTTCCCAACTTCTTCTAAGAGGATGAGTCTGGATCCCAAATCTAGACTTAGGAGGCCGCCCCACCACAACATGCACACAAATACTTCTGAGTCTTCAAAAGCAATAACAAAAAATGCAAGACATACCTGCCACGTTAACTTTTTCGGAGTTTGTGGCACTGGGTGTGGCAGTGCTGGTGCTGTTGGTCAGGTTGCCCCCCGTGCCATTGTAGATGTTTTCCACCTTGGACTCCAGCTTGCCCAGCCTCAGCATGATGTTATCCAGCAGCACTGCAAGGGTCTTCTTCAAATCTGTAAGTAAGAATGGGAATAACCTTTTTTTTTAATTCTCCACCAAACACCTGGAATATCTGACAAGAGATGCAGCACTATTCCTGCACCTATTTCTCTGCTGTCAGCTTGCTAAACAGTCACCGTTTCCTGCCTATTGACGGACAAACCATGACACAGTGGCAGCAGATTCATACATAAAATGTGTGGTATAAGGGAGAGAAAATATACACCAGTAGCTTTTAGTCTTGTACAATACCAGCATCAGAGTGACCGTACGCATTCAATAACGTTTTGAAGAGAGCACATGAGACTTATTAAAGAGATTTCTATCTGCATCTGATTAACTGAGCAGTTCATTCAATGAAAAAGCCTCCAGTTCTTTCGTTAGCACCCAGCTAAGCATTACAGTGAATGCATGCATGAATCTTCCTCAACTGCAGTGTGTCTGAAAATGTAGAACTGGGGACCCTTCATGTCCCACTACAACCAATCGTTGGATTTCAGGCCGTCAGCTTGAGGCTCGTAGAAATGTAAAACTGGAGCTGGGGCGTCTTTGTGAGTGACCTTACTGTTTAATTTGGGTCTTTCCCTTTCTGTGGGCATCTCTTTTTTCATGACCATCCATCTGCGTAGGACACAGCTAATGGTAGAACGGGCAGCAGGGATTCCAACCAGTAATGAGAAGGATAGGGCATACACTCAAAATGCTAAGACATGGCTTTTTTACTGTGGTATTTGTCTGCTACTGTAGCCTGCAGGGACTGCACTGACATTTACAGAGAAATGGGAAGGTGTTCTAAGCTGCTGTAACTGGTATATACAGCAAAACATCACTTATCAGCAACATGCCATCTGTCATAATAATCAGAAAACTCAAACTATATGATTTTATCAATGAATTGACTTTTATGCGTGCAGAACTGATCCCCGATGCATCACGCCTGCTTTCCTCTGATGATGATAATTGCAGTTTGTCTATCGCATACAAGCGCCGCATTCTCCCTCGCCGTGATGCATTTGACACGCCAGCTTTCATCACGTCAGAGAGATTGGCAAGGGCACAACGAGGCCTGGCAGAGCACACCAGCCTGATTCGTGTGAAGGGAAACGCCAGAGCATTTGTCTGATTTGGGCGAGCCTTGTGCTGGCAGGAGCAGATGCACGGGGAGCGGCGCAGCGAGACCGGGAAGAAACCAAACGGAAAGCTTTGGAGCAGCGGCCTTGCCAAGCTATTGGGCTGAACATAATTAGAAAAAAAAGGGCGAGCCCAGAGTTAATGCCCCCCTCTGTTCACCTCTGGCACATAGGCCTGTGCCCACTGACTTGAGGCTGTACATCAGAGAGATTCACCCAGCCCCAACCTTAGCTCACATCAACATGCTTCACAACAGGAAACTTATACGTACAACTGGCTGCATTTCTTTATGTGACTATCTTTTTAAAGGGCAACAAATCTACCAACTTTGAAGAAGAAGGCACAGCATTTTTCCTAAACAGATTAAGACAGTGGGCTTTCTCAGCCATGTTCTTCTCTGTATTTGTGATTATATTTCTTCAGCACTGTCCCGATTCAGCCAGGCACAGTCCAAATGACCCGAAATGTTCTTTTTTTTCCGTTTTATCGAGGCTTTAAGACCAAACTTGTGTGGACGTTAATTGGCCGAGATTTCAAGCGCCGCGAATTTTCACGTCATTTCTAACTGCTCATTTTTGTCCAAAAACTGTTCAGGCGATTAACTACCAATTTACATTTAGAATACGTGGTCCTATTATTAAAATAGCGCTGATTTGAACATTTTATTCAACGTTTTAGGAGATATGAGGCTGCTCCAAGGATGACTGGCCATGCCCATCCCAGTACAAACAGTCTCATCTCGGCTGGCTCTTTGGTTATTTACCAGTGACTCTGATTGGTTTGTAGTATTTTCAATATAACATATATCAACTTCTGCAGGATAAATTTTGGTCTAAGAGTAGAAATCTAATATTTGTTGCTGCCAACTGATTTGGCTGAAGGTAAATTTAAACTCCATGTTTTTATTGGACAGTTAAACATTGTAAAACAGTGTTGCCTTGGCTCCTTATATGCACAAATCTCACTGTGCTTCAACTAAATTAAAAAATATGTATCAGTGTCAACAAAATGAGGATATTGCATGTTTTGCCTCTCATCTGTTCGTGAACCTTTGAGTTGAGATTATTTTGTCTCGTAACAGGCGCACAGTTGTAATCTGCGTATGTTGTTGGAAATACATCGTTATCTGTGGGGTGTCTAGTCTCTGTGGGTTTCTCTGAAAGTCAAGATTCAAATCACATCATACCACCTAATGACCAATTTCATCTAAACTCAATCTTCACCTCAACTCTTAAAATAATTTGAGTCCGAGACCTGCATTAGTCACTGTGTTAGAAAAGCATCCATGGTGCTGTGAATAATGCTCCCACTTGTCCTTCTGTACATTAACACTGCTGCCAGGTAACCAGATGAGTAATAGCATACCTCGGGACACATTTCTGCCTGTCTCAATATTTCTCAGCGAGGTGACGCAGTTGCAAAACAAATTGAGCGGTCAGCACACTGAACTTCACTTTGCTTTTAATAATAATGTCATAGAAGATAACAATGTGGACGCCCAGTGACCTGGGATTTTTCATTCAGCCCGTGAGCATTAAAAAGGAGTGATTACAGGGGAGCACAAGCCCAAGGCATTCATCGGCGATCCTTATTGTTTGCTGTCATCTGTAAGGCTTCAACCAGGCCTAGCAGTAGTCTCCATGTCTTACTGCTGTAATATAACAAAGAGCAGACAGAAATAGGAGCTCACAAGGACCTTCAACCCTAGAGAGGACGGAGAGGATTAGACCTGCAATACAAGCTTACGCCACACCCAGACCTTTCTGTTGTCAGCTGGATTCTTCTGAATTCTCGTATCCTCCCTTTGGGGCTGGCCAAGGCCAAGAGGACAAGCGTGTGTGTGTGTACGCCATGAAGGAAATCCACTGAGCTGCATGGTAACAAGGGGTGTTGTCAGGTGGCTGGCCACTCCCAGCTGCATGGCTCAGTTTCAGGAAGGGTGGAAGAGGAAAGATCATATCTTTATCACTTTATGAGGAAGAAGACGGCGTGAAAGTATGACCTCAGGAAGAAACACGTTTCCGGTGCAGCACTGACAGGTTGACTCCTGGAATCTATTCAATCGCCAGAAAATCTATAATTAATCGATGATATTCGAGTCCCTCAAAGCGCAAGCACAGTCAGACCCGATCCAGGATGTGGTCATCCTAAACAGACTCTGATGGCGAGAGAAAACCAACACCGTCACCAGCACCATGCACTATCAATTTAAAAAGGAGCCGCGGTTCAAAAGTTCAGCAATATAATAACAATGTTGTGAGAACAAATGGCAAACAAAGCAATTCCAAAATGAATTAGATATCAGTGAATCACATGCCAAAAAGTCAATGTCCTTTATAGCATCCATTTTTTTTCCTGGCTACTCCTCCCCTGATGATTATGACCCACTGTGATCAGAGCTGGCACTCAGGACGCTTTGATCCAGTCAGGCCAGCTCAGGTATTAGACATAATGACATGCACACCCATGGCAGTAAAACCCTGAGTATAATTTGGACTCGGTTCAACTCGAGTCCTGGGTAGGGTCTCAGTTCTGTGGACCCATGAGGAGATCCCAACAAAGGACGACATGTTTATTTCAAGCTTTTCAACAGGTCTTTCTTACACTCAGCCCTAATTAACAAAGCAATGTTCCAAACGGCCCATTCAGGAGGCACAATATTAAATTCAGACGCATTAAGATTTTATGGGTCATTTATTGGGTCGCAAAGGAGGAAACCCTATTTCCCCTTAAACTCATTACAAATCGTATCAGGGCAAATCATCGACCAAGTGAGCGAACACAGGAAGCACAAAGTATCCTGCTGCTCCCTATCTAATCAAGGATATGAAATGGATTTTGATGTGATATTGGACGGCGGTCAGCAGACTGCTGCAGACCCGACAGCAACGAGAAAATCCATCCATCATATAGGGGAACCAAACAAACCGGACAGGACGCCGTTCCCTGGAAACTCAGGATGGTGTTACAGGGAAATATTCAGACTGTGCGTTCATCACATCTATTAACAGTATATGTCTGGGGAAGTACAGCTGTACAAACGAACCTGAACTACTCTTCATCTTGAGTTATTAATACAAGGTCATACTGAATTACACATTAGTGATTCTTTTATTAACTATGCACAACTAAGTTTTGACTTTCTCCAAGCTGCTCAAGCGATGCTGTTAAGGTAAATAGAAAAAGTACAGCGCTGAGAATAGCTCAGGTAAGGTGGTATTCTACATAGCAGGCTGACATTCCCAACATGTTTGCATGCACCTTTAAATAAACATGAGCAGCTCAATGCACCTTCAAAAGAAAAAACTGTGTGCTTCAGCTTCAAACGCTAAGCGAGTATGTACTTGTTTCTTTGCGTACTTCAGTGTCTTCTTTATGTTCTCTGGGAGCTGATTTAATCTCCTGGAGCTTTACTGTATCCTGCTGTTTCTCTGGGCATTAGAGAACAATCAATTCCAATCTCAGGTTTCTAATGAAGCCTCCCATCGAGCCATACAGGTCTATTAATGGCATGAATAACTTATTGATGGCTCTTCTGGACCAATACTATTCCATTGCTATGCTCTGATGCAGGTGTATCAGCGGTGAATCTCCCAGACGAGTTTTCTTGAAGATAGGCAATGTTGTGCTTGCTCAAGAGGTAGACAAGTGGAATCATTCAATCCAATTTTAAGAAGATATAAAAAAAGGGAGGGAACGCTAAGATCAGCTTTACATCATAACTCCATTAAAGGATACTTCTTTTGCTGTTTTATTGCCTGGTAGTAATCTTATAAAAATGAAAGAAGCTATGCTATGAAAGCTGGATTACATGAACTGCAGCTCAAGAGCTGGCTACTCACCGTACGCCGTCATGGTGCCCACATAGGGCCCGTCCATGACACTCTGGTTTTCCTCAGCCAGGGCCTTGATGTAGCGCTTGCTGAGGTCCAGGATCTGCTGCCTCAGCACAGCACTGTTCTCATGGCTGGCTCGCTGCTGGATGGTGAAATGCAGCAGCATCATGCCCCAGATGAACCCAAAGCTGACTAGGAAGAAGCCCAGCTTCTGGGATGACAGCTTCCACAGGAAGGGTGTAGCCATGCTGACTTGGCAGGGGGGTTGCCGGGGCTGCTGTGACTCTGATTTGACCGAGGGAAGGCGCAGAGGTCAGGGAGGAGAATCAGGGGGGCAGGTGGGGCATGGCCGTGTCAGTCTGTGTAGTTGCAGTCGTTTTTCGGTGGTGGTGGTGGTGTATGGCTTGTTTGCCTCACCAGCGTGATTTCCTTCCCTGACCCATCCTCATCGCTCAGTAACATCTCAGTGGACCGAGTCCGCCCTGCTGCATCCTGCCGCAGAGAAGACAGACAAAGAGGAAAGAGAGATGAGTGGTTAATTGGTTGGTCTCTGAAACACAGATAATGAGGGAGTTCCCTCTCCCACCCCAATCCTGCATGTCCATGATTACAATAAAAACACTGATAATTAGACAGCGAGACAAAACTGTTCATAATCATAATTCAGAATAAACTGGAGAAAGAAACAGTGAAAATAGTGAAAAGGGCCTCGTGCAAGTCCCAAAAACTCAAAATAAAATCAAAATCAAAAATGGCTTATTTTGTCTGACTACCCAAAACATCCAAAAAATATTGCATTTATTTTGATAGACAGATTTTGACACTTATGAAACTGGATACTTCATATTTGACCTTAATACATGAATGAAACAATTACTTTATCCCCATTATT
The DNA here is from genome assembly GCA_037975065.1 of Chaetodon trifasciatus. NCBI lineage: Eukaryota > Metazoa > Chordata > Actinopteri > Chaetodontiformes > Chaetodontidae > Chaetodon > Chaetodon trifasciatus. The sequence continues at coordinate 492,229 of JBBMOE010000048.1, read as the reverse complement.
GTTGCTGACTAATTAAAACAGCACTAAGATGAGATCAGTAATCTCTTTTAAGCAGAAACATGACTAAGCCTTATGTCCTGCTATATGTGGTAATGCATGGGTGGCATGGATTTTTAAAGGGTAAGACAGCCAAAAACTAAACAGTAGATGTGATAAAGCATGAGATTAGAGCTGCTCTGGGTCGGCATCATGAAGTTCATCTGAATGTGTTTTAGAGAACGGGGAACCAGCCATGGATGAGTGATGGTATTCGACGTGAGCGCAGGACAGATCTCCAGCCTGTTACTTCAAGCAGAGCAGCCAGTTTATAGCTGCAGCAGACCACACAGCACAGAGGGACACTGTGCCCACGCTGGAAGTGGCTGTGTGGTCGTTCCTACGGTATGCACGCAGGATGGCCACACACCAAAATGTGTCAACTGGACAAGATGGGAGAGGTTGAACGGAGGCATACAGTGTAGCAGTGAGCCAGGATGAGGCTGCAGCTCACTTCTGTCAAGAATGTATGGATTTGGAATTTTGATAACACATATTGTACAGAGGCACATCCAACGAAAATATTCTCTTTCACAAAGGAGAAATAAGTGCACAGAGTGTGGTGGTGTATGTCTGGCGTGGAGGCAATACAGACTTTATGCAAGAATACTTGCAACTACTGGTTAAACACAAGGTAATTTAAAGTTTAATGCTACTCTGACTCTTGAAGGAGGAGCCTTGTCTCACCCAGACAGTGTGATCTTTATGATTGATGGGGCTGTATGGAATTTATGCAGGAGGGTTTATAGTTCTCTCAAAAAGTAAACATTTGGATAGCCTACAATTTATCTTCCTCACTGACAAGCAAACACAAACTGAATTTTAAATATATGCCCTTTCTGTTATTACATTTTCTTTTCTTGCCAATTGTTCAACAGGGTTTTCTGCAAGACAAACGAAGGAAGATGTCCCTCTTGGACTGTTTGGTCGAGCACGTGTCAAAGATTTACTCTTTTACTCCCACTAAAGGAAATAAATCTGTAAGAGAACAAAGGTCACAGACAAGGTGATATGAAGCTTTACTTTATTTGCTGTTCCCAGCAGCAACTCTGAGCCTCAAGTAAAAATGGGTGTGAAACTGATAATGATTTTAATTTTTGATTAAACTGTTCATCATTTAGTCTATAAAATGTCAGAAAATAATATGAGACACCCATCACAAGTTGTGAGAGCCCGTAATGTTGACAAATGGCTTCTTTGACAAATTGGTGGTCCAAAACTCCAAGATGCTCAATTTTCAATTATACAAAACAAAGAAAAGCTGCAAATCATCACATTTTAGAAGCTGGGGAAGATGATATTTGGTATTTGTCTTGGAAAATAACACAATTTCTCAAAATTTGTGATGGCTGGGGCACGCTGGTGGCTGTGGGGGAAAGGTGCCAACCGTGAACCACAACATCCGCAGTTCAGATTTGGCTGATGTTGCATGTCATTTACCATCTGTTTCTCTCCTCATTTCCTCTCACATGTCTACCGTCAACGGTATGAGGAGGCATGAAAGGCCCGCAAAACAAACACTACTTATTATGATTAACTGTTTCAGCACTAAAAACATGCTAAAGTGATAAAAGGCACAAACTAGATGGTAACCCTGTGTGTTATAGATAGATCTAGATGGAACTGTTCAAACCATCTTCAAAGGTGGTTTGAGGCAATTTCTAGCCAGATGCTGATTAGATGTAAATGTGTCTGTCTCTCTAAGATGCATACAAAACCTTTACTCCAAGTCCAACTGCGTGCCAGTAAACAGTCTGCGGAAATGGCCTCTAAAGGGTCAATAAAACAAAAATCACATTTTATCTTCTATCGAGCTATTCCCTTTTCTCCACTACGTGAGCAGCTTCACAGATCTGTGAGAGTAAAGCCCACCAGGCTAATTAAAAGCCTTTGTCCTGCTTGCTATCTGTCTTGCTGATTGAATACAACACTGCCAATGATAACACATTTTGCCAAAACGATTGATTTTGATTGATTTGATTTGATTTTGCCAATCAAAACTTTTTCCTATAACGCAAAATGAGAAAGTCCTGCGGCACTTACGAAGCTATTAAATAGTTCAACAAGTCTTAACTGAGAACCAAAAGGCTATCCATGCACAGCTAAATAAATGCCTCTGGCTTTGCAACAAGAAAAACACCACCAATAACGAAAAAAAAAAAAAAAAACTTTCCAGAATGCAGTGAAGCCAATAAAGAAAGATGTTCTCTCATCTGTATTCAACCGCTGTAGCTGTAAATGAGGCTAAGTGTGGGGAGGGGATTTCTGCAGCCTTGCTTTTGAACTGCGTCGCTCTTATGCTCTTTCAAAGCAGCTCTAACCAGGTCAGGACCACAGCCACATGCATGGACGCAACACGGCGGGAAACTCAGTAATACGCAGAATGAAAATCCTTTCACCTGTCCGCACATTAATCATTGTATTAATTCATCTCAGCGGTCAGTAGTCGGAATGAAAAACAGCAAAGATGGCCATATCAACGCTGAGCTGTCAGCTGAAACTCATCCCCCCCCCCCCCCCCGTTCATAAGAAACACAAAAAGGCAGCCACACAAAAGGCTCTTTTCACCTTACATCCATCAGCCTCATAAATAGGTCAGAGACAGCTGCAAGCAGCTTCCAACAGGGCTGGAATCTCACAGCAGGTTATGACACACCATAATTGTTAAGTCATTTAAGACAAATGCTCATGTTTGTTTGCTGCGTGGACAGATCTCTTTTTATGCATTTAACAAAGCACGGATAAATACTGTCCTGTCTGAATTCCTGCGTCCTTTCTTTTTACATTTAACACACTCTGATTTGCTTTATGGTGTGTGCAAAACAAGGCTTTCAGTGGGGGGGGGGGGGGTCTCTGCACTGCACTGTGAATTCATGAGACAAGCCCTTGGCAGAAGCGCTGTGCAATCTGCAGCGCTGATAACATCAGATGTCTCTCATTGCTTGGGACTCACTTGCTCGGAGGAGAGCAGGAAAAGGCTGGCAGCACTCTCTGGTTTGGGCGCCGACAAGGACGGGGGGTTTTGGGGCTGTTTATCAGGGAGGAATGCTGCTCACGCTGCCCTGTGGTACATCGTTGTAAGAAGCACGAGCCAAAACCTACACAGTACATTGACTCAACCGCTTCAGTTTCTGAAGACATACAATCACAGTCGGAGCTGGCTCTGCTGTCTGGCCTGACTTACTGCGTCCATCCATTTTATTTAAGACTGAAATCATGCAATTCCCGATCACGCACTGCATCCTGTAATCTGCAGAGAAAAGGGCGATGCAGCTGTTCAGCCCCCCGAGCGATGCATATTTCTCCTCCTCAGTTACCTTCTGGTGTCTAATTCAGGTTGGTAATTTGTCTGGCAGGGTGCCCACTGGCTCGAGGCAGCAAGAAACTGTGTTGACAGCCAGCTGAGGTTGCAGAATATATGATCCTTTGCAAGCTGAGATGATAACGTAACAACCTGAATGGGTTTTTCATTGCTGGAAGAAGTAGCAGCACACAAAACCCTGCAGGTTCAAGACGGTGAAGACAGAAACAATTGAATCATTCAGGCCTTCGAGAAATGACTGTCCTCCCAAATCTGCAACAAAGGACTTTTTCCTGTTAGGGACAACACAGCTGAAATTTCATCTCTAACCTGCATTTGTTGTTCAGTTTAGTATCGACCACACTGTAGTACAGACACTACACCCAGCCAGACGCGCAAAGAGAAGGGGTCTGTTGGACCAGGAAATGACAGAAAAATGTTTTAAAAGATGGATACAATAACTGTGACGGATGGAAAAAGAAAATCACACATCAGAAAAAGCAGGAATGGGAAAAACAGTTTCCATTGTGAAATTACACATTCGGTTTAAATAGGTTTCCTGGGTCCTTTTTTACAGTTTTCATACTGTGCTCCGTATGAATTTTATGTTTTCATTGTTGCACTGATTACCTTTATATTTAAGCACTGCAGAAAGCCTTTAATCTACCAGCAGAGAGAGGAAATCTAGGTGAACAACAGATCAGCAGAAAAGACTAATTGGTGTTAAAGTGAAAAACAAATTCATCTAAATTAAATACAAATCTAAAAACAAAGCACACAGAAACCATTACTGGGTGCAGATGACTGCTTTTTAGGAGTCGCATAATAAGTTGAATAGAGACCATCTGTTTATAATCAAAGTGTGACAAGTGATTTACATGTTAAACACACGCATTTGTGGAAGGTCAAACAGCTGGTGGGTCACTTTCCTGTCAAAAGCTGCATTATGAACGCAAAAATTAACAAATAAATCCATGACAGTTTTTCTAAAAAGCACAAATCTGGAGATGCATACAAGAAAATCTCCAAGGCACCAAACATCCCTCAAAATACAGTGACTGACAACCCATTTTTACTGAGTATTAAACTGTATCTAGACCTGTTATCCTCATAAGAATTGATCCGGTTTTACATTTGCATTTCCTTCCTTTTTGTCATATTAAAAAATATTGTGACATTTTGTTGTATGTTGCTCTGCAGCTTGATAAACATTAAGTCAATGGCACCAGAACAACCCCTGATAAGCATTTAAACAACAGTAGAACCTTGCTTTTCCAGTTCCCAGCTTTTACAAATACCTGTTCAGATGACCTACATGATTGTCTGAGACCATAGCAAGCTGCAAGCACGAGTGGTATTCATCTGTGTCGCAGCTATCATACTTTCTTAGTTTATTTTCCTTGTGAAGACAGATGAAACTGCTTTATGGCAAAGTCGCAGGGATTAAGAGTTGATATCGCATTATTGTCAAAATAATCATCTCAGGCTTTAATATCTCTCCAGTAGAGTCCTAATCACGCAGCCTTTGCCCTTGTTCTGTCATATGCTGAATTGTTAAGACCAGGACAGATGGCTGAGCGAGGTGAAGACTCTGTCCATTTCCTTTGCATCTGTCACCGGGGCTAAAAATAACTTAAAAGTGTAGTTTAGGAGATATTCCATAAAGGTGAAGCAGGCAGAGGGTGTTCTGGATTAATTCCAGTGCATTACTCCAGGTCTGAAAGAGACAGCGTTGGACTGAACTGAAATAACATACACTAAGAGCTTGTTGCATAACCACAGAAAGTAGTGAAATATGCTCTGGATGTAGCCTCGACCATCAATTATGGATCAACTTTGAAAAAGTATCCATTTTTCTCTTGAATATAAATAGGCTTTCACAGAGATTGACTTCTCACCCTCAGGTAACGTCATAGCTCTCTGGCTGTGACAGCCAGCAGCCTTACTTTTCACACGACACGGTATCATAGTCTGTATGACCTGACCCAGGCTGAATTTTCAAGCAAAAATGCCCAAACTTGACAGAGACTTTGCTGTTTTTCTTGATCTTATACTGATAATAAATTAAATATTGTTTTGAACCAACAGCTGTGGGCATGAAGTCACATGGACTGACAAGTACAGTAACCCACTGTCATTCTGCATCATCGGTCTCATTGAGACCGCCTGAAAAGTAGATGTTCAGTCTGCATAAGAGTTTGATTGACAGCTCTCACACCAACCGAAACAAACAGCACTAAATGGGTAAAGAGTTCAGTTCATTTGAACCAATCAGGTTAGGTGTGTAAGCCCCTGATAAAATCTGATTATTGCTGAATTAAAACTCCATCTAAGACAAGGCCAACACTGACGTACAGACATTTTTCTAAACACAAAGATGGCCTCACGCCTAACTTTGCTCACAGGTTTGTCCGACTGATGCTGTGACAGCCCCACGTTTGGCACAGGCGCTGAAAGGCTCAATTCGTGGGACGTTTTCAAGCATCGATTCAAAAACTCACCCGGGAAAGTGAAACTCCACTTTCCAGTCAATATCCATCCTCTCCCAGCCTAAGACTGTGCGAGTGCACCCGTTGCCTGGCCAAAGGAGACGTGATCCTGATAATATGGCCCTGCTGCCATGGAGACCGGTGTGACTCTGCATCTTAATGGACTTCTTCACATAAGCCCCGCCTCTTAATTATTCATTAGGCCCTCCAGAGAAACAGACCCTGCTGCTGCAGCTTCACCACCTTAGTGGTGTGAATCCAGCTCGTAACCAGATATCACGCGCCAACGCCATGGTTTGAGAGAGGCTTTCCCTGCAGCTAAGTTCAGGAAGTTGATCTAAAATGTGAGCGCCACCCAGATCAATGTTCATGGGTTCTTCATTGAGTCAATCATTGACTCAAACAGTTCTTCAAGGGTACCAATTTCAGGATTTGTCATATGAATGCTGATGCGTGACACAAACTTTTGAAGCGAGACAAAATAAGCAATCCTTCATAAATGAACATATATCTGATAGCGAGGGTGCCGTGGAAGTCTATGTAAACTGAAGAGAATGGGGACAAAAAACACTAGTTTTGGTTGGTCAGCCTTCTATAAAGTCAGGTGTGTTTAAAGAGTGAGGTGATGCACAAGAGTAGCCAAGTGACACGACTGCAGGAAGTAAAATCATGACCATAAACACAAGCAGACATTCATTTACATGGGACATGCAAAGCAATGTGGTCTGAAAGTAAACGCATGCTGCCTGTCAGCTGACAAAACCTGTCCTTTTCTTGAGCATTCAAAATCAAATGCCTCTGCAACCGTCCACCTCAGTCCGGCTGATGAGAGCGTCCCTTGGAATAAAGATGGCTGTGTGGACTCATATAGAGGAAACCTTGTATTTAAGCTCCATTTAGGTGCGTCGTTCTGCTCATTTCAACCAAAATAGCGTCATCAGAATGTGACAAATCAAAGTCCAAACAAATTCATTGCTACGCTTCAACACCATGCAATGTTCATCTTGATGAAGACGATGATGTAGCGCAGTGGTTCTTTTATAAGCACAGTATCCTTTCTGTGTTTTTCCTTCATATGTCACATGTGACACATGTGAAGAGTGAAGAAGATTATTGTATTATTGCAGATAATTTTAGTTGAACTAAGCTAAACCACGAATTAATATTTAGTATGCAAATAATGAAATAATGTAGCTATTGTAGATGTCTCCTGTTTTCACTCTAGTGAGATTTCATGTAAAAATATACCAGAGCCTAAACATACAGTGAAAAAACTGAAATGAAATTTGTGTCACTACTAGCCCATTCTTAAGGCAACCACTTAGGGAGCCACTGGTGTGCTGGGGATCATCTTCTTCTGCCCTGAAACACAAGAACTAAAGCGCTCTGAGTTTAAGATAAGATAAGACATTAGGATTAATAATGTCTTTGGATGTTACAGGCAGCAGCAATGGTATCCGGAAAATAAAAGGAGACACAGAAGGGAATAAAATACAAAATAGAAAATGAAAAATCAACCATACATATATAAAGCCCAGCACCTGACGACCTTGACCTCCACAGCAAGAAGTCCAGCTCCAGCCTGGAAGCCTAAATCCCATCAATTGTGACTGTGGGGAACTATTCAGGCCCAAGCAGAGTCCACAAACAGCTCGAACACCCAGAGGGCCTGCAAAAACTGCCGTTTCCATCACACCGGTGACAATCAGTGAACTCTTGACTGTCCTCACAAAAGGAATCACCTCAGCACTTTTGGAGTTGGGAGAAACAAAACATGCTGAATTTCACACCACTCTCATGGAAAAGGAAACCAAGAAGGAGGTGACCCAAAAATTCTTCGGCTGTTGGATTTTTTATTCATTTTCTACTCGTACTGTGTCTGTAGCTGTCTAGCCTTTGTGGCCATGTAGGACTTGTTTGTACTGAGCAGAGTTTAGAGTATACGGTCAATTTCGATTTCTTTAGAATAAAATGCAACGTGAAGCCAAAATACAAAGGGGGCTGCAGACAGAACAGCTTGTAGGTCTCATAAAAGACAGGAAGCGATCATTTCTGAAAGACGCTGATGACCATGACCACTTGATGAATACTCAGAAACTGCAGCACTCACTTCACAGGAACTTCCCTTTGCATTTGAAAACCACACACAAACAACACTCAAGCTCTTTGCATGCGATATGATACACTGGTTTCTTATGTCTTTTGTTGCTTTTAGGGGGTTTTTATCAGACATGCGTGTTAAAAAACACTTTATAAAGCCTAAGGCGAGAAAAAAAAAACAGTGCTAAGGCATACCTTTGCTCAGGCTGAGCACTGACAGGATAAACCTGCCGCAACATGCCATGAGATGAGAGGGTAGAGGACAAGACCAGCATGAACAAGATCTGCACGTCGGAAACAAGCCCAGTGACGAGCACGGGTAGGAATCGCAGATGAGGTGCTGAGGGTAGACGTGGCGCTTCATTTTTCCTGTCACCACCACACACAAGCTCTGCTGTTATGCCAACACAAGTTGGCCTTATCCCGACACGGAGAGGAGCATCACTAAAAATAGTGATAAAAAAGACACACACACACACACAGGCATCAAATCCAATCATTCAGATTTCAGCATCATGATATTGTACATGATGGCAAAGTGTTTTCAGCTGACACATCTATTCTGTGAAAAAAAGTGTTATGCAATGACGTGTATGCAAACATACGGTACACACACACATATCACCAAGCCAACGACGGCCTTCATTGACTGCATTAAATCCAAAAGCCCAACCCTCTGCACTACAGGCGTATAACACTTTCCCTCACATAAAACTAATCCTAACTCTGGTCCTCACTCTTAATGCAATCCAAATCCTCTAAAACCCTTCACAGAAGTCAGGAGTGGTAAACGTCCTCACTTTCTGTCCTTGTGACATAAAATAGAACAACAGAAACTCAAGCCACACACATTTGCTTCTTCTTTCTGTGGAAGTAGCAACACAGTTCTGACTTATAACTGAGTCAGACCTTTACTGGAGACTTGACAATGACTTAATAAGCACAACACAGTCTGTAGTCAAACTCAAGCAATACAAAAGACATCTTGCTGAAGGTATCAATAGCTCTCATTGGCCTGCTGCTATTACCACATTCTTCCTCAGAGAGAAGCTGCTAATGAGGCAACGGTGCGACCAATGTCTCACACCCAAATTATATTCTAATGTAGTTAAGGTTTCAATAGCAGTTTCATGGTTCAATATTCCAACTATGAGAGAAATCTTTCAATAGTCTCAGACAAAAACCAGGCATGAAATTGAGGGCGTGATTAATGTTTGAGGTTACAGTAAAGGCCCTTTGAAAATCCCTAATCTTCCTTTTATTACCTCTTCAGTTTTTTAGTCATTGCCCTGGATATGAAAACAGCTTTTCATGAGGATTTACTGTAGGCTTTGTGACTTGCCCTACCAATGAATATCTCACAGCTCAGATGTGCCACACGAATAAATGCAACTCGCTCTGCAACTGCAGAGCTGAGACAGTGGAGTGACTGTGAAGACGCAAATCTGTGTTGCGTCATGGGAAAGAGCCTCTTCAGGGTAGAGTGCCAAGGTGGAGTGGGGTTTCTGTCGAAAGTGCAATGAGCACGGCACAATCTTCTCACAAAAAGCTGATTTTATACTTCAGTCTGACCTCAAGTGGGAGAAGACAGGTGTATCTGTGTGAACGCATGCGTGTGTGTTTGTGCCAACAGAACAGGCCCTTTAATCACAGAAAGGCCAAGTGTTCCACTTCCCTGCATGGCATCCATCACCACAGCCC
>JBBMOE010000048.1:156724-470263 GCA_037975065.1 Chaetodon trifasciatus | reverse complement strand
AGTGAAATGTTGAAGCTTCATCACGGACTGGTTTTCAGTAAATCTAAAATTCTGTCTCACCAATACTAAGCCACCAGTCAGAGTTTGTCAAATCACTGTTGCAGCAATAAAACGAGTGTGTAACTGTACATTGTTACAAGTTGTACATATTTCTTATCAGTAGATTTTGGACAAGATGGCCTGCAGCCCTTTCCACAGGAGGGATTAAAGAGCTTGCTACAAAGACATCCTGAAAACCCAAAACTTGTTCTTATATACGCTTAATCTATAAAGTATTAGTAAATAATGTCTTAACCATTCATAAAGCCATTAATTATAGCTTAGAAAGCTTTTAATAAAAGGTATTTTATTGGAATAGCAGTGCTAAAACGTCAAAGCCACTCGGCCTCACTAGTTTTAGCTCTTGGCCTACAGTTTTAATTGATTGTATCATTAGTTGTGGATGGGTATAGATTCATTTCTGTCATCACAGTGAGATACAGTCTTCTTTGGTGATGTGATGATGTTAAATTTGCTCGGTTTTTCTTTATATTGAATAAGTAAGCTGCTGTGTAATTAAAGCAAAGCTCCAATGCTGATGTAATGCTAACACGTCGAGAAAACATTTGAAAGAGCTGGAATGAAAATAGTTTGGAGCCACTGGGCTGGGCGCTGTCATCGATAGACCCCTGTCACTCTTACTCTACTGCATCGGCCTCAGGGTTATATTGCTATAATTCATGTGGTTGTTGTTTCAAAGTGCCAAATTTATGATCCCTAGGTATGCCAGAGCAACTGGACTTTAGTGTGGAGTGTGCAGATTGAGTAATAAGTTCAGTTAGTGGGCGTGTATGTTTGGGAGTGGAGGTACAATGTTTAGATTATACTATGAGATAGAGATAGATAGATAGATAGATAGATAGATAGATAGATAGATAGATAGATAGATAGATAGATAGATAGATAGATAGATAGATAGATGGAGGAAGCCCACTAACCAACACATTTGTAATACACACACACACACACTCAGAGGAATTCACATGGCCATGCGACAGGAGCCATCCCCAACTACCCAACCACTGAGTCAGAACATTCTTGTCAGTTCAACTTAACTTATATTTAGAACCACAGTAACACACACATGCACACACTCATGCTCACTAACACACAGAAATGACTAAACATGATGGTCTATAAATAGAAGTGTGTGTGTGCGTGTGTGTGTGTGTGAACAGCACAGTGAGGTGTTTAGAGGGCTGAAACAATAGGACATAAAGTCCACCTCTGGATTTACCACAATCATGTGCTGCACACACATACGTGCGCACACACATTAGGAGATACTCGCTGACCTTGCACACTTGTTCATACTGATATGAAGGTGATTATGACTGAGATTTATGAGGCCTAAAAGTATGTTCAAACAAAGTTTATAGGTTTGACCATGCAAACTGTAGGTCTATGGTTTGTGTGTGTGTGTGTGTGTGTGTGTGTGTGTGTGTGTGTGTGTGTATGTGTATGTGTGTGTGTGACATGTACAACAATAAATGCAACCCAGGTCTTCCCTACCTGTGTTTCTTTCCTATTCCTATCTTTGCCTCCACTGTATTGATTTTACACCTTATCATTATTATAATTGAAAATTATTACTATTAATTGTCATCATCATCATCATCATCATCATTATTATTAATATTACAATTAGTATTTATTATTATTTTTACCTTAACAAATAGTGTGCAATCACAGTTGTCCTTTACAGGCGCTGGCTTCTCTTCAACTCCCGTCTTCTCAGAGGCTGATGAAGATGATGAGGAAGATGAAGATCTGCGTGATGAGTTCCTCCCGTCCAGCTCCACCTCTGGAGACCCCCTCTCCTCCTCCTGCATCTTCTCCACTTCCTCTTTCTCCTCCTCCTCCCTATTCCAGCTCTCCATCCCCCCTGTCTCTCCATTGTCAGCATGTGAGGAAGGTGAGGAGGATGAGGAAGAGGAGGATCTGCTTCGCCTCTCCTCGGAGGCAGGGTGAGATGCTGTCTCGTCGTTCATGTCATATGTACCCGATGACTCATGGTAGATGAAGTCTGGGGTGTCGTACGCGCTGTCCTGGTCCATTCTGGGTGAAGAGGTTAAACAGAGGTTGGGATTGAGGAGACGGTGAAGCGTGTCAGGGTAGAAAGAAGAGTGACTGTGATGCCAACAGTGGCTACCTTATCAAAAAACGCCCCAGGACTTTGGACAGGGAAGGTCCAAAGACATTGCCAAAGAAAGACAGCTGTGATCCTAAAAGGGCTATTGTTGGGTGGAGAGAAAGTAGCTCCAAAAAGTTAATTATTTAATGGCTGTGAGTACAGAGTGTACAGGGACACAAAAGAACTCATCGGCTATGAGTCAAACCCGAGGGAGAAAACACAATATGAAGTTAGTTTCTTGCATTATGTTTGCTGTTTGGCAGCAAACTCTAAATGCTGGCTCCTACATTTCCCAAAATGCAATACAACAGAATGTTTCATTAAACCCTCCCTGCACAGTAAATGGCTTTATCTTTCACAATCAATAACCCCAGCAGTGCTACACAGTACTCTCCATGAACTGACTTTATGTGTAAATACAGTGAGGCGCTCCTTTAAATCTCAAAAGGTCATGAGCAACATGTTCAAAATAGGCAAAGGCAAGGATTAGGCAAATTTATTTGTATAGCACAATTCATACACCAGGCAATTCAAAGTGCTTTACAGAAGCATAAAAATACATTAAAATCATACATTTCAAAGAAAGAAAGAAAGAAAGAAAGAAAGAAAGAAAGAAAGAAAGAAAGAGATTAGAATAGAAAAATAAAAAATAAAATACAATTAAAGGAAAATTAAAAACAGAAGCCAGTAAAAGACAATAATTTAGCATTTAGAATGATTAAGAAGTCATTGAGCAAATATTTTTACTTTAATTAAAAGCTGTAGCAAATAATAATGTTTTCAACCCTGATTTAAATGAGCTGACAGTTGGTGCAGACCTCAGGTGTGCAGGGAGAATGTTCCGCAGGTGAGGAGCATAATAACTGAAAGCTGCTTCACTTTGTTTGGTTATATATTTTGGTCCTAGATCCATTTAATGCTTTGTAGACCAACAGTAAGATTTTGAAGTCTATTCTTTGACTCACAGGAAGCCAATGTAGTGATCTGAGGACTGGTGTGATGTGGTCCATTTTTCTGGCGTTTGTAAGGACTCGTGCAGCAGCATTTTGGATCAGCTGTAGCTGCCTAATTGATTTTTTGTTTAGGCCAGTAAAGACTGCATTGCAATAGTCCAACCTACTGAAAATAAATGCATGAACAAGTTTTTCCATGTCTCCTTTGGACAGACATCCCTTAATTCTGGATATATTTTTCAGGTGGCAGTAGGCTGATTTGGTAATCAGCTTTAAATGGTTGTTAAAATTCAGGTCAGAATTGATAATTACACCAAGATTTCTGACTTTATCTGTTGTTGTCAGTGACATGGAGTTAAGGTGTGCACTGACCTTTGACCTTTCATTTTTGGAGCCAAATACAATCACTTCTGTCTTATCTGCATTAAGCTGAAGAAAATGTAGCTTAATGCAGATAAGACAGAAGTTCACGCTGCTTTAAAATGCAGTGAGAACTGTGATGGATTATCTCATCCTCACTGTTGTTACATGCATGTCTTATGTTTGTGCATTGAAACAAATTAACACCAAAGGCTGCCTGGAAGATATTTCTGAAATTGTGAGCAGAACATAAGCTTTGTGATGGGCCCATACATGCAGAACCACTAGCATGCTCATGTATGTTTTTATGCATTTTGGAGCATAAAATGAGTGTCTAATCAACAACACATTTTCTGGCAGAAAAAAGCGAAAGCAAGGTTAATATCACCGAAATACTGATTAGATATTATATAGGATTCAGAGATGAAAATGCCATATTTTACCTGACAACAGTGAAGCTGTGCTGGAGAGGAGATGCCACCAAAGTATTGGTGATCAGTTTGTATGTGTGGGATGTGAATGGGGGGATTGTGCCTGTGTGGCAGAGTTAATAATTCCACTTGCCAATTCTTACTGTCCTGTTTTTGTATATTTGCACTGATTTTAATTTATTATTGATCACTTGTTTGTGTCATATTGTGATATGTATTTTATTATTTATTTACTCTGCATGATAGTAATGATATTACCACAGAGGTTGGGGGCGAAATGAGTGCAGCGCCCTCTGCTGGGGCCGAAATGAGTGCAGCGCCCTCTGCTGGGGCCCTGGGGCACCGGGTCAAATCTATATTACTTTTGGTTTTATTTTATTCTAGCATTTTTGAGAAGTCCATGTGCGAGACTGATTGTGAGGGATTACTTCTTTTACCATCAGAAAAAATGGCTGGTAGATGTCGAAAATGATGGTGGTGGTGGTACTTCACAACACAACAGGGAAAGAGTGCACAACCGCAACACCTGCCTGGCAAATTGCAAGGGAATGCTGAGAGGTATTGTGGAGTTGATCATGCACTTCTAATCTAAATTAATTTACCACAACATTATCTAGTGGATGTATTTTTAGTGATTCTACTAAAATTAGGGATATTCTAATCACAACTTAACTTCTATAACAAGATTTCCTGATTTAACAGTACAAGTGCTGTCATATTTTGCATTCAACCATATCATGCACAAGCAAACCACCAATACTTGTCCCGCCCCCCGAATCTGAACCTTCATTCACTGCTTGAACTGCCAATTAAGCTAAGGCGCAAGCGGACGGTTACGTTAAGTTCGCGACAACAAGAGCAGAGAAGCACAATTGTTACTTCAAAATTAAAGCATGATATTTTAAAAACTAATATATGAGATAATTTCTACATGTTTCTGAATTTCCCTGAGTCACAAATTATCGGTTAAATTCCTATTATTATGGAAAATGAAAAGATTAATGACAAAAATAGCATTATTCTGCATTACAGCATGTGGTGTTTCAAATAAAGATTTATTTTGAAATGCCTTACCGGAACTTTCAGAAAATCATCTTAGTTAGGTCGACAACGTCCGAGCGTTTTTGTATTTTGGTGAAGTCCATTGGTGATGTAACTGCTGAAATTGACGGAAGCGAAAAGTTATTCATCAGGACTGCATGGAGACAACCGCGTGTCACCTCTGTCACAGGTAACGTTATTAAACAGACATTAGCAATGTGCGACCGCTGTACCATTTGCAAGCTAACATATGCTATGCTGACAGCTAACCAGCTCCACTGCTGAAAGTGAAAATAAAATGAATATTTTTAGCGCATTATATATCACCCATTCTTCGTTTTACCTCTGGGTTGTCTTCATTACTCCTTAATGTATTTATTAGTAACATTTATTTGGTATTTTTCGTGCATAACGGTGACTTCCTGGTTGAGGTTATTTATTTGTCACGAGCTGCTGAAGAATGTTGTCATAGTTTTTCAGTTTGGACGTCACGGCCTTGTTTGCTTAATTAAATTATTTGCAGCAGTTACATTTGTCTATGAGTAAGAGGCAGTAGCAGAGTTACAAAAATAAGAGAAATGTAGATGATACAGTCGCCCCGCTTCTTTTGTAATTTGCCGCTAACGTGAATTTCTTATGGATTTCCAAAAAAGACTTGCATGCTGCCTGGAGGGTGCATCTACAAACTTAGAAGTCAATATTCATTTTTCGTTTATCTTTCTCAATTCATGTCTTCCTCAGCCCATTTCCAGTATTCACAAATTAGATTTCACCGTGATAACGGAGCTTCCTCTCAGACAGAAGTGAAGGACGAAAGTCTTCACTGGCTAATGAATTGAATCAAATAGAGGGGTTAGACAGGAACAGACATTCAATGCCTGTCCGTCTTCTCGTATAAAAGACGTGTTTGTAGTCAATCTAACTTGTTTAGATTTGCTTCAATTTCATGTCTTTGAGAGGCTTGTGATCTCTTTACAGTTTCCTTCTACACACAGAGGATGTTTGTACAAGTGAAAAGTTCCTGTTTTCACTTGTTTTATAGCAGATGTTCGATAGCAGATGTCGTAGTTTGATGCACATGAAACAGGATGTTCTTGTGGGACATACGCAACGTGAACAGGAATCGGGTAACTGGCGGCTTAAAAATGACATTGTTTTGAGGCTGGTATCTTGTATTCATGTGTAATCATGACAGCAAAATAAATCTAAAAGAGCCTTTCAAAAGGACACATTCTGTCGTATGTTGTGTAAGAGGTCTACACCTCTGTGTTAGAACTACCAAACCTCATCCAACATGCAACACATTATTTTAAGTAGAATCCTTTACAGACACACATTATCACAGTCACACACAGTTCCTCCACGACTCAAACACACTGTGTTATAAGTGAAGAAGACACTCTCCCATAACAGACAAGCAAGTCCACATGACATGTGCCAACAATCAGCAAATTAACCTGTTGCTCATAAATCGGTAGATGGGTTATAAAAGTAGATGGGTTGCAGTTTTGATATTGCCTGGTATGACATGAAATAACCACTTTAAATTTCACTTCCCGCAAAGCAAAAGTGAACGAACAGTATTTTTAACACTTGGAGAAGGATTGTCTGTTGCTGTCCAGCCAGGCACTCGCTCTCAGTTCCTTTTGTTTTTGCCCTGAAGCTTGACTGATACTTTGGTCTCTTGCCATGTGATTTTCAACCACCATGCAGCTCAGTAATGGCAGTTTAGAGGTGTGAAATTGAAACTGCAAACCTAATGCCAGTCCCATCAGCCTCAGTTGTACTTAGTGTTGATTAGCAAGTCTTAACATGCTGAGCTACGATGGTGAACATGGTAAACATTATCCCTGCTAAACGTCAACATGTTAGCATTGTCATTGTGAATATGTTAGTGTGCTGACATTAGCATTTAGCTCAAAGCACCGCAGCATCTAAATAGAGCCTCACAGAGATGTTGGTCTTGTTTAAACACGCCTTGTCCATCCATATGTAATTGCAGATATTGTTTCAGGATGTTACTGAAAATGCTGTTGGGCTTCCTGTGCGGCGCCCAAGCTTTGGCAAGAGAAAACATCACGGATCAGCAAGGTCCTCCGCCGCTGCTGCTGGTGTCGTTTGACGGTTTCCGTGCAGACTACCTGCAGAGGTTCCCCATGCCAAACCTGAAGCTCCTCTACAGCCAAGGGGTTCTGGTGGAGCAGCTGACCAACGTCTTCACCACCAAGACATTTCCCAACCACTACAGCCTGGTAACCCTGCTGCTCGTGCTTTTTGTGTGGGGAAAGATGTTCTGCCAGATGTAGTATGCCATGCTTGTTGGAAAACA
Organism: Chaetodon trifasciatus; assembly: GCA_037975065.1. Classification (NCBI taxonomy): domain Eukaryota; kingdom Metazoa; phylum Chordata; class Actinopteri; order Chaetodontiformes; family Chaetodontidae; genus Chaetodon; species Chaetodon trifasciatus. The sequence goes on along the minus strand of JBBMOE010000048.1, from coordinate 462,976 downwards.
CTTGTTATAGCTGTTTCTCTGCTAATGTGAACAGATAACAATGCAGACTTGCATATGTGGAAAATCAGTAAACATGAAAATGTTGTACAAACCATTTTGGTCCAACTGCATTTTAAACTGAAACTCTCGTAAGATAATAGATATTAGAAGATAAAAGAATAAACTGAAACACACAGTATATTAGCACAATAATAAATTATAACAATCATAACAAAATTGTCAATCATCAAATCTAGGTCACAGGGCTGTACGCTGAGTCTCATGGTATCCTGGCCAGCAAAATGTACGACCCCATCAGCCACAAGCACTTCCACGCCGGCAATGACACCGACCCGTCGTGGTGGAGCAGCGCGCAGCCCCTCTGGGTCACAGCGCTGGACTCCGGCTACAAGACGGCCGCCATGATGTGGCCCGGCTCTGACGTGACCATCAGAAACCGCACAGCAACGCACTTCTTTCCCTACAACTCCGGTGTGACGTTCCAGCAACGACTGGGGAACGTGACAGAGTGGATGCTGGGAAACGGAAAGGTAGAACAGTTATTTTTTGTAAGAACTATCTCTGTATTTCCACTCTGTTTTGATTGCACATAAATGTCTTCCAAGGTTTCCATTTCGCTCTATGGCTGTTCTAACACTGTAGAGCACAAGGCAGAAAAATTTAGAAAGCCTGGCAGGTGAGTAGCCATTGTCTGACATCTCTATCATGTAACCGATTTGACCAGGAGCAAGGAGTGATGTTTGCAGCTCTCTACTGGGAGGAGCCAGACCAGTCAGGTCACATATTTGGCCCCGACAACACCACTGCCATGGGCAAAGTGCTAAAGGAGGTACAGTAATTTTGTTTAAACTTAAAACCTCAAAGATATCAAACACAGCATTTGTTAACATTCCCAAGACTGTTCACTTCACTAGTAAGCCCTGAGTAACAAGTTCTGAAATTAGATGCAGTTTTCTTCTTTGTAACATCATCAGCAGAAATTGCTAACATTGTTGCCATAGAGGTCATGTGATTGTGTAGGATAATATCTTACAATAAATGTGCAATAAATATGGAAATGGCTCTGCACACCTGAGGTTTAGTCAAATCCCCTTTCACTCCAGGTTTGTTTGTTGGAAACACTTACTGACGGCTGTGTCTCTTTGCACGCTGCCAGGTTGACGACAACGTCGGTCTGCTGGTGTCAGAGCTGAAGCGGACCGGCCTCTGGGGTCGCATCAACGTCCTGATAACCAGCGACCACGGCATGGCTCAGTGCTCGGCTGAGCGCCTCATACAGCTGGATAACTGCCTCCACCCAGACAACTACACACTGGTGGACCTCACACCAGTCGCCGCCCTCATCCCACATACAGGTAAGCAGGTTCATATGGGCTGGCATGAGATGCAAGAGCCTGCATGCAAACACAAGCACACAGACCCATGACAGGCTGTCTTTTTATTTGTCTGATCATACTTATGATGAATTTCATTGACAAAAAAGTGAGGCTTTTTCTGTATAAAACCCATAAAACTTGCTTTCACAGTAAATCTAAAGGTGAAGCAGAAGTTTTGGTCCATTCTCGTGTGTCGTTTTTAGGGCATTGCTCACATCTATTTCTGTGTATGCTTTCCAGACCCAGAGGCTGTCTACAACCTGCTGAATAAGTGCCATCCACATATGATGGCATATTTGAAAAAAGCCATCCCTGATAGGCTGCACTACAGGAACAACCAACGTATCCAGCAAATCATACTGATTGCCGATGAGGGCTGGACCATTGTGCAGCGAGGGAACAAGCTGCCAAGATGTACGACATTGTCATTGTTTTCTCAGTCCTGTGACAGCCAGACATTTGCTATTCCACAAGTTGTGACACACTTGCTTTTGTTTTACTCAAGGCAACTTAGATTTTCCAATAATATATATATTCCTCCTGTTTAACTGTTAATTTTGTTTTAAAAGCAGAAGTCTGACATTTTGGGGGGGGGGCACAAGTGCAGCATAGAAATATTCACATTCATCAGCAAAATGTCCACTGACAGGACGTCCACCCACCAGTCTCTTACTCTCCTTCTCTCCCCCAGTGGGCGATCATGGCTACGACAACTCCCTACCCAGCATGCACCCCTTCCTGGCAGCAACGGGCCCCAGCTTCCGTCGGGATTATCAAATCAGCCATTTACAGAGCGTGGACATTTACCCGCTCATGTGTCACCTCCTGTCGGTGCCCCCGCAGCCCAACAACGGCACCCTGACCCAGGCTCGGTGCCTGCTGGCTGCTGAGACCTGCTGGGATGTCCCTCTGATGATCGCCCTGGTGGTGGGCGTCCTGCTGGTTCTCACTATAATCACTGGTAGGTCTGAATGATTGCAGCAGCATATTAACGTGTGTTATGTCTATGCATGATTTTCCCAGGGGCGTCTAAAATTGAAGGGGACAATGGTTCAAATGTTTGGACGAATTGCAGACATACTGCTTGTTTTGACATGTAAACACACTGAATGTCTGCAACTAACTAACATGACTTGTTTCCCTTCAGTTCTGTTCAGGTTGCTCAGCTCCCGCCGCCCCTCAGGCCCCCGGCCCTTCCAGAGGCTGCAGGTTGACTATGACGACGATGACCCCCTGTTGGAGTAAACCAGTCAGAGCCGGTCACTGCTCAAACCTGTGTGACCTGTTCGTGGTCCAAGAGGTACTTGGCATGTTGCACTTTACTGACTGTGGCTGCCGCTCTAGCCTTGATCATGACGTGTGTGTGCTGTATATGTGCAGACATACGTGCACTGGAAAGACCTGTTGTTAAACACCTTCAGGCCCACTGACACCTGCTGTGGAGTTGTTCACTGGTGTGAAAACAGCTTTAGGAAAGAGTGAATGCTATACTTGTCCCTGACGCTCCATAATGTTCATGTTACTGTTGTTAAATCCTGTTGTGATGGACACGAAAACGTGACAAGAAGCCAGTTATGATTTGTTATGGAATGTAACTCATTTTGATGAAATATTGAAGACTTTTATGGTATGAGGATGACATTGAGGTTAAGAATTTTATTCTGGGACTTTAAAGAGATACTTTTATTTAAGTTACTGATTTAAGAGATTTCTTTTATATTCTTCTGCAGTGAACTGTCTTTAGAGGAAACTTCATCTCATGTTTGTTTTTTATTTTTTTTTACTTGTAGTGTTACTTTCTGTCAGCAGAGGGAGCCAGTAGCTCATTTAAGATTGACTTTGTGTCCCGTTGATTCCTTGTGGTTCATGAAGAGGAAAGCTTGAAGGATTGTTCTTGGAACTGTTTTCTGTGTATTTGTTTCTGAGTTGTCTCAATGACGCATATGTTCTGCTTTGATCCACACTGGCGTGCTTAAAAACTGAAATTAGAATTAATACATTTTCAATTCTTATAGTACGATAATTTATACTAAAATGCTCTCAGTAAAGAGAAATGGTGTATTGAGGAGGAGGATTTCTATGCAAATTATTCAGTAAGTTTAGGTACATGTTTCTGAATTATACCAAATACTGTTATTAAGACGCACAACAGATGCTCCAAAGAGATATTCACTTGAAAAGAGATTTCTTTAAAATTAAAGCAATATAATGTTTATATATTGGCACAAGGGCGGACAGTAACACACTGAATTTCTTAGATTTTAGGAATAGTGCAAGATCAGATTCACACAGTGAGTTGAAACTTGGTAAGTGTTCATATTTATCTGATGCTTACTGATGCCTCTGATCTTAAAACCAACAAATCCCATGAAAAGACCAAAGCCAGGTCTGAGCTGTGGAGCTCCACTCGTCCATGAACTAAACACAGATGAGCCACACTGGTGCACTGGATGACATGTTGCTTCATTGTGATGAACATGGGCACTGCAGTTTATTTTGGCTCCATCCGCCGTGCGCCTGCTGCTGCTGAGTATTCATCCACAGCTGAAAGTCGTCCCCACCAAATGCTTGCTTGAAAACTGCAGTGCCCAGCTGTTTCAGGGAATTATGGAGTGTTTTTTAAAAATGAGATGGCTGTTTTTAAGATTTACATCTGCGGTTTTGGGGCTGCGTGCCACCAACAAGCCAGAGATGTCAGAGAGTACCAAGAGACAGACAAACATGCTGATTTTGGTCTTTTCGTGGGATTGCCATCCTCACCTTTTAGGGCAGTGCAGCTCACGTGCCTCTCCAGCAATGTAGCAAGTGATATGTATATACTACTTGTATGTGTGTGTGTGTGTGTATATAAGCACTGTTTGCCTCTTGCTGCTGAAACAAGCGAAGAGGAAAAATTCCCCATCATCTTCACCCTCTTCTTATTCCCTTTATTATATTGTAAAACACCACAAATTCGTGCCATAAAGCCATCTCAGTGCAAAATTCAGTCGTGTGGTGTGTCTCAGGACAATGTGCTCATTTTTAGGATATTGTTGTGTTTGTGGTCTTTGCACTGTATTCATGCTTGACGCTAAAAGTCACTGGGTTTCTAGTTTTGAGAAGTGGGAAAAGTCCTTTTGGTACTATGCAAATCCTGCCTGGGCTATGGTTTAATGTAATAAAGTTGATGGAAAATTAGATGTTTTGTGTTGTGTTTCACCAAAAAAACCCCTCATCCTGTGTACCAACATGGAAAGCAGAAGCGACACACATTTGGAAAAATTAATTTATATTCCTTTATATTTTTTTTTCTCCATCGCAGTCACAACATTACAATGTAATAAAATGGTAAATATATAAAATCAAACTCAAGATTGACCCATATACATTTCTGTATCGTGTTCAAAACCAAATGAACTGTACATGTTTTCATTTATATCTGTTGTACATAATTTAAAATCATCTGTCATAATTTCTATGTAGTCATCTGTATTATTGTAAATCTTTGTCTCTTCACAGATAAATAGACTTTATTTTCAGGAGGTATTGTAACAAAAATAACACATTTCCTAACGCTGGCTGCCTGGAGCCATTGAAAATATCATTCAACTCTTCCCCAGAATGCTTCTATGCTATCATAGACACAGGATACACAGACGGACAAGAGATACACTGCGTGTCGTCTCGTTTCTCCTCCGTTTCCTTTCTGGTTGGTCAGAAACATTCGGTGTGAATTTGGGAATCCCCCAGAAGACCAGAAGATTCCTGAATGGTGTTTTAATGAGCTGACGCAGGAGCGGTTTGAACACGGTTGATGACAGCAGCCATCATTTCTACAGTGAAGTCGGGAGATGTTAGCCAGACAGCCCACCACTCTTGTTTCAGCTAAGAGACACTTAGTACAGATTATACAATAAAAAACAAGTTAATTTGTGGGCTTTAATTCGTTGGTTGGGGGCTGGATGTTTCCCCCTGCTAATAGCTTTTAGCTATGCGAATGCTTTGGGGAATTTGGGTGAACTGACAAGTGGAAGCCCACTTCCATCCAAGGCAAACCAACTGGGTAATTCACTAATACGTTAGATCACTGATCCCGCTCTCATATCGCTGTACGCTAAATATGGAGCTACAGCCAGGAGACGGTTAGCTAAGCATAATGACTGGAAGCAGGGGGAAACAGCTAGCTCAGCTCTGTTCAAAGGTAAAAGAAGAAAAAAAAGTTTCACAATGTTTCAGAATCTTTCTCATTGAGGAACCTTTGACGGTGTTGTGTACACTCTCACTCTCAGCATTCAAACTCTCAAATAAAAGGGTGGACAGTAAATATAGTGCACTACAGAGTAAATAGGGAGTGATTTTGGGCACAGCCTGAGTCCAGCTTTGTCAGCTTTGCAGAGCGAGCAAGCTGTTTGACTGGGCTTCCACTCTTTGTGCTAAGCTAAGCTAACCGACAGATTCATATTAAACCTACAGATTTGAGAGTGGTGAAAATTCTTGATTTTTTTCACAAATCATTCACGAGCCATTTATCCGAGCCAAAGCCTGCTTGTGGCTGTCTGGCAAACCACCTCCAGAAGCTTCGTCCTGCCTACAGATCTGGTATCAGTGTGCTAATACTCAAGACGACACGATGGCACAGACTCCTACGAAAACAGTTTCCAGTTAAGCTGAACTCCTCTCGTCTTACATTCTGGATATTTATAAAGAACATTTACTAGCAGTACATTTGAAAGAGCCATCGAAGCAAACTCATCGAACGTAGATCCAACTGAGGAGGATTACCAGCAAAAGGTATTTACAATCAAAATGCCAACCACGAGAAAATAAAAGGTACGTATGCACATCGAAATCTCTAGAGCTACGTTTTTTTTCAAGCTGAAGAACACAGTAAAAAAGCATGACCCCGACAAAATAAAAGCTCATGGTACATCTTATACATACATCCACATTAAGGTTTATTTGACCCTGCCCTGTGCTTATAGAATCCACACCTGAGGCAAACCACTGAAATCCTTCCAACTTGCTTTCCATGATTGAATTTGAGTATTTGTGCCAAAACAACCAAACCTCGTTGCTTCGAAAAGGAAAGGATTTCAGTTCTCGTTGGACTCAGATGTGGTAGAAACTGGTCTGAGATCAGAAGCAGCTTATCGTCTGGCCTCGATCTCGACAAAACCATGATGAGTAATGATAATTTCACAGCTCTGAAACCACACAAGTAAAACTTTGGCTAAAAAAAGCATATGAAGCATTACTGACACATACGATAGTTTGCACTCGCGCACACATGCACGCACACAGCCTAACAACAGGCCTCATATGCTTTGCAGACCCTGATAGTGAAACATTTATGTCTTTATCCAAAGAACAAAAAAATACCCTTCTGGTTTTACACATTCCTGTCGGGAGGTTGCATCCTTCCTGGTTACTCCCAAAATTTTTTCCTCTCTCCCGACCAATTTTAACCCACTGACATACAAACTTGATAGAGAAAACTGCAAATGAACTCCACAGAAATGATACACAGATCACCAAATTATCATTAACAAATGTAAAAAGTTCTTAAAAATGTAAACAAATGGCATATCACATGTTTGCGTTGTTACACATTAACGCTTTCTCCACCTCTTCTTGCAAAGACAAAAAAAGGGAAAACAAAATGAAATAAGAACAAGCAATACATGAGAACAGTGATGTGGTATTTTTTTGTAAAGGTTGACCAAGCCCAGAACCTTTCTATGTGGAACCTTGCATAGCTGTGGTTGTGTAGCCATACAATAACACTGACTGGATTTTGCTGTCCTACAGAGCGGGCCTGGCTAAGGCTCTGGGTTTAAGTGTGAAGGAGAAAGCTTTTCATTTGCAGCGTGCTGACTCAGCTGTAGATTGTGGATCCATGAATTCTTGATTACTGAGTGATATGAAGGATAATCTGAATTCAAAACTAAACGGAGATGGCGGGAAGTTATGATACCTGCAGTCTGATTATGAGGCTGCAGCCGAGTCGGAATGCTGCACATGAAGACTTCCGTATAAGCTGTATTTTTTTTGGTTGTGTCAGACCTGATTTGGCTGTGTTGAACCTGATCTGTGACTGGCTGGAGCTCTGGGTGCAAAGGGGCCATGGTTTGGGGCAGAGGGTCAGAGGTCAGTGCTTGGGAAAAGCTCGTGGGACAGCTGCACTGGAGCTCAACATAAATCTCCCTTTAACAACCCAGAAGCACAAACGAAGCTGTGTCTCTTTAAGCCTGTGAAGTTACCCCTTATTTTCCGAGGAGCACATCTAGAACATTCATGCAAGAAATTCACAAGCACGGTCTGTGAAACGAACAGAAAATGTCTGACTGTGTTCTCTAAATGTCACATGTTCGGTTTTTCGGACACCGTGCTAACACGGTACGCTGTTTTCCTTTGATTTCTGTGCTCTGACACACCGAGCCCATGCTTAACGTACAGTGCATGTCCACATCGGAGTGTACCAAAAATTAGCACCACCCTCTTAAGTTAAGTTCAGCTTTTTGCACGTGACCATGTTTTCTTAAAAAATAAAAAGAAATCCACCTCCACTTCTGTCGAGCGGGTAAGGCATTGTAGCTTTTATGTGTCACTCAGTTTCACAGAGACAGAGGGCGTTGCTGTTTTTATGTACACTCTCTACATGAGGAAACCCAGATTGATTGAATGACACTATTCAACCAATCTGAATGTGAAACACTCTAAACATATTTGGCTAAATTCTTCATAACACTGTAACCACAACTGTACAAAAACCATCCAGCTTTACTCAATAGCACCATATGAATATTGTTCCCAAATTATAAAGGGGTAAGGGATTATTGGACATTTGTGTGTGTGTGTGTGTGTGTGTGTGTGTATGTGTGTGTTCAAGCGGTGAGGTAGGGATGCATCCCATTTGCTGTTACACTATTTTTCACTGTGTCTGCATGTATGTGCTGACTCGCACATCTCCCTGCAGTGGAGGAAAACCCTGTGTGTGTGTCAGTGTGTGTGTGTGTGTCGGGAGCGTGTACACTAAGCACATCTCCTTGCGTCGGAGACTTGCATAGCTTCTGCAGGACAGGAAGAGCAGTTGCCCGTTTGGACGGAGCCTTTGGCACAGCCTTGGCCGATAACTGAAGGCAGTACTCAAGTTGCACCATAGAATTCAAAGAGACAATCTGCCCTTATTGCACCATAAGTACATGTGTGTTTCATATTTGCACCATATGAAGTGGGGTTAGCAGCCAATTGACTCTGTATCTTGCACCATATGAACACAGATGCTGCTGCTTCTGTTGCGCGTTCGCACCTACTGAATCTACTCGCCAGTTGGCAGCAAATGAACTGATTTGACCTCTTTCTTTTTTTCTAAATTGGGTAGCACCACGGAAAAGTAATGTAAGCTCACTCTTCGCTCGAACTTAAAGGGATACGTCAGCATTTTTGGTGTGAGTCTCCTGTTTTCACACGCCACGATCGGCTGGAAAATAATTCTTTTCACGATGAATTAATATGTTGGTCATTTTTAGATTAAACGATTGCTCATTTATATATAACAGTGGGACCCCTGCTGAGGGTTCACAAGTCCACTCTGCTTTGTTTTAAAGGGCAACTCCACCGATTAGACACATCAAAGCCTGTTTCCAGGTGTACAAAAACAGTTGAAAAGGCCTTTTGTGACTCCAGATGGTGCTGCGTGAAACCAAGCGCTGCCAGGCATTTACAAGTTTGAAAAAGAAAAAAATCTGTGTGGGATTAGAAAGAAGTGGGTTTACCAGATTAGCAGGTAGTGTAACGCACTCAAATCTCTGAAAGAGTGGTCGAGTTGCAGTGTGGGTAACATTGGCCCCAAGTTTGGACAAGGAAGAGGATCAGTTTTTATCCTTTTATTAGTCCATTGTGAGTCCAGCAAGGTTTCAGGTTTAATGCTAAATCGCTAGAATACTCTGTTTACTGGTCACATGCCAAAAAGGTTGGGAACCACTGCTTTGTAGCAGTCCAGAATTTATCATTCAGTTTATGATATAAAACAGAGAAAGCAGTGAATCCTCAGCTGGACATAGGGCGTGTTTGTCTCATCACAATTGTTTCTATCAATCCATGCTAATATCACTAATCAAGTTATTCTTTTAAGGCCAATATGATTACAATTTGGTGATCAATTTGAGTGAGTGAAAACAAAAAAAATGCAGCTTTGAACTTGCTTTCAAGCATCAGTGGCTATTTTTTCAAGAATTTTACACCACTGATCAACAAAAATAAGAAGCTAAAATGATCCCCCAGAAATGTTAAAGTACCCCTTTTAATAATTACAAATGTAATGTCTTTCTTTCTCTTCACCTGCTTGATCGTCTTGGCCAGCAGCAGTAATAAGAAGCATGTGTTTGTGTCCATCTTTTTGAACTGCACCATCTGAAATGACTCATGGCTGGGTTTCACCTGCTCTACCACTGACATGGGACTGGAGAATAGATGCGGGGCGTTGGATGGCAAAAACACTTTCACCACCTTCCAAACCCTTGTTTTCACTCGCCGCCACGCGGTGTTAAGGCAACCCCCTGATGGTGTGTGATTTCAGGAGCAGCGTTCCTGTCGACGGGCTGATGACTGCTTTCTCGGCTCATTTGTTTGCCAATGTAACAGCTTGGACTACTGGGATAAACAAACAAAAAAATAAATAATGAGCCATACATCACAGCTCAGCCGTGGGTGGCTTTGGGGGAGCTGATTTGGACGTTTTTCAGGAGAAGTCATCCAGAGAGTTGTGATGATTGAAGTCAAAAATTGTTTTATATCAGCTTCAGTGGCAGCACCCTGTTAGCGTGGGACCAACATGATTAAGACATCACACGCTGGTTGGTGCTGGTAGACACAGATCAAAAATATCTTACGTTTGCTCATTTTGTTGAAAATTTGGAGAGAATTTCTCATTTTTTCATTGGTGGGTAAACTGATACAAGAAGATCTAACCTCCCACGACCCCTCAAAGCATAACAGGAATTGATGGAGAACAAGTGAAAGACCCCCCAGATGGCACACACACTCAGAAAACAGTGTGATAAGCATGTACTGCCTTTTGTTCCTTCCTGTATTCTATGAGTTGTGATATAACGGTGATACTTATGATGTAACCATACATTTGTAATACTAAAAACATCAGCAGGTGCTAACACTTCAACTGCAAGCATGGATGTTTATCTGTAAGATGATGGTGCCACTTTGTTTTGGATTCTTCTCTGTTTGTATTTTTAGTGTTTAATGGCTTGCTTTTATACTTCTGGTTTCAAAAACACATGGGAGATTGGCACGTTGACTAGCGTCCATGTTCATCATCATCTGTCCTTTGTAGAGCTGTAGCTCTAGCTCCATGCTAACACTTTAGCATACAAGGTGTTGACTGAAAGAGAGGGACTACAACATGCTGGCCTCTAAAAAGATTCATTTTTTTAGTATAATGTTTGAAACTGTATCTCAGCTAACATCAGAATGCTAATATCCCAGCTATTTTCAGAGGTTTTGGCTCTTATATTGAGCTGCTATAGCTTCTAGCTAAGTTCTCACTTTTAGAGCTAATGTTGCTAACTCTCGCTTAACACAGAGCATGCTTAAGTGTTCGCATTCTTAAAGGAATATATTGACATTTTGGAATACAACACAATTATTAGTCACATAGGACAACAATCTTTTGTAGTATGAAGTATGAAGTTATATAGCCAGGGGACTATTAGGTTTAATTAGCTTGAAGGCTAAATTAGCACAAAGGCTAGATTAGCATAAAAAATAGATAAGCATAAAGACTGTGAGAGATTTGCTGGTAGGGAGATTTTATTTTATTTATTTATTTATTTTACTTTGAACATAGCCTAGTTTTTTCCTCCAGCTTTCAGTTTTTGTGCTAAACTATGCTAATGAAATCCTGGCTCTAGTTCCATATTTAGTGCTAAGACATTTGTGTCGTATTGATCTTCTCTAACTGTGAGTGATAATGATTGATTAATAATGAGGCTATTTTCCAAAATGTCAAACGATTTCTTCAGTGAGCTGTAGCGCGAACTTTGAGTGATATTTGGAGTTTGTTTGAGTGTGCATTAAATGCCAATGCCCTCCCCATCTCTGTCTCCATCCTTCCCATCATGCTCTGCTACTCTCCTCGGTAACCTTGTCAACCAACGCCAAAAAAAACGACGTGCTCAACTGCTCTGTCTCCAGTCAACAACAACGTAACGGTACATAAAAAACATCCCTTCTGTACATAGAAAATATATACACTACCTTTTGACTAGACTAACGACAACATGTTCACAAACTCCTTTTATTAAAAGTGAAATTTGTTCTTTCTTTGTGTCACGTCTTTTTATTCTACTGAAACCCGTGAAAGTGTGAGCGACGTAACGTGAACGGCATGCGGTGGTCAAAGACTCCAGGGTGAAACTTTGGCGCTCATTCTCCTTTTTTTTGTTTGCTTTTCTTCGTGGCGGAGCGCGGTCGAGTGAAATAAAATCAATGGGAACAGACGCAGAGTGATCAGAGGAGCTGGAAATAGAGAGACAGAAGGATAAAGAGAGAAAGGGATGGACTCGCGCTGAAGCAGCTTGTTGAGTCATGGCCATGGGACTCGCAGGTCATAGGCGCCTGCAAAGAATGGGTGTGTGTGTGTGTGTTTGCGTGTGTGTGTGTGTGTGTGTGCTCTCATAAAAGTATGACAGATTGCTTCTGTGTCTGTGTGCTTACATCTAGTGCCACATCGTGGGTGTGAGAATGTGTTTCTAAATCTTCTCTACACATCCATGTATACATACATGTCTTATGATGGTGCATATGTGCTTATGTGCGTTGATGTGTGTGTGTGTGTGTGTGTGTGTGTGTGTGTGTGTGTGTGTGTGTCAGAGTGAGGACTCATACTGTAACAGTTCATACAGCAGGGGTCCGTCACGGTATCGGATGCCCACAGCGGCCGGCGTTATGTACTGCAGGATGTTGATAGTCCTCCGCAGGCGCCTGTCTACGTAGTGGGCGTCCCAGGCTGGGTAACGCTTCCTGGGCATGTCGATCTTTATAAGGGGGCCCTCGGGCTTGGTGGTGGGGGGCACTGACCTCACCTGGAAGACGGGAAGACATGTCTCGGCCACGTCCTCTTCCGTCTGTGACTTGGTCATGTGGGCTGGGGTGGGTGGAGCGGTGGGCGGGGCTGATGGGGGGAGGGGGAGGCCCCAGAGCAGCTGGGCGCAGCAGGATGAGGCGGGGCTTGGTTGCAGGTGAGTTGTGGCAGGGTGGAGGAATCCGTAGTACAGCAGCATGACCAGGACACCGCCGGCAAACGTCAAGTAGACGCTACACAGCGCTGGGACAGCGTAGGAGTCGGTCAACACTGGGTCCCTGTAGGCGTACCTGCAGGATGGTGGGGGGATTAAATTTATGCCACATTTGTGCCACATAGACCGACAAATCAAGCTTTTTCTGAATGTTCCCACTTTCTTAAATTAAACTCACAGCTATCTCAGGGAAGCTGACAAATAAACCTGACATCGACTACAAGGGCGAAGATTTCCTTCACAGTATTTTATTAGTTGCCTCCAGGTTTAAGATGCAATGAAATGCAAATGACAGTGACACTTGTAGCTATATGGTCTTACTCACCACAGCCCAGTGAGGATGGAGTTCTCAGCCAACACCACGGTATAGTACGCCACCATTCTGTAGCGTGTCCGACCCTCCTTCACATTAAACCAGCAGAAGATGTAGACAATGCCAACCACCATGTTGAAAAGCACCTCCTCCCACTTGGACATGCAGAAGTCGGTGCCCCCATGCACCACCCAGAAGGCCATGGCGCACCAGTGGACCACAACAAAGATGCCGAAGTAGATGTGGAAGAGGGAGGCAAAGAGGGCAAGCGAGAGGACGCGGGATGAGATGGTGAAGAGGCGCCAGAAAAGGTGCAGCAGTGCCCCGCGATAGCTCATGCTGCGCTGGTCGTCACGAGAATCTCGCAACAGTTTGTGGTAGGAGGCCAGAACCCAGGCCAGAGACAAGAGGGAGCCCAGCGAGGAGATGCCTGCAGAGAGATGGAGGAGGGTTACAAGAGGTGAAAAAGTGAACCAATCCTAACAAATTTGAATCAAAGTTTTCAGGTTCGTGACACACAAAGTACATCAGCACAAATTATTATGAGTCACTGGGGGTGTTTTGAGTAAAAATGTGAGCATATCCTTGAATAAGTAGTGTGTGACACGACAGCAACATTTGGCAATGATGCTTCATGGTATGAGTCCGAAATATAAAGTTATTTTTAATGTCCCAGCTGCTGTGTGCGTCCACCCCCTGCACTAGTCACATATTTGCATTAAGTGAGAAGGTGTCCCAAAACTCCAGAGTGATAGGGATGAATAACACCAGTGGGTGGCCGCCTAGATGATACATTGCCTGGATGAATAAGAAAGAGGAGGTTGATGGAGTTTGGCTAGCACATCCCCCGAACACTTATGATTGTGCTTTTTTTTCTGGGACTACCTGAACAAAAAAGCAGCACCATCTGCAGCCACAAATTACTGAGCATGATGTGTGCAAATTGCTAATTACTGTTTGTGCAGCTGCTGATTTGTATGTGCTTTGTGGGCGACATGAAAACATGGTGTTAGGTTTGTAAATGTGGCAGGAAGATGCTTGTGTTCACGTAGAACTGGTGTCCTTGGCTTTTCAAACACCCTGTGCAGTAGTCTGAGGAACCAAAGTCAGTCCTTCCAGTGTAATCTGCTCCACCTACACTGCAGCGTCTCGGCTCGGTTCTCCTGGATCATGATGCAGAGCTGCAGGACCAGCTGAGGTGCAGACTCCAGGAAAGTCTCCAGCAGCCGCAGCATGTTGACGTCTGCATACTCGAACATCATGGCCCAGTACCAGCGCCGCTGGTGTTCCTTCTGCCGACGCGACATGATGCCCAGGTACAGGGTCCTGATGTATCTGCAGGGGGTCATGGGTAAGAGTGCAAATTAATAAAACACATTCTGTGTTTTGCCAACTTGTAACTTTTGTTTGAAGAAGCTCACTGATAGTATGATCACTAATCCCTGATAATCTGACCAACTAATAGGTTTCTGTCACAGTCTGCCAGCTCCTGACCTGCTGCCACTCTCTCCCTAATCTGCACACCTGCTCAGCCAGCATCCTTTACTTCTCAGCCACGCCCACCTGCCCAGTCACCTGAGCACACACCTGAGACTCATCTCCAGTCAGTGCAGTACTGTGCAGCTCTCCCACTCTCACCCTTTGCCAGGTTGTTTTTTGCCCTCATGCAAGACTCTCCAGGAATTATCTGCCTTCTCGGTATCGACCCTGCCCGCCCCTGACGTCGTCTGCTCCCCAGCCCTCTGGTAAGTACCTTAGGCTTGCATTCTCCCTTCTGGATCTGTTACTAAGTGGGACTGCCAATTGTTTAGCTTGCCAAACATATTCAGGTTATGATAGTAACCTAAATAATTGTTGGTTTGGTTGAATAAAAAACTGGAATTTGAATATATTACTTAAAAATAATTGTGGACTTTTTCACTATTTTTTGACTTTTTCAAGAGAATAATCAATGACAAATACAGCCAGTAGTTGTAGACCTAATGCAGATAGTACAGTGACAGCGCACTGCGCATGAGCTGCAGGAAACAGTGTGTCATAGTAGAAATATTATTTGTATACATACCAATAAATTAACTTAATATCTTACTCTCTTCTTTTACTTTTGCTTAATCTGATGAATTAAAAAAATTGTATTAATTATATCTATAGCCTGATTGAACTTGTACTATAAATATTTCTGCATTTCATTATGGTCCGACTGTGAATAGATCCTCTTTATGAACAAGACTTTGATCCTTACGTACTGAGTTTTTTTTCCATCTGGGAAACTACAGCGCATGTGGGTGGCAGTGATTTTAATTAAAAATGCCTCAGGGAACTTGCATTGTTTGTGGACATGTGTACGTGTATATGTGCAGTCTACTCTAATGATATCCTCCTGCTTGTGTACTCTACGTGCATGGGTGTCATTGCGTGCATGTGCTCCCACATTATGCCTGACTTTCTAGAACAGCCATCTGGTTTGAAACATACAAGCTTAAGCTTAGGAAGCACAAATTATGAACCATCCGTAGGAAAACGCCTACATGTGCATGTACACACCACTCATGTATTGTTAGAAAGGCTCACATCAGGCCTGGCTTGATGCGGAGGCCAGGCATGAACAGGCACTTAGGCTGCTAATCATGGGAGTGCTCCTGGCTAATTAATGATCTAGTGGCACGATGAGGCCTGAAAACTTCATTGTGGACCACTTTATCTGTCCTGTACTTGGCATGTGACACTCCAGAGTTTGCACTGCGTTGCTTAAGTATGCTTTTTTCCCCAAGTATTGCTTCTGTACTGATAATACACATGCGTGCACAAAAGCGTCAAAGTTATCCATCCTGACTTCCTGTGTTTTTACTGACACTCCTTATCATATTCTTCACATGTTAATGCTTCTGAGTAAACAATTTAAGACCGAATTAATGGATTTAATAGCTTTAAAATAAGAAACAAGCACAAAAATTGTGTTTGTCCTTGACTCAAGAGCAATGACGGACAAATAACCAGCATCATTTGTTTGACTTTCTATAAACCTGTAAACAGTAACTCCTCATATTCATGTTCAGGTTAAGAATTGAGGCTTTACTGCGCAGCATGGCAGGCGACCCTGACAGCCACTTAACGCCAAGACACAGAGGGATGTGGTTTCAAACCATATGTACCGAACACAGTAGATCATCCACCCTACCCCCACCACTCTCACTCCCACTCCTCCTTTTCCCTCTCTCCTCTTGCTCTTTCTCTCCCCTCCCCCTCTTTTACTCACTCTGTGCAACATTTTCTCCATCTCCTTCCTCGCCCCTCCTTCTCTCTCCATCTCTAAGCGATCTGTCTCAATCAGGCCGTACCATTCCTCAGCCACAAACACCCCTGCTTCTTCTTCTTCCTCCTTCTTCTGACCCTCCACTTCCTCTAGGTGGGAGAGTCCATTCTGCAGGCTGAGGGGGGACTACTGGGTGGGGTGAATGGAGATAGAAGAGGGATGTGTGTGTATGTGTATATCTGTGTGGGGGTTGATTTAACCCTACAACCACAGAGAGAGAGTGAAGCAGAGGAGCTGAGTAGCACAACAGGATGTAAACACCTCCACACACATACACACACACACACACACACACACACACACACACACATCACTCTACTCTCCCTGCTGCCAGCCCAGAGGCAAGTGGACACCATTAAGGAGTCTTCTTGGAGAGAGGGGTGGGGAGGGAATGACAGTGAGCACCGTTCTTGTATAGAGGGCTAGTCGGAGGGAGACAAGCTAATACACTCCTGCTACTACTACAACTTGTGCTGTCAAAGCTACACACACACACACACACAAGCAAACACACACATAAGAAACAAGGAGCAAGGAAAGCAAGGAACCTACAGTTGCAATGAAAGGACGTTTGTGTGTGTTTGTGTGTGTGTGTGTGTGTGTACAGTCTAAGTGCAAAAGGGTGCATGTGTGTTTCTGTTTTTTTCCCGCTAATGCTTTTAGCACTACAATTAGCACCTACCCTTGTCCAACTGTGTCTATGTGTGTGTGTGTGTGTGTGTGTGTGTGTGTGTGTGTGAGGGATAGAGGGATATGTGTTGCCAGAAGCGCAGATGCTTTTCCTCTTTGTACTCTCCATGCATGCTGACACTCATGGGAAGAGCCGTGACACCGTTTTTCCACTGGTCACACACACGCTGCCACGCATGAGCATACACCCATACATATTCAAACACACACACACACACACACACACACACACACACACACACACACACACACACACACACACACACACACACACAAACACACATGTTGTGTTTTTATCACTTGTGGGGACATTACATAGACTTACATTCATTTCCTGCAGCCTTACCCTAACCCTAACCACTATTTGACTGTTCCTAACCCTAAACCACACACACACACACACACACACACACACAGAATCCACTGCTCGACAACTAAAGTGATGAACCCTGACTGAGACGCTGTCCGTGGTGCTGAAAATGCATTCAGCACCACGGACAGCTCCTAAAACCACAATGGTTAGTTAACACATTAGAGGTACTATGGAGTGTGTGCTGTACTAACACTATGATTACTACAGTTGTAGTAGATAGTGTCAGCCATAAAGTCAGCTCTTCTCAACCGGAGACTTTACAGTACGCGTTGCAGAATTAACTTTTCAGGTCACAGAGTTTGTCTGTGAAAGTGGGACCCGTCTCTCTTAATGTCTGTCTGTCATTCCTAGATAGTAACTGAAGCGCTGGGGAGGTCAGAGGGGGCATTTCCTGTCCTCCTCTTGCTCCTACTCTCCTGCCTGTCAGTGTGAAGCAAGCTTTGCTTTCTTCAAGCAACATCGAGAGGACACCCCACTCTATCCATTAGCGAGATTAAATGTGTGTGTGCGTGTGTTAGTGTGTGTGTGTGTGTGTGTGAGAGAGAGAGAGAAAACGAGAGAGAAAAAGACTGTGTGAGAGCGAGATAATGGGAGGGAGTGTGGTGACAGGTGAGGATCAGGTGTGTGTTGTTGTTTGTGTCCTCCCCCCTCCCCCTCCTACCTCCACACTTGTCCCAGCTGGAGGATGTGAATGGTGGCCTGCCACAGCCAGATGGTGGCCAGCTGCAGGCGGTCCCTGCCGGGATACAGGCACCCCAGAGCCACCGCGCCCCGCTTGGTCAGCCCCTCCACCTCCCCGAGCCCCCCGCCGGTGTAGTCCTGAACGAACCACCGGAAACTCAAAATCTGGACCAGCACCGACGGCACCAGCACGAAGAAGAGCGTGAGGCCGAACCAGAGGTAGTCCTGCCTCTGATAGTAGTCCACCGCCAGGCACAAGTCCGTACCAACGTCCCAGAAGAAGACCAGGAGGGCGAGGATGATCCAGAGGCAGTCCAGCCACAGCTGCTCCCGGGGCGGGCAGTGAGTCTCCCGGATGCCGACCCCTCCGGCAGGCTGGCCCCCGCCGAGCAGAGAGCCGAGGCAGGCTGAGCGGCAGCCCCAGTAGCAAGCGGAGGTGCGGCAGCACTGACAGATGTGGATCGCGGCGGAGTCCAGGGGCTCCTCGGCATCAACATCGTACAGCTGGGCGAAACCGCCCCCGCCGCACCCGACCCCGGCTTTGCCGCCGTCCGACTGCGCGGCCATGTTCCCCTTCCCGCTCCTGCCCTCCTGCGAAACGCACGACAACCGCACCGTTGTGCTTTCTTGCGGGGCGCGGATACCACGTCACTTCCCCGATACCTGCTGTCCCCTTCCCTCTCGCGCCGCGGCGACTGCTGTGTCTCTTTCTCGCCCGGGGCGCGAGGAGCCATCAGAGCCGGCGGCCGCGCGACGGCGGCTCTCCTTCTTCCTCGTCCGGTCGAGACACCGCCACCGGGCGCTCGCGAGCAGCAGCAGCAGCTGAATCAGTTCCCGTTCTAGTCCAGCAGCCCTGCATCATCCCGTCCTGCGCACGCGGTCATCTAGGGCGACGGGAGGCTATGACGTAATGCATCTCCCGCTGTTCTTAAGACGTGTGAGTGAATGTGTGCGTGTGGATGTGTGTGCGTGTGTGCGGGGGGACACGCACCGGACACTGGACTATTCTCTCAAACCACGACTCTTGCTAATATACGCCTTCCTGTTCAGTCAACCGGAGGACCCCCG
This sequence comes from Chaetodon trifasciatus, assembly GCA_037975065.1. Lineage (NCBI taxonomy): Eukaryota > Metazoa > Chordata > Actinopteri > Chaetodontiformes > Chaetodontidae > Chaetodon > Chaetodon trifasciatus. The sequence goes on along the minus strand of JBBMOE010000048.1, from coordinate 443,871 downwards.
ACGCCCGCCTCTCATCCCTCCCGCTCTCAGGCTGCAGGTAGCCGGCATCCGCTGCAGCCCATGTCCGCTCCGCTCCTTTCCGCAGCTCCAGCCCTCTGCAGCTCCCGCTTCCCCACTCCTCACTTTCTCTCCCTCTCTCTATCTTTCTCTCTCTCTCTCTCTCTCTCTCTCTCTCTCTCTCTCACTCCGCCCTCTACCGGATAGCAACTTCAACCCCGAATTCAACATCTGCACGCGGGCGCGCACACGTGAACCCGACTATAAGGGTCGTGCAATAGCCCACTGCGCTGTGTAGAATCAGGGTGATTGTTTTCCAGTGAAAACTGTTTGTTTCCTCAGTCTAGAAGGGGGAGGAAAATTAGATTTCCACCACATGTCATTCACCTCTCTATCAATCAACATCCTTTCTGCCAACCATCCCCTTTCTCAATATTCCCCTCCACCCATCCCTCTCTCTGCACTTTCCACCTCTCCCTTTCTCCCATCCCTCCCTCATCGCCTCCAGTGGGCTGACTGCCCTGTGGCTCTGCCAGCCTAATCAGTCATAACATATGTGTGTGCCAGTGTGTGTGTGTGATCCCTGCGAGGAAAGCATTTAGGATTTAGGAATGTGAGACAACTGGGATGGACACTGTGTATGTGGGTGTGAGAGGATGGGGCAGGAGCCGAGGGAGTTGGAAAGCTGAGAGGCTGTAGAGAAAGAGGGATGGATTTAGGAATTAGAGGAGGGATGAAAGGAGTGTGTGTATGTGTTTGTGTGGAAGAGAAAAGATGATTCAGACTGAAGCTGTTCCAAGGGATGAAAAGACTGACAGAGAGGATGCAAAAGAGGGGATGACTGGAAGATTTAGGAATTGTTGGAGAGAAGAAAAGGGTGTGTCAAAGACAGAAGAGAGGGGAAAGAGGGATGAAGCCACAAAAAAGAGATGGTGAGAGAAGGAAAGGAAAAGAAAGACATGAAAGGCATGAAGGAGAAAATAAAAGAAGGGATTCATTTAAGAGTCTTAAGGAGAAGGAAGTCATGAGGGGGAACCAAATAAGGAATTTTTCATAACGACGAAGGTCAGGAGGAGGAAAAATGAAGGAAAGTGATTGATTCAAAGGTTGGGAGAGGGATGGAGCAGAGGAATGTAAAGAAAGATAAGAATTTTTTATGTAGAAATTAAAAAAAAAAAGACATCCATACATAGCTTCAATCGTGATCCCTCCTGGAAAAAAGCAGTCATTAAATTGAGGTGGAATGTACTGCACAGTCATGCACAGGCTTCATCACATCGCAAGCGTGCTTATGCACACACTCACTTTATTTCTCCTCAGCGCACACACACACACACACACACACACACACACACACACACACACACACACACTCAGAAATATGAATGCATGCACTGCGTGTCTTTATTGCATGCACACTTGCTCCTCGTTCTCAGAGGCACGTTTCCGTGCAAGCACTTACACTTTCTCTCTCTCTCCCTGTCCACTGGAGATTAGCCTCTCTGTTGTCATGACGACCATGGCTGTGCGGCTGAAGGACAGGGGGAGCGAGTGTATGGTTGTGTAGCTGCGCCTGTGTCTGAGCGTGTGTGTGAGCAAGAGACAATGAGAGTGAGTGACAGTTATTCAGCCACAGCTCAGATTGTGGGCTTTTTCCCCCCACACCTGGGCTAAAAGGCTAAAATCTTTCTACAATGCAGAGAAATATGACCTGAGCACCTGCAGAGACATGTGTCAGCAGCAGACTGGGTAGATATTTGGAGCTATTGTCCACGAACAACTTCAGCTTTTCATGAATTAAAAATGAAATCCCCCTAAAACGGCAACCTTTCTCCCTGTGTCACACTAACACTCCTGGGAGGACATGTCAATCCAAACAATTTCAAACTTTTGTTGCAAGTATGAGACTTAAAATGCCATGAACAGCTCTTGTTAAATTCTTGTGCAGCAGTATTGGAAGTAAAATATCTGAAGCTATACAAATAATGTACAGAAATGACATATATAAGCAGTAAGAACCAAACCTCTCCTCATGAATCAGCGGTTGCAGCTGCAGTCCCATCCTCCAATATTTATCCAAATGAATAAGTAAAAACGCCGGAGGACTCGAGATCAAATGCTCCTTCTGTGCTGATGATTTGGTCGTGCTATTCAAGACAAAATAGGCAGCGGCAGCAGCTCCTGGATCAGCAGTAAACCTCAAAAGACCAAAACAATGACGTTCCGAGTTGATGGGAATCAGGAAGGCACAAAATGAGACTTTTAATCTGGCTGGGAATGACTGGGAGGACAAAGCGAGATAAGAAATATGCGGAAATTTCTGCATCTGCAGCAGGGGCTTTGTGGGAAAGCTGCATATGAAGCTGGCAAATTGAATAAAAGCCACACTATTTACTACAGAGGGGAGCTTCAGTTTATTAACAAACCACACTGCGTCCAACATCAGCTTTTCATCAGTCAGACAAATGAAAGAGGAGCGCTAATGATGAAAAAGCTGCTGGAAAAGCACAGCTAAAACACAACGTTAATTGCAGTTTTATTTGGTTCTAAATAGAGCTCACACAGTTGAAGATAATGTGAGCACAGAGGGGAGGACAACTGGAGAGGACACTGACTTCTTCCAGCACCTAAACTGAGTCTGACAGTGGTGGAAAAAGCATTCCGATGCAGAAGAAGAGAAAAGAATAGATTTTTATTGCCCACCAGAGTGGAAATTTGTGATGTAGTAATTCCATTATGAATAAAAATGTTCCTTAATTAAAAATACATAGAGTTCGGAAGCACCCGCTCCCTTACTAAGAAGATATTGAACATTTCATTGGATGCTCTTGCACAATTCTCAGGCCTCTCATACAAAACATAGTACAATAAAAGTTCAATGAAGCAGAATACTGTGTCGATTTGCTTCTTTTCCCCCCATGTTCCTCTCTATCATCTCCCCCTTCTCCATGCTACCTAACATAGGAGTATTATGAGCAGAAGGATCACAAACACTGATGATTTCAATTTGGCTGATTAGACCTCACACGAGATTCACTTTAACTGACCAAATCAACCCTGTGATCAACACACACTCTGATGCGTATAAAGTAAGTGGGAACTCAAGCTATCAGGGAAAAGAAGAGGAGTAAAAAGCACAATATTCTCCTCTGACATGATGTGTATAAAGCAGCATAAAATGGACCCACTTTTGTAAGCACAAGTACCCCAAAATTGTACTAAAGTGCACTACTTAAGCAAATGTACCTAGTCACATTCACCAGGCTGAATGTGTAAATCCTCTTAGTAGACAGGAAGAGGAAATGGAGAAATCTAAGTCTAATGGGGGAATGAAAATACATTTTCTGCAGCAGAATATGTGAACGTATACAAAACCTGAGGGAAGCTAACAGGCTGGAGCTATGAAAAGGTAATTATACAGGCTTGTCATGTCATTTTATGTTCATTTTGTTCAGCTCACTGAAGCAGTTTTATACCCCTTTCAATGGAAATTGATGTGTCACCAATTCAAAGCATTGGCAGTGTCAGAAATCTACTCTTGTGCTGTTGGAGCTTATTTGAATTTGAAGCCAAAAGGAGGAAAAGCATATCATATGTAGAATGTAAAATGCTGCACTTTTAATACAATCCACTTTTCAGGGTCTTTGGGATGTTGCAGATCGTGCTGAGTGTTCAGCCAAAACTGAAGAATGTGAGCTATCAGCGAGCTTCAGTGTGGCCGACTGTTTCCACAGCATCAAACAAGTTGGTTTGAAGTCGGCTTGGTGACAATATCAGCCCGGAAATTACTGCAGAGCTGACTACAGCAGTTTGTGACAAAGCCTGCCTCTTCCTCCTGCGGCCTGAACGAACGATTTTCTCTCCCAGGGTTTTATGACTGATTATGAGAAGAACCACTTCAGAGCTGATGACTTTCTTGCTCCTTTGGGGTGGGGTGGGGTTTGTAAGGATTTCAGAACAATGCTGAAATTGAAGCAGGATGGGAAGGAGGTCCTGCGGCTTCCTCAAAATCGAAGGACCTTTCATGGTTTGGTGCCAAGGTCAGTGTGCAGTGCAGCGCTGCAGCAGGCTTGACTTAACTCGAGAGCATCGGGAACACAAGGATCAACACAGGTCAAGAAGAATTTATTATTTATGAAGAGCTCCTTTGAAAACAGGTTGAACATATGTTACAGGAAGGCAAAGGGAAGTAGAAATGAGACTGAATAATATCTAAATTCAGATGCTGTCAATGGTTGGTCTGGCTGCTGTTGCTTCTCTGCTCGGAGGCGCTGTTAAAAAGGCACACATTTATATTTTAAATGGCTCGTTGAGCTGCCCCAAAGTGGCCAGAAATCACTAAACGCTGGTTTAGACCCTCACCATATCAGCTGATTTTTCACTTTGATAGCACGTATCACCAAAAATATCTGAACACATTTTTAATTAAATCAGTAAAAATCAGCTGTTAAGCAGTAAGTCTGGAGCTTTGAGGCAGTCGCCTGCTGCTGTGATTGTTTATCAGCTCATGTATTGTTAGCCTGAGGCTGAGGATTCTTGAATGCTGGTGATGTTTGGAGAAATATTACCCCTTAATACCACAAGTTCACCGAGCTTTACCGTTTAACTATTGTAATCCCTTTTGCTTTTAAAGCACTCAGTTATGACAGTGCTGTGTTGCTGCTTTGGAGCCGCGTCATCCTGACAGCCCTACGCACAGCCCTGGTGTTGACTGACTCAGAGAGGTTTAACACCAAACTGCACTTCAGATGTCTGATATCATTAATAATCATTGTGAGCCAGTAATGAGTCGTACAAATGCATCACTCTCCTGAGAGCCTTTACAGCGCACTTTATATGAAATTGGTCTTGTGTGTGGGGGGGGACAAGGCGACAGGAGCTATGAAGTGCGAGGAGAAATAGTTGTCTTTGTTGTTGTTGTTGTTGAAGGAAGTGAGAAATGTCCTTGCCGCTGTGTCACTGACAGCAATTAGTCGGCAGTTATGAGAGACAGTAGTGGGAGTTTGGAGGAGTGAGGCACACTGCAGCAAACAGTTTGATAGAGTCCACTGAAAGTGCTGAAATCTATTAGACGCCACAATCTGCTGAGCTGTAAATATTTTCATGCTGCCGAGAATCAGTTGGATCTGTTGCACACTGTTGGGTTGAAAAGCATGTTTGGAAATGATGGAACAAATCCTACTGTTAGAGCTTTTGATTTATTGGGAGCCAACACTCTCAGAGCCCAGATCAAGGCGGGTTTCTCTTTTGAAAGCTGTCTCATGTTGAGTTTTCAGTTCTGATCTCCATGTTCCGACTGTTTTTGCCGTCACGCATCTGAGATCTGTGATGTTTCATTTCTACTTCTCTTACAGCGAGAGCTGTTTATTTCTCTCTTGTTCCCCGTAAAATAGTTGCGAGAGTGACTTCTGCTGCCAATCCACAGGCACTGGCATTTGTGCTGATGTGTAACAGAGGAATTCACACTTCCTTTTCCTCCTCAGTCTCAAAGGTCCTGAAGTGAACTTTGTCACTACAGATACAGCCAAGCACTTTGTTGTTTTCACTTTAAATCCCAGTAACTGACAAAAAGGGAACAGGCTACACAGAGGGACGTTTCCCGAGACAAACACTTTTTGGCAGGAGAGAGCAGACTCATGCACAATGGCAGGATCAGATTGGACTTGTGGTCTCTCAACTATGCATGAATGGGAGGTGAGTGAAAGCACTGAAGGGATTTTGTGTATTTCAATTTTTTCAATTTAAATTTTTTTTTTAAAGGTTTTATTGAGTTAGTTGTGAAGATTGATGCCATTCTCATGTCTGTACAGTAAATATGAAGTTACAGCCAGGAACTAGTTAGCTTAGCTAGCATAAAGACAGGAAATCTGCGTCTGACCAAAGTCCACGACCCCTGTGAAATAGCAACTTGTTGTTTCTACATGTGTTTTTCTACCAAAGAGGAAAAACGAATTAATGATGTGCTGATCCACTGATTTTATTTCCTTTCTGGGGAAGAGCCAGGCTGGTTGTTTCATTAGTTCCCACTCTTTATGCTAAGCTAAGCTAACCAGCTGTGCTGACTCAGATTTAGCGTACGAACGCTAGAGTGGTATCATCTAACTTTCCCAGATGTCATATTGTTCCTCTAATTTGAACTATATTATCATTATCTCGTGCTTGTCATGAAGCTGAAACACAAATTCTACTTGCATCAAATCAAAACATCTTCATAAAAGAGTTGTCTACTTTAACTTTACATTGAAATTAAAAATCAAAATGTACTTACAATCCATGGATGAATGGATTGAGCTGGTAGAGCAGAAACGTTTGAATGCATTGTTGTTTAAACTGATCTTTCTCAGTCCCCAGATTATGAGCCGTCACTTCCTGTTTCAGAGAAGTCCAATCCCCTGACACGTGACATTGACCGGGCGTCAGCCAATTGTATTGTGAGGATGTTGCAGGCCTGTGACAGCCAGATGTTTCAGGAACAGACAGGAACCACCTACCAGGTACAGGTGTTCCATAAAGTAGTCTTCAAGTTTTTTTTACTGTGAAAGAACATTTGTTTCAGGAAATAATCGTTCGATTCATCATCATTTTTAGAGGCTTTTGAGTGAACAAGTGGTGGAGACATTGATGGAGGTTTCTAAGAGGGTGGAGCTCATTCTCAAGGTATCGTCTCTCTGTCGGTCTGTATTTCTGTCGGACAGTCGGGCATGTTGGTAAAGCCTGTCTTCTGTTTCTTTAACAGGATCCTCAGGACAGCCTTGTTGTACTGAGCGGTTGTGGGACCTCTGGTCGAATGGCTTTCCTCATAACGGTAAAAGTTGTCCTGAAATGCTCCCCACTTGATTTGGCCAGCTGAAAGCCAGGAATATGGAAGCAGACAACTGCAGCACAAACACTATTTAAGTCATTTGGTCTCATAATGATAAAAAGTGATATCATGAGGCCAGTAGTAGCCTATGACACTGAATGAAACCATGTGATCAAATCTCACTTGTTTTATGGAAAAATGACTTCCCGTCTTGTGTGTTGTCCTTGTGTGTGTGTGTGTGTGTGTGTGTGTGTGTGTGTGTGTATGTGTGTGTGTGTGTGTTGTTAGTCGGCCTTTAACAGAGCGCTGAGGGAGCTGAATCAGAGTTCATTGTATTCGTATATCATCGCAGGAGGAGACAAGTATGTTGGGGTTTGTCACATTGAACAATATCATACTTATGATTGAAAATACAGTAAATAGTCAGCAGTAATTGTTTCCATTGCAAAACACTGTACTTACATTGCCACTCTCAATCACTGGTTTTGTTGTTTTAGCAGTAAAACAGATCTTCTTAACTCTCTTACACACAATTTCAAAGTGGTGCTTTCTCTGTTGAAGAAAAATGCTTCAAATATATTTAAAGTTAGAGATTTAAAGATACTTCTGAGAGTGGAAATAACACTGCAGTTGAACACCTAAGCAATAAAACTCCTTTTGCTGGAGCTTATGTGGCTAATGTTAGCAAGCAAACCACAGTCGACTTTCTAATCTTTATTGCTTGTGCTGCTGTCACAGTTTAACATTTCAATACCTTCCTTGCACGAAAGTACAAGTAGGAAATGCACCGTGTTTATTAAGGTGTGAAGTACATGCTGTACCCCAAAGTGTGTTGAAGCGAACAATTGAATTCAGCTTAGTAACAGGGAGAAAGGGCTATTTCTTCTTTTAAGAATGACACAGTCTTACTTTAAATATGCCAAAGTCTTTCTCTCATTTTCCTCAGAGCTCTGCTGTCCTCCCAAGAAGCTCCTGAGGATGACCCCAGACTGGGCATGCTCAGCCTGAAGAAGGTGAGGGACATGGTGGAGAGTGCGTGTTTGAGGACAAAGTGTAACGTGGTGCTTTTTGAACACTGCATGTTTTTGCTGACCTGCAGATCTGTGAGGGAAAGAGGCGGGTCTTGTTCATTGGTATCTCCTGTGGATTATCTGTAAGTCACTCCAACTGTCTCAAATCTGAATTCTGTGTTGACTCATGAGTCAGGACTTTGCAAACTTGTCGATGATTTTGTGATTTCTGGCTGCGTAGGCTCCATTTGTGGCAGGTCAGCTGGACTTCTGCCTGCAGCACCCTGAGGTCTACACTCCTGTACTGGTTGGCTTCAATCCTTCACATCAGGCCAGGTGCGTGAATGTTGTACATGCACTTGTACATTATTTAAATTATGAATACTCAGTGATGTCCCTGTTGCTTTGAAAACAGTTTATTTTGAACATGTTAGGGATGAGCCCATACCCGGCTACGCGTTCACTTTTAGCCATGTGGTGCAAAGGATGCAGGAGCTTGCCAAAAGTCAAAAGGCTTTCCTCATCAACCCAGCAGTCGGGGTAAGAACATCCAGCCACTTGCTCTCGTCATACTCGAGAAGGCAGTGCGTCTATACTTTGGCCCCTGACTCTGTGTGTGACTGTGTGTGTTATGAGTTTAGCCAGAAGCCATCAGCGGCTCTTCCAGGATGAAGGGAGGCAGCGCCACTAAGATTCTCCTGGAGGTCGTCTTGTCTGCTGCTCATGCTGCCGCCTTCACAAACACACCCATCACATACAAGTGAGGATGCTGAAAAGCTTGCTTAATGATCTTCTTCTTCTTCTTCAGCAGTTGCGTTAATATATTTTACACTGAGTCTGTGCACATTGCTGTGTTGGTTTGCTGCTGCTGCGATCTTAAGGTAATCGTCCAACCGCCTCCAGGTGTCCTTTAAATGACAAAGACAAAATATATGAATAAATAAATATAATCATATCATAAATATAGATTTATTATCTGTGTTTTCCCCAATTAAATATCTAGGCAACCCAGATCTGTACATGTATCTAGTGGACATGAAAGTATATCAATTACTGGTATGAAGGCATCTGTACAGTCGTTTGACAAAACTCCATCTTATATACAACTACTGATCTTCTGTCACAACCTGAAGCCACCTCATAGCAGCTCTCGTCTCCAGCTCAGCACCCAAAGGTACAACATGCAGTGTGTTAAGTGCTCCTTCGTGTTGGCAGCCATCAGCATGCCGCCGATTCTCTCCAACAGTCAACGAAAAGCCTGCATGAAAAAAACCCGGACATGCTTTTCACATTACTCGTGATCGGTGCATTTAGCAGTGCCAGTGCCGCACAGTCACATGTGTCAGTACACACATGCTGCTCGTGATGGCGTTGTGTGCAGAATAAGGCACATGTGGCTGCATGTGCATCGGCTCATTGGGAATCTGCATGCTCTGTATGTGCTTTTTCTTCTTCACTTTTCATATATAACAGACGAACAGGAGCATTTTCATTGTTTCCACTGAGTGATGCTGACCTCTACAGATCATTGCAGAAAAGAAACTGTGATTGTATAGCAAACACATGTGAATGCATTCGTTGTATGTACCTGTATAGCAGAAACCCCTGAAGTTAGCCCCCCTTGTCTCTATTTCTTTCCGACAGGGGCATCCTGCAGCACATGGGAGCATACAAGAACGCTCTGGATATCACTTACGCTCAGAATGAGGGGCTAAGTGCTCTGTTGGAGGCAGCTGGACAGAGGTGGAACATCCTACTTTACACCTTTCACTTTCACCTTGGAATTTTTGCCAGTGTTGGAAAAATGTGTTGCCAAGAACACTGAAATGAAAGCTGGCTTAAATGATTAAAAAAAAATAAATAAATAAAACTTTCCAAAAACGGAATTGTATTTGTTGAGAGGTGGAAATGCATCTGCACTGAAGGCCACAATAATGGTATTTGTCAAGGTGGATTAGCTGCTTCCAAAGCTTTCAGTGGTAGAGAAAACTCTGATCTACAGTACTGGCAGCCCACACAGGTGCAACATGAGCCTTTCCTCTCATTAAACAGACAGTACTGCAGACATCTGAAATGCATCAGATGATATTTTTAAAGGCTATGAAAACCTTTTGTTGATCATTGTTTTTATTCATGAAGACTTGACCTGTATGTGCTTCAGTTTGCAGCGTGGCAGGCGTGTGTGCTACCTGGGCTGGGGCTCCCTGGCTGTGCTGGGCCTCATTGACGCCAGTGAGTGTAACCCCACGTTTGGAGCAGGTGAGTGTGATGTACTCATTAGCAGAAAAACAGCATGGCTTCATTTACAGGAACGCATCCAGGAAATCTACAACAGTCTGTGGTTCATGAGCGGAGATGCATTTCACCGGATTTGAGTAGTAATCTGGAAGAGACATTTCTTTTACATTTGCATGATATATATCCATTGTGTGTGTGTGTGTGTGTGTGTGTGTGTGTGTGTGTGTGTGTGTGTGTGTGTGTGTGTGTGTGTGTGTGTGTGTGTGTGTGAAAGACTACAATGATGTTCGAGGCTTTGTCAGTGGAGGATACAAAGAGCTGAACAACAAAGAAGGTCCCCTGATTTCACTGGTATGTGCACGGAAACACTGAATAAACATCTATTTCAACAAAAGAGGACAACTAGAATGAATAAGCAAACAATTACTGCAAATAGAGAAGCTCTAATGTGACACAATGCAGAATGAAACATGGCTACTGTACAGGAGATTCATCTGAACTTCTTCTACAGCACTGCTGTCAGCGCTGGCTGACTCCAAACATGAAGATTTCTGTTCTGGTCTCGTCTGTGGGTCTTACTCAAGTCTGAAAAATCCTTACACAGCCTTACAAAGTATTAAAATGTCTAAAATCCAGTAAAATCCAATTAAAATGAAATCCAGCTCTTATTTTGCACTGTGTAATGACAAATCTGTCTCTGCTGAACCTGACTCGTAGATTAACCCGGAACAGGATTAGTATGAAATACATCTTACTGTACCTGCTTTATGATGTCTGTTTTCAATTAATCTGCTTTAGTCTTTCTGTTATACTGCCGGGTGGTGGCTTTAATTCAGTTCAGCTATTTCTTGAATTTGTGTTTTTTGAAATTTGCATACATTGTTGTACATTGTTAAGGAACAAAGTATCTTTAATGTATTCAAAGATGCAAATATGTTGATTATGCTATCTCACTCTCCTTTCTCACTCTATCATTATTTGACAGATGTGCATGTGTCATCTTCAGTGAATCCCTTGTGCATGTGCACACTATTTTAATTCAGGGCAAAAGTAGCGGACTCTGCCACTGACAATGTAAATTAGTTTATATAAAGTAAACTGCCATGTGAAGCAACCCAAACTTTGACTTTAATATGTACAGGATATAGTGTGTAAATTCAAGTATGTATCAGTTATTTGAAATGCTGGATGTACATGGCTTTCTTTCCTCGAGGGTCCAGACTTTTGCATAGCACATGAGGATTTTTTGCATCTAGTCCTGCCCTCTCTCAACGACCAGGACGTCGCTCTTCTGATCTACACACACTCTGGTGAGAGAGGACATATTTATTTTCTATGTTCGCATTCAGTCCAGATCAAGTCAGCATGTGTCTTGACGGCTTCTCTCCGCAGACGATATCAGTNCAGGTGCATAAAGTAGTGGAGGAGTGAATGGATGGCGGCTAGCTGTGTGATATTTTCGCCCTCTGTGCAGGTGGTCCCTCTGGCTTTGGTCTGCTTGCTGACTGGTTGCTCACTCGTGGAGGCAGATTCTCGTTTGGAGCAACAGCCAATCGTAAGGGAGGCTGTGGAGGCGTGCCTGTCATAATTGACATGGCATGATGTCATGATCAAGCCCTTACACACATCCACGGCATCGATGCATTTAATCAACCTCTATTTCCCCTCTGCAGAGAGGTCAGCTTTAATCTCTTTGATTTCTACTATATTTAGTGTGATTATGACAGCTGAGTCAAAGGTACGCAGAGTTCTCCTCTATTAGTTCTTGCTTGCTTTGATTATGAGCTAATATTTATTTTAAGCCAAAATGTGAACGAGGCTGTTTTGAGGCAGCAGTTTTGTCACCAGCACCTGGAAGCTTGAAATGCAAAACCATGTTAGAACACTAAGGGGCAGACTTGACACCTCAACACAGGCAAGCCTTGGCCTTATAACCTGCAAACATGCTGTCAGGTTGTACTGCTCTTAGAACAGACAGCGTTTTGAAAAACACTGTCTCAAACACGATGTTAGAATGCAGCAAATACAGGAAAATACAGCAATAAAAATGAAATTGCGTGTACTTTTCCTGTCTCCTCGTGTATTTATGTGTGTGTGTGTGTGTGTGTGCGTGTGGGTATACACACCCACACCCACAGTATATTTAATCAGAAATAAACACAGAATATTGCATAACTTCTATTATGAATTATGTTTAAAAAAAATGTGTGGGGTGATATTTGATGTTTCACCAACATTTTCACCGTGTTCTGTTTTCAAGAGGCACAAGCTCTACCATGTGACGTAAGTCAGCCTCAATCCCCCTGTGGCTCAACACACACACACACACACACACACACACACACACACACACACACACACACACACACACAGGTGCTGGATTAGTGTGACGTGTGTGTATCTTGAGAGCAGTTGAGCAGCTTTGGAAACACCTTTGGAGCGTAGCCAAACACAGCAGGGAAGCACAGAGCAAAGGCAGTCCAGGAAGGTAAAGCACACATCAGATCTGGATCAGAGAGCATTAGCACATAATTCTCAGTATTTATATGAACAACTCTGAGGTAATAAAAAGGGTATTGTTTGCCACCTAGAGACCAATACAAGGACTGCTACTGTGAACCCTTTGACAGTCAGTGTAACATAATTGAAGTGAACACAGAGCAGAGCTCCAATTTAGAAAAACAATGTATCGAATTTGCACAACCGCACTGCAAAATATCTGCGATTATCATTACACTGCTTTTATCACTGGGCCTCACCTACAGTTCAAAACACTCAAAAGCAACCGCAGACAGACACCTCAATGTTTCAGTATCTGCTCAGCTCGACACACTCGTGAAATAACATGACAATCAACGTCCTGAGCATTTATTTTATTCATATCAATATGATTACATTCATATATTCATTACATCTACATGATGTTCACTTCACAGAGTGATGGACAGCTGAACAGACCAATAGCAGCATAGGCACCCCCCCCCCCCACACACACACACACACACATGCGCACACACTAACACACCATCTTCGGACCACATATAGGAGTCTTTTCTCAGACTATGCAATAAGAGATACACGCTTCGCCTCGTTCACACTATCCTGAACACACACTGATCATTTGCAGAATGTCTCTGCTCTGAGAGTACAGTTAGGGAGGAAGCCTGGAGCCCAGCTCACTCAGCTTGGTATCAGTTAAATGTGAGAAAATACTCCTTAGGGGTCTTGTATTTTCCCAGCATTTTAAAGAGCAACTTTGATCCATTTCAGCCTCTTTAACAGGGTCTCTGATTCTGCTGGGGAGCCACTTGAAGAGAGAGAAGGAGTCAAGAAACAAAGGACAGCCACTTAACCGTGATCTCCCCCTCTGTTTCTGTAGAGAAACCTTCATATGACCATGGAAACAGTAAGGCATCAGTAACACGCTTCACGCTGTTGTTCCTCATGGCTGGTTATGCAAACCCACTTGACTCCACAGCATGTAACACACACTTAAGAGAAGCTCTTGACTTAAAGCAGCAGAGAAAGGTTTACATCAACCTGAATTCAAACATTTGCCTCCTGGCATGTACTGTCGATGTGTCTGTGCATCAGAATCACACAGATATGCTAAGTGTCACGTTGTGCTCTGGTGTGCAAGTTTTTTTAACCTTGGGAAAAAAATGCATGTACAGTCAATGAATCACAGTAATTGGACTACATAAATATAATGAGTACATGTGCTGAGTTTAAATATCAGAAATTCAAACAAAATATAATGAAACTACTAAAGTACAGTTTGTGATTTTGAATACTTTTTCTTTTCAATTTTGGAGTTGTAATGCAAAAGTTACTTAAAAGAATAGTTGGAACATATCTCTCATAGCTGTATGCTATGAAGCGACAGCCAGGAGGTTATTAGCTTAGCTTAGCTAGCATGGATAAGCCTGGAAGCAGGGTGAAACAGCTAGCTTGGCTCTGTCCAGAGGTTCAAGAAATTCAGCAACTCTAACCATCTCCTGGCTTTAGCTTCATATTAGCATACAGACAGACAGAAAGTGTCAATCTTCTCATCGAACTCTTGGCAAGAACGCAAACAAACTGTCAAACTATTCCTTGAAGGTAATCAGGTTACATCACAGAGCTTTAGACAGGAGTCTACAGGTACACGCTACAGGTAAGCAGGTCGTTAAGTCACCTATTAGATGACCTTTCAAAAGCAGACTGGCTGTCCAAAGCACTGACTCAATGAGACATGTCCAAAAGATAGACAAAGAATTGAAGTGATACATAAACCCAGTATCAATACACTGGTTCTGGCAAACATTACTGAAACTGTCTAACATATCTCAGAGGTAATTCGTATATTAATGGCTATATGATTCAATTAATCAGTAAATTTGTGGTCCACTGAGCACAAAACTGAGTTCACATAAGCTCTCATAGGTGTCAAAATACCCTTATAATAACCTTATTCATACAGATACAGTACAGATATATACATATCCCTTCAAACATACAATCCACTTAAAAAATATAGATATAACCATTACAAATATTAGTCATAAATAGGATATGGTGCTTTCAAGTTTCAAGACTCCACACGTAAATCACTGTGAGTCCTCCTACACCGGATCTGGAGTGATAAAGTGCTTCAAGTGTTTGAGGGTTTTTGGTTTCTTAACCTACATAATTCTATCTGTTAAGGGTTTAGGGAGTCTTTGACCTTCTGAAGTTTGGTTTCTGTGTGAGTCAAAAGTCATCCAGATCCACGTCGCTCTCCTTGGGTTTGCGGCGTTTGACCCTGGCCGGTGACCGGCTCCTCCTCTGGCCTGCACCGCCGCCGGTGGATACACCAGCGCCCATTTTGGGCACTTCTATGGAGTTTACAGGGTTATGGGGTGAATCTGTGTCAATGTCCTCCAAGGAGCCGGGCTGGGACTCCACCGAGGTCCTGGTGAACTGATGGAGGAGAGCACCATCTGTTTTGTTTCCGTTCACCTCTCCCTCCACTTCCTCAGGCTTTAGCTCTTCAACAGCGTCTTCCACAACCTCCTCCTCACCTTTGTCTCCTTCACCCCCTTCCTCCTCTTCATCCCCCGTGGCTGCGACCCCTTCACGTCCTGATTCATCTGCACTGGTGTCACTTGGACGTTTGCAGTCGGTGTCTGAGTCTTCGGCATCGGCATCCTCTCCCTCAGTCACCCCCGGACCCTGAGGGTTAAGCAAGATAACAGTGAATTATCTCATTGAGGTTGTAATGAACTAAATTGGGTATTACTGGGGCAGCTAAGTGTCAGTAATTACAGCGACATGTTTATTACATAACAAGAGCAGTAATGTAATTTAGTTTACTTTGTCAGTGCAGGAAAGCTGCAGTAAAAAAATGCTAAATGCAACTCGGCCATAACGTTTAAATTAATGTCTGAATGTGCATCAAATAAGACGGGAACACTGATTCAAAACGAAGCTGTTTGTGAGTGACAGTAACAGCAGACGTCCATCAGTGGAAGCACTGTGCTGCTGCCAAACAAAACAGATTTGTTCAGTCTGTCTAATTGGATAGCCAGATTATCTTTTCCCACAGGCTTAGACTTAGTGTTTCGGGCTGCAGTAGGTCAGATTCCTCTTTAAGGCACAGAAATGAACCCAGTAGTCATGTTCAGGGACTCAGTGGCTTTTAAAAATAGGTGGTGCTCAAATTCATAAATAGAACGGAGGAACAATTAGTTACTTCCTTTTAAAACATTTTACCTCAGAAAAATAAATTAGACTGACAGATTAGTCTGCACTGTTTTAGAAACTCTGGGTCTTCCTCGATATTTAAAGCTTTTATTTTTGTAGATGTGCTGAGATTTGGAGCAGTGTTGCCACAACATAGCTGTGAGTCGGGCGAGATGATCTTAACTGCTTTATTTGGAGCTAAATAAAGTGAGCACACCTGATATGTAAATAATAATGACTCACTGCTCAGCAACACTGGCGACTTTACTGTAAACCCTATTTACCATCTATAGGTGCTATAAACAATATGAAAGTCTAGTTATGTATTTGTTATCATCTGCCTTCTCACGTTTGTCTCCTCCTATGAGGCATCTATAAGTGGTGTTAATGTGAACAGTTCATTCATTGATAGCACATGATAACATAGATCAGACTCTTACAGTTTGTTTTAGGTTGTTAAAACACTTTTGTTTCACTCAGCTGCATGTCAGGGCTTCTATGAGCAGACATTGGTTTGATTGATCCTACCTGTGGTGAGGTTCTTTCCTCCTCTGACGCCTCCTTTTCCTGCTCTTCACTCGCTCCTCCCTTTTCGTCTTCGTGTGACTCCCCCTCTCCAGTGCCATCACCCTGGTCGTCTTCGTCCTCTGCCTCTGCTGAAGCGCTGACGTCTCCCTCTCCGAACTCCTCAACTGCCGTGGATTCTTCATTTGCTGCATTTTTTGCATCCTCTGTGTCCTCAGATGTCTCCTCTTCTCCACTCTCCCTGCCAGTCGTTTGTTCTTCTTCTTCTTCCTCAGGCTTAAATTCAGACACCTCACACTCCTCCACATCTGCCTCCTCCTCCTCACCCTCACCATTTTCAGTGGTCTCCCCCTCACCTGCTGTTGCCTCTTTTACTGTCTCCTTGTCACTCTCCTCTTCCTCTTCCCCGGTTCCTGTCTCTCCCTCGTTGCTTCCTGTCTCCCCTTCATCCTCTGCAGTCTCACCCTCTTCCTCCCCTGCTCTCTCTTCATCGTCCGCCGTCTCTTCCTCCCCTGTGTTGTCACTAGTGTCCTCAGCATCCTCTCCTGTTGTTTCCTCCTCTCCCTCTCCTGCTCTGTCACTCTCCTCCTCATTTCTGGCACACTGGCATTGGCATTGCACCTCCTTTCCCTCCTCCTCTCCATTTTCTGATGTCTCCTCTTCCCCAGCTTCCTCACCACCTGTCTCTTCCACTTCCTGCTCCTCATCACCCACGCTGTTTTCCTCTTTTACCTCCTCTACCTCCTCCTCTTCTGCCTCACCCTCATCTTCTTCTGTTTCCTCATCTTCCTCTGGGATCGTCTCCTCTAAGACAATGTCAGCTTTGATATCCTCTTTGGTTTCATCCTCCTCTTCTTCCTCCTGCACAACATCTAAATTCCTCCCCTCATCATCTATGACCATGCTGTCACCTTCCTCTTCTGCAGGTGGTGGTCTGACTGCAGGCACTGGGTTTTTCTTCAGCTGCAGTATCTTCCGGAGGTCAAACTCTATCATCACTGGTGCTTCAGCCGCCAGCGGGTTCGTTCTGAGAGGCCGGAGGGCCATTTTCTTGCGGACACAAGCATCACAGGGGCAGTACTCGTCCTCACTTCGCTGGTCGCTGAACTCACCTGTCATCTCTCCATCACTGAGGGAGTCAGCAGTTCTCACCGATTGGTTCTTCATGACCTGAAAAATAAATCAAATGTTATCTTTCTGCCTTTCAAGCAGCAGTATGCTGTCAAGAGGAACTGTGGTGGGATTACCTTCAACATGCGACGCCTCCTCTCTGTCATGGTGGACTCCCTGGAGAGGTTCCCTCCTTGTGGTGGGCGGGGTGACCTCCCCGCTCTGCCGGCACGGCCCTGAATCTTCTTCACCTCACGCTCGATGCTGCTCTGGATGCGCCGGCTCACCTCGTCCCTCAGCTCGGAGATCATGGTGTCCAGGATGAGGCTGTCGTCCAGGTCCCAGCGAACTTTGAACTCCGCCATGGCGTTGATGTAGTGGTTCATGAACTGTTTCTCCAGCTTCTTCAGAAGGTTCAGTACCCACACCGGATCAGGGTCTTGGGATGGTTTTTTTGACAAGGGTGCTCGCAGGACAGTCGGGGGCGTGCCTGAGCTGGAGTCCTCCAGCGTCTCTCGCTCATTGTCGGTGGGGGATTTGGAGCTGTCGTTTGCAGAGCTCTTGTCTGATGATGAGGGGTTCTCAGTGGCTTTTGGGCTGTCCAGACTTGGAGGGACTGTACTGTGCTCTTCACTCTGTGCTGCTTCCTCTGCTATGTCTGTCTTAGCCTCTTGTGTGAGTGCCTCCTCTGCTTCTGCTTCTCCCTCCATCTCCTTGTGTTCTGCCTCCACATTTCCCTCCTCCTCCTCTTCTGCAACCTTCTCTGCTCCCTCGTCTTCTTGTAAAGATTCGGCCTCATTTGTTTTGTTTTGCTTTGCTTCATCTCCACCTTGATTTCCATTATCCTTTCCTGATCCGCCAGAGCCACTGCTCACATCCACCCCAGATGAGGACCTCGGCGGAGTCACCTGCTCTTTACCAACGCCCTTGGTCTCCTTGGCGTCCATGTCCCTGGGTTCAGTGAGCCAGAGGGATTGAAGGATGGCCATAATGTCCTCATATTGCTGGCTGCGGTCCTTCTGCCGCTCACAGCTCGGGTTCACTGCGGGCTCAATAAGCTGGAGCTGGGCCAAACAGTCCAATAACCCCTTGGCTGATGTGCTCAGTCTACGACCATAAACTGGAGACACCTACAGAAGGCAGCAGAGAATATAGATTACATAACATACATAAACTACGCTCACATTCATGCAGTAGAATCTATTCTATATCCTCATAAACTATGTATTCTTATAGTTACGTTTATTTTTCAGAGGTTTCTCTAAGAAGGTTTTTCAGTCTGTGTTACTGCATAATTTTGTATCTTCAGGCTTCTAAAATTAGTCAAATACAACAGAGACAGGAATACTACTGTTTAGTTGACTGTCTCATTACACATAGACCTGTGTAATTCTTGATAATTCTGTTATATGTACTATATGTTATCTGTAGTAGCTGAGCACTAAAATACTGTTGGTTTGATAAAAGACAACATTTTGTAAATCTTATTAATTACTGATAGAAATAGGTTTCGTTACACGACCACTTAGACAAAAAGTAATTTACATAAGGTCATTGGTTTACCTCAGGCATGCTCTGACATCGACCCAGGGAGGAGCTCAGGAGCACCTTCATCACTGCAGCTGAAGAATGCCAGTTCCTGGACTGAGACTCACCGGCCAGCAACAGTGTGTTGGGGCGAGAAGCTGTCCCCTCTGCATCACCTGGAGCCGGGTCTGAACTCTCCACCTTCTCTGCTGCGTCACACTCATCTTCCACCGCTTTCTCTTCTTCCTCTTCAGCCTTCTCCTCCTTGTCCCCTTTCTCATCTTCCTCCTCCTTTGCTGCCTCTTCTCCAGGTTTCTCTCCCACCTGCTCCTCCTCCTCTCCCTCGTGCAGCTCATCACCCAGCGCGAGCATGCTGCTGTTTGCGGGAATGCTCCGCAGCCAGTCACTGACGACCTCAATGGGGGAGGCGTTGGGCAGACAGGCAGGCGTCAGTGGCAGCTCTTCCTGATCCGTCTGGTTCTTGCGTCTTGCACTTTTTTCACTCCTGGGCCTGCTGCTGGCCTTGCTGGCCTTCGACTGCTGGCTGTGCGGACGTGCAGCAGCCATGGTCTCCTTCAGCAGGTCAGCAGCGGACAGAGAGTGAGACAGAGTGCTCTCACTGCATGTCTCCACTTTGCTGCATGGTCTGGTGTGTAAGGGACAGGGGCTTGAGGACTTGTGTGTGGCTTTCTTTTGAGAATTGGATGTTTTAACACTGCCACTGGATTTGGCCTTGCGACCGTTGACTGGATTCAAAGAATCTGAGTGAGCCGAAGCTGCTGACTCAGGCCTGAGGCAACAGGGACTCCTGGAGTGGACACTGGCCGCCTTTTTGTCTGCAATATCCTCGTCCCCTTTAGCCGTACTAGCTGGTCTACTGACAGCCTGGTTTTCAGAGTCATTACTTGCGGAATCTCCAGCACTTGTTTTTGCATTTTTAATGCTGGCACTTGCAGGGGATTTACTCCGAACTTTAGCACTTGCTGATGACATTGCAGATGAGGTCCTGTTGTCGAGAGTATTGTTAACTTTTGTCGTCGAAGCAGACTTAACACTTCCTGTTTCTGCTGCTTTGACACTACAGTTACAAGAAGACTTGTGAGACCTGCTGCTTTTGGCTGTCTTTTGCTCTCCACCTTCTTCACCTTTATTCTCACTCCCCCCTGGTGTTTCAATAATAGGGATATCAACTGCTGGAGGATCGATAGACTGTGTGCTTTTACGGCCATTATTTTTGGACTTTTGTGACACGGTGGACCCTCTTTCCTCCACATCTTCCTTCATGGCAGACTCCTCTGTGCTTTTGGGGACATCAGGAGTCGCTGTCTTCGCTCTGCTCTTACTCTCAGTGTTTATTTGAAAAGAAAAACTAGACTTGCCACTGTCTGAGTCAGCTGTTTCTTGATCTTCGGGCAAACCTAGAGACACTGACCCTGAAGAGTTTCGACTGAGCGGTTGCTCGGTGCCTCCTGATTCCCTCCTCTGTCTTTTGGTTGAAAGGATGCTGGCAGCCTGCTCAGAAGCCTCTTCATTTTCCAGCTCCTCATTGTCTTCCTTTTTCTCCACCTCCTTTTCTTTCTTTGCTGAAGCGGCTCCACAGCGACATTTGGACCTGCCAGATTTAGTAGAGGCTGTGGAGTGAACTGACAAGGCACTGGGCCCTCTTGTCTGTCCAACACCGGGGCCAGGCAGCAAATGTTGCACAGGGGATTGAGGGCTGCTGGAGGGTGCAGCTGGAGCTTTGGGTGTCCTCTTGGGTGAGAGCATTTGGCCATGAGAATGTTCAGGAGATTCACTTCTTGGTGCGTTGTTTTCCACAACCTTTCCATCTGCACATGCTGTTTCAGTAACAGCAATATCAACTGCTCCGTTGTGACCGGACTTATGCGATAAAGCAGATGAAACAGACTTCCCGGATTTAGCAGACGCAGCGCTCGGTGCTCTCTTTGTTGTGTCATTTCCTTCCTCTTCAACCCCTTCTGGCGTTTTAATGGTGACGATATTTGGATTCGGTGACACCGATTTGAGATTCTTGCTGGAATTTGACTTGTGAGAAGTACTGGACCTCACTGACGATTTTGACTTTGCAGACATGACACTAGCCCCTCGCTCTTGATTTTGCTTCTCTTCTCCATTTTTCTCAGTAGAGGGACCCTCAGCTTCACCGGGATTTGGAGATGCTGCGGTGCGGTTTGACTTCTGGGACTTGGAGGACTTGGCGGAGATGTGTGATTTCCCTGACATTGCACTGGGGGTTCTGTCCTCCTCGTTCACCTCTGTCTTTGCTGTGTCTTCGGCTGGAGAAGCCAGCCTTGAACTTGCATCACAGCTTGTGTGGTGAGACTTTGCAGAGGAAGCTGATTTACCGGATAAAGCACTGGCAGCCCGGTCCTCAGCTTTTTCACCGTCCCCTGTGTTGTCTCCTATTTCAGAGCCTGTGTTCTCATTACAGTTAGATTTATGAGATTTGCAGGATGCTGCACTGGTTGCCCTCTCCTCATTTTCCAGTTTAGCAGACATCACACTTTCTGCCCTCTGCTGCGTTCCCTCTTCTACGATCTCATTGTCTTTTTTCTCAGCTCCCCTTAAGCTTGGAGATGCTGCGATTTCATTGCCATGACAGTTAGACTTGCATGACTTTGAAGATTTGACAGACATGTTGGATTTAACTGACTTGCCAGACATTTGACTCGCTGCCCTTTTTTCAGCACCTCCAGTTTCAGATCTGGGGGAAAGTGACCTTTCTGAGGCTTTGGTGGACTTATGGGATTTATTCGACTTGGCAGACAGATTGGACTTTGCTGACATGGCACTCGCTGCTCTCTCCTCTACCTCCATTCCTTCTTCCTGTCCTGTTGCTTCGGTCCCAGCTTCATCAGCTCTCTTAGCAGCTGGAGATACTGCTCTCGCACAGTGACTGCAGGTGGACTTGTGAGATGTGCCGGACTTTGCTGACACGTTTGATTTAGCTGATTTAACGGACAGCACACTATCAGGTCTTTCTGCCTTGCGAAGCTTGTTGGAAACATTAGACTTAATAGACAGGGTGTCCTCTTCATCCTCTTTCACAGCTGTATTATCATCTGGGGAGGCAACCATAATACTTAACTTGACTGAAGCATTGGTCTTGGAAGAGACTGCAGATTTGGCTGACAAGGAGCTAAGTGCTCTCTCTACAGCGTTCTCTCCCTCTGCTTCCTCTCTTGTCCTGATGTCAGCAGCCTCAGCTGTGTGGCTGCAGTTGGACTTGTGAGACTTGCTGGACTTGGCAGACCGGTTGGACTGAGCCGACATGGCACTGGGGCTTCTCTCTTCCTCTTTTTCCGCTGTTACACCAGTGCTGCCATTACAGCCGGACTTGTGTGATCTATTGGATCTGCGGCTTGCAGCTGAGGTGGCACTTGGAGCTCTTTCTTCCTCTTTTTCTGCTGCCTCAGGATTGGATGTTGTGGACATCACACTAGATGCTCTGCCCTCCAGGACATTTGATATTCCAGACAAACGCCCGTAGTTAGTGAGGTTGGTCTTGTTGGATTCTGTTGACACAGCTGAAACATCTGAGCCATCATCATCACTGCCATTATTGGCATTCTCGTGGCTGGAAAGAGGCTCTGGAGGCTCTGGAGAGGCTTGGTGGGAATGATGGGACCTCTGTGATGCTCTGCTATTGGAAACAGAGTTGCCCCCGCGTTTGCAGCCACCACAATTAGGACACACACTGGATGCCCTTGACTGTGGAGAGCCTGCTGAAAGTCCTGTGTGACCAGACAAACCACTGACAACTCTCTTCATCTCTTCATCCTCATCATTTGCAGCTTCCTCTTCCTCTGAGTTTGGGATCTTGGCTTTGCTGGACCTGCTTGAGGCTCTGCTTGTTTTGGACCTTGAGGTGGGAGCTTGGTCCATCTCCTCTGCTTCAGCTGTTGAATGTGGGGTGGCTGCCCCACAGTGACAGGAAGAGGCTGCAGATACCGGTCTGCTCCCTGTCTCTTCCCCGTCCTCATGCGTCTTGTGTTCGGTAGAGCGGACAGAACCAGCCAGGACGCTGCCTGTTGGTTTGACGTCCAGGTGAGTCTCAAAGGCTGGGGATGGGGATGGTTCATTGCTGTGACAGCACTGTGAGGTGGTGGGTGGCACGTCATCATCCTGGTCCTCTTTCAGCGATTGCAGGACATGCGAGGAGCTGCTGATGGTGGAGAACGGCCGCTCCCCCTCATCCTCTATCATTAGCTCATCTTCTGCTGACTTCCGGCTAACTACTTCGCTGCGGCTGCAGCACCGGCTCACCCTGTGTACCTCGACATGAGTGTCTCCATCCTGCTCCACCTCAACTGTGCGCTCAACCTGCTCCGTCACACACATCTCCTCCTGGACCAGTTGGCTCTGCTCTGAACCTGAGCCTCTGCCGCAGTTGGAGAGCCGTGCTCGACAACGTACCACCCTCCTGGAATTACACGATGAAGAAGAGCTCGAGGAGTGCGTATGTCTCATCATAGTGTGGGTGTGGCTGGAGGTATGTGGGGGTGGGACAGGAGGCTGTATGTGGCTGTGTGCTGGGTTTTCCCACAAGTCGTACTGCTGCTCTTGTCTCTGGTAGCAGCAGGGGCAGTGGTTCCCCTCGGAAACATGCTTCAGAGGTTGGCTGGAATAATCCACACCCTCTGGGTCAAAGGATGTGGAATCAGGGTCAGAGCAGCTCTCTGATTGACCGTGCTGCAGGTAGTTGGGCTGGGCCTGGCTCAGGGGGCAACACTCATTGGTCAGAGATGGGGATTTTTTTATTTGTGTAGACCACTGAAGGGTCTCGTCGTTGTGTAAGCGAAAACGCACCCTCATCTCTACTGAGAGGCTGCCATCTTTGTTGACCAGGACACGCTTTTCAATGTCCTCGTTCATGATCGCCGGTCTGGCCTGGGAGTAGGTGCTGACACCGTTGCCGTATGACTTCTCTGAAGACAAGGAGAAACGGGTGGAGCGGTTTGAGGAATCTGAACGCGGGTGGATGATGCTTTTTTTGGTTTCCAGACCAAAGTTAACTGAACAGAGAGAGAGAGAAAAACAAACATAAATGTAATCTGAACCATTCCAGGGCTGGTGTTGAAATTGAGGTTTGTGTATTGGTTATTTACCCACCCAATACTGTACAGCAATACATGGCTCAATGTACATTTTGTCATGAGGAAACAACTCACCATTTTTCTTGCTTTCATGCCCCTCACTGTACTCGCTGGCTCTGGACTGAGCTCCATGAGGTGGGGATCTTGCTCCTTGAGTAGCAGGAGATCGGGCCCCATTTCCAGGAGTCCTGGGGCCAAGACCAGGGGACCTGGTGCCCAAACCTGGCAGTTTTTCCTCTGAGCTCTTCCTGATAAAGTTTACCAGCATTGGGCTGAAGGCTTCCCGGCCGACACACACCAACACACCAGGACAAGTCATCAGGCTTTGCACGTTGTCAATCTAGAAATAAATTCACGCAGTGTCAGGAGTTTCTACTACGCGGGGTGACATCTGCAATGCGAAACACGCAAAATCATGACCGTGCTTTCAAAAACGAACCACTTCTTACCCTGCGTCCCTCTGCAGTGTAGAGTTTGCGGACATGAAACTGCATCACCTCAGATACCTCATCCAGAAAGGCCCTCAGGCTCCTGGTTGACCTCCTGCTAAGCACCACGCTCCTCCTCATCCCCGGCTCGCTGTTCTTCACCAGCAGGATTCGTCGCTGCCTGTAAGGGAAGTGGCCAGGCGGTGTTGCAGATGAGTTTTCAGGCCTCTGGGGCCTCTGGTTGTGATGGTACCAGATGGCTGGGCGTTTGCCGGCCAGCTCCATGTTGACTGGCTTGGCCTGCCGCCGGTCAGAGCAAAGGTAGCAGCCGCCGTCCTGGAGCTGCTCCAGGTGTTTGATGGTGTGGGTGCCGCGGGGAGTGGTCACAGTCCGCACACCAAATGGCAGGGGCACCTGTATGTGGGCACACACATGCAGATGTACATTATAGACAGTACATAACTGTACCTCTCAACTTATCACCAGTGTGCCTCCAGATCAAACTGGATTTGTCCAAAACAAACAAGAGAAATGTCTCCCAGCAGGTGGAAAGTGAAGAAAGCAGAATTAATGCTGTTACCAGCTGAAAAGATTAAAGCGCAGTACAACTGCATCTCTACAATCAGCTTCAAAAGAAATCTCTACGTCACACCTCTACCGCCTGTCACACTAACCTTTTGGGAAAGGTCGTCCAGCAGGGCATCAAAGCATTTGAAGCTGCGCTTGTGGACTGCCATCCTGACACCCCTGAACTGGCTGTCACCGCTTCTGTAGAAGGTGATCCTCTTGGCCGGGGTGGCTGTGGTCACATGGGCGAGGCGTACGTTGGATAGGGGTGGCGGGGGGAGGGGCGAGGCATGTTTAGATGGGGGCTGGGGGTCCCACATCCCTGCCTGGACTGAATGCATGCTGCAATCTCACACACACCTGAGGGACACACACAAACATGAACACTATACTGCACACATGCATGGACAAACTGGAATAGAATCACCATTATTAGGATGGTGCATCAATCACCTATTACAATAACAAGATTAAATGTTCTCAAAGGATTCATTTTTCATTTTATTAGCATTTTAATGTGTTACACTGCCTTTCGTTTTCTTGTTCACACACTTTCTAATCACACTCACAAGGTCACAACGCCTAATCAGGGTGTTTGCATGAGGATTCAGGACAGGACATCCACTAACAGGACTACCTGACATTTAAGGGCGTTACATGTGCCATTTGGCTGCAACAGGGGAAGCATTTTGTAGGAAGTCCTTTCCAAATCAAACCTGTAAGCCTCCAGGTAAACGGCCTGTTACATGACAGACCTAAAGGTGTTGCTTTCTTGCGTTGAATAGTGGCGTGCCTGAGCAGTGACAGATTTCCTAAAGATCCCTGATGATTCTCAAACTTTTTTTTGTGAGCATCGTTCATGTCAAAGTTATACAAAACAAAAGAAACTGAGCACAATTTGGCTGAAACAGAAGGCCTCTACTCAAGTTAGTCAATTTTGGTACAAAAATGGCAAAACTGGCATCCATTTTTAACAGAAAACAGTCACATAATGGAAATGATATCAATGCAGCTACATGCACATCTATATAGATGTGAAAGACAGAGCTTTTCACAGCCATCTATATTTAGTGGAGCAGCCTAACGCACATCTAGAAATCCTATTTGGAACGGACGCAGAAAGTTTCTGTCCTGCTCCTGAACAGCATAAACCAGCTTGCATAATATACAGTACGTATTTCACACTGTGTCTCAAAACCTCAGTTTACTGACTGACAACAATCATATTCTGTTTGGTTTGGATGGGTTTTGTAATGGCAATTTCCGTTCCTTGTACTTCATCTACTTGAAACATCCCACCTCCCATTTCCTCACCAGGATATCGGGTCCTTTTGTGTTTTAAATTCTGATGTCTAGACCTCTTAACATCTACATACAAAGTCCTGCAGGATGCCTCCGGTGCAAGCCACCGCCTAGGGAGTTGGCTCCGATACCCCCAGCAGGGGAGGCGCTCCTAAGGTATAAATGTTTAGCTCTCCCCATGCTTGGGGTCTTTCTTCATTCTACCGCTCGGGTGATGATTGAACCTTTTCTTTGCAAAGAAAATAAAAACCTAGTCGGCCGGCAGAAGTCTCTATTTCATTCTTCACCAACAGCAGAGAATTTCCACAACAGTTTCACAGGTGTGTATTTGGATAACTGCATCGTCACACACATGCTAACAGAGGGTAGACAAAACCAAGTTTAAACATTACGAGAAAAAAACAATCACGTGTCCCTGATGTGAGCAAAGAACTGCAGGGTACACAGCCTGAATCAGTCCAGGAGACACGACTGGTAACATGGATGACTTTCAATAACCTATGAAAAAGGTGAACGTTATCAGCAGGCTTAGCAAGCTTTTAAGTCCCATGAGGCCACACTGAAGGCCAAATCACTACTCTTAGCTGTATACATCCCCAACGTGACACTCTGCTTCCTAATCCCTCCTCAGTTCGGTGTCCTAAGAACTTTACACCTCAAATATCACCCTGTGCATTTGATTTCGCCTTTTCAAGAAGTGTTATTTATTGTCAAATCATTGCGGAAGACCGACAAGGCAGCGATGAAGGAGCGCAGAATTAGCTGTTGGACTGAAAATAGGCCCATACTTTGAAACCTGAAACCTGAAAACACACATACATTTCAAGAGTAGTCTCCTTAATTTACAGTATTATTAAGACAGCTGCTTCTTTTCTTACTCATACTTCATAAGCAACAATAAATGACACTGATGGCATTAAGCTGGGGCACTTTTAAGGATTAATAACATGAAAAATGTCAACTAATGAACCACTTTTACAACTATTAACCAATTTCAGACTTTTTAATCCAAACACAAGTATACACACCATTACTACACCAGGTACACTACTCACATATTCAGGACTCATGGTCCAAAGAGATCTGAAAAAGCTGGAAGGGAATCTGTTCCTGTCCGTGCGGGGTCTGACCGGTCGAGTCAGCCCAGGAGTTAGCACCGCAGCTTGAGTCATACACTAAGAAGGACAGTGGAGCCCCTGGTTCCACAGCTCTCAGGGTAAAATGGCAGACGGTAATCAGGCACACGGGGGAGGGAGGGGGCGGATGGAGAGAGGAGAAATGAGGAGAGAGGAGAAGATAGGAGGAGGGGGAGGGCTAAGGATAGAACCAAAAGCCTGCTTAAGGACCTGTGTGTGTGTCAGAGAAGGAGGGGGGTTGCTATGGTGAGGCCAAGATGGTGGTGAGACAAGTGGTGTTCTTAAGCATGCCACACCTCACCTGGAGGAGGAGGAGGAGCTGGTTTCAAATGTTGATGGCTTCTTTTATTCTAACTAAAACACTAGACTGAACACGGGTTTGAAAGGCTGAAATGTGACAGTGGATAACTGTGGAGTCAAAACCACTTGTGTTTTGATGGTCATTAAATCTCCACATGTGCATCTTAATGTTAAGCTGCTGTGGTCCAGAGGTCTGTTCATGCAGTCTGTATGCGTGTCTCACTGATCTAAAATACTGTATGTTATCAGCACAGTTCGCTCCCTCCGTCTCTCTCTGTTGTCTTTCAGAGTCACACACATACACACACGCACACACACACGGCTCTGGTCGGAGAGGATTGTAATTAAAGACAATCTGTCTGACAGCAGGGTGCCTGCTGTTTAGAAATCACTGAAAACACCAACTGCTCCGACTGAACTGCGCCATGGCAAACAAGTTACCACTACTGGGGGAGTGGTGGAATAATGGATGACGACCAGTTGGTCATCACAACACTGTTAAAACCATTTCCAATTCATTTTTACACTTCATATTTTCAGTCTGTTTGTTCACTCTTGTCACTATTTTGTCAAACTCTGTCTCTGAACATTCGTATTTGGGTATGAGGTTTTCTAGAGGAAAGAATTCTAGCTGTGTGGATGTCGTGTGTAGGACCTTTAAATAAATGTAGGGGAGTAAAAATTAGAATAATTGCCTCTGAAATGTGGTGGAGTAGAAGTAGAAACTGACATGAGGGGAAATAGTCAAGTCAATTTCCTCAAAACTGCTCTTTATCAGAGGGGAGCAGGCGTACATATACAGCATACGCCAGCATACATCCTGGGTGTGCATTGGACTCACTGCTGCCCCTTGTGGTCAGTAAGGAAACATGCCCAACTGTCATTGCAGTGGGAGTTTTTTTCCTTCTGTGGCCTCAGGGGGAAGTAATGAGCTCATTATGGCTCAGTACACCAGAAGAAGACGCTAAATACAAGAACTTCCTACTTTGAGATACTTCCTTTGGTTTATTTCCCCTCTTTTAATGAGCACAGCTGCTTCTCGAACCTCACCAACAGGAAGCAGATCCCAAATTAGCTGCTAAATGCTCCACTATGCTCACCAGCTAGTTGCTACTGTGTCTGTCTGCTGTTTGCTGCTGGGCAGGCTGCCTGCTGAGGCTGGAAGTGATGCTGATCAGAGCCATGAGAGTGAACCAAAACAGTGGAGCTGGGGGCCATAAAACCAAAACAATGATCTAGAAGATGCTATAACTCCGTGAAAGTGAGGGAAGTGATTCTCTGTGGCCTCGGCTTCATCAGTGCAAGTGACTCACATTCATATGTAAGTATTCATTTGATCCGTTGTTGGTGTAAAAATATTCAGCAGAGCTGCTTTAAGTGCACAACTTAAGGACTTAAGGTGCAACTCTGCCATAATGAGATCTCCATTTTGATATAAAAGATTAAAAATTAACAAGATAAGCAGACAGTTCATGAGCCTTATGTGCTTATGCTAGTCTGGATTATCCTTAGTTTGGTTTTGATTCTAAAAGAATGAATAATTCTGGTGTATCTCAAGGTTTTGGTCTCAAATTTTATTAGAAAAAAATGTTTTAAAATAAGGGACTTACAGGATGTCGTGGTGAAGAACAATCTCTCGATTTACTGGTCAATCTACGTTCCTACCCTCACCTATGGTCATGAACTTTGGGTCATGACCGAAAGAACGAGGTCCCGGATACAAGCGGCTGAAATGAGTTTCCTCCGCAGGGTGGCAGGACGCTCCCTTAGAGATAGGGTGAGGAGCTCTGTCACCCGGGAGGAGCTCAGAGTAGAGTCGCTGCTCCTCTACATCGAGAGAGTCAGCTGAGGTGGCTCGGGCATCTTTATCGGATGCCCCCTGGACGCCTCCCAAGGGAGGTGTTCCAGGCACGTCCCACCGGGAGGAGGCCCCAAGGAAGACCCAGGACACGCTGGCGGGACTATGTCGCTCGGCTGGCCTGGGAACGCCTCAGGATCCCCCATGGAAGAGCTGGGGGAAGTGTCCAGGGAGAGGGAAGTTTGGGCGTCCCTGCTCAGGCTGCTCCCCCTGCGACCCGGCCCCGGATGAAGCGGGAGATAATGGATGGATGGATGGATGGACTTACAGGACGATTATTCTGGAAGTCCTTCAAACCTTTTTTTTTATTCAATCAGAGCAGTGTCTCTTGCTGCTGTTCAGGGACACCGTATTGCAATGCAGCGCTTCAAAATCACGTCATAAACAGCAACAAAGCAAAAAGAGAATAGAAAATAGCTTTTTTTTTCCAGTCTACAAAACACTCTTTTTACGATTTTAAGAACAAGTGCAGTTAATTGCAGTTCAGAGTTATGTAACTCCTTATTTTATCAGTCTGCAGGTTGTCTGCTTCACAGCATTAATGAAAGACAGAGCGTAGGTGGGCCTCAGAGGATTCTGGGTAGACAGGAAGTCAGGGATGAGTAGTTCCTGTGCTGACAGGAGCCAGACATCAAAGTGAAGCATCACACAGCTGGTCTCTGGCTCTGATGGCTATTCCTTATAGATAAATCAAGGACCTCATCACCTCCGCATCACATCTGTGGCTGATTTACACAAAGCTTTCAGGCAGAGCCTCTTCATCCTGCATTAATCTTAAACACCAAAACTCTTTTGTTTGTTCACACACTGAATGACCGACCTCGCTTTTCTTCTCCTTAAAATGCAAAACCCACTGAAGTTCTGTCAGTGCTGAAGTGTAACTGGTTCAGCCAGCAGGACAAAGGAAATAGAGAGCAAAGGAGAGATTATTTGCGCTCTGAGTCTCATCCCATTAACAGGTCTGCGCGTGACTCACCTGATCCCCACAACTGGACCTCTCTGTCTCTCTCTCTCTCACACACGTATGCATATGTACACAGTATGTAAATAGAGTCATAAAATGAGTCCATACACAGGCCTAACAACGTGCACACACAAACGCACTGACAGCCGCTGCAGAGCTTGTAGGCCAGGTCTTCAGGAGTTTCAAAGGGAATGTTGTGTGCAGAGCAACAGGAGTTGAGGAGGAAAGAGATCAGGCTTACCGATGTGAACGCATAGCGACACCAGTGATGGAAGGTCGATGGCCGGTTGTGGATGCAGAAAAAACAAAAACAAAAACAAAAGAAATTCAGCCTGGATGGTGAGGTGTTAAAGTCCTGCGAGCAGCGGTGAGGATGGACCGACGTGCGGCGGACCGCTTTGTCAGACGCATCGGCCACAGCAGCGCCCAGCTTTCCCCCAGAGATTGTGGATAAGAGGCGCACGTTCAGGCACGAGTCAAGCCAGCAGCTTCAACACCGGAAGTAAATTAATTATACTTTCAAATTAATGCGGCACGTCCGTGCATGTTAGTTTGTAACGGATATATTGGTCCAATATTCACAACCTGACAAAATAATAGATAATCAGAAATAATTAGCCAAACATTTATACCACCATAGCGTCATATGGAGCATATGTTTAAGAACATTTTTCTCTTAGTTTTATTCTCATCCTTATTCTTCTTTATTGTATATATTTTATGTTTATGTGTATGTTTGCTGTTGTTGCTGCAAGAAAAGAATTTCCCAATTGGGATCAATAAAGTAAAGTCTAAGTCTAAGTCTAAAATAAGAAATGCTGAAACATTAACGTGATAATTTTAGATTTTAGTTTGTTATTCATCATTTATTTTAAAATAATTTACAAAATCAAGCATTAAACAGTGTTTGGTGTCACTCTTAATGTATGAATATGTTATTTTGCTCATAATTAGTGAGATTAACTAAATCAGATACATTGTATGGAAGATAATGTAAAAAGAATCTGATAACAACAACAACAACGACAACAACAACAACAACAACAACGACAACAACAACAACAACAACAACAACAATAATGTAGGAAAACTCAAATAATGGGACACCATAAATATTTAAAGATAACCAGATGTGGAAAAGTGCCCAATGTTCAAAAAAATGTTCGAAGGTGCAGAGCGAGCACTGTTCTACTGAAATCTGACTCTATTCTGTCACAAAGCACTAGTGGGATTTATAGATGAATACATGTTAGAGCTTTCTAATGTGTTTCTTCTCAGATGTGATGAATCAAAGTAGCTTGAATTCAACCCTCACAATCTCCAAAAATCTCTGACTTTTTAATGCACCAAATCCAAACCACTGGCACCAAGGCTGGGTAGAATAGTACTGGAGTTATAATAAAATAATTACCTAAAGTTTTGCAGAGCTATTATTATGAACCAGCACAGAAATTAATTTCCATAAAATACTATTAATCCCTCTGTGTTTTTTCTGTGGAACAAAACGTTTTATTAAAATTAAACGTACATTCACCTATGTGATATTAATAAACAAAATATTCAGGAAGATTTAAAAAGTGTGCATTGAAGTGTAAATTGAATTCTAAATTTTATTTTTTACATGCACGACCGGAAATGGTGCGTTGCTTATATGACTACCTTTACGTTAAAGCCATTCCGTTATCCATGCATTAAAAAACCCTCTCCTCCGCTTTATTTGTTGAAGAACACAGGAGGAGGAGAACGGAGGCATGAGAGGAGGCAAGAAATGAGGAGAGGGCGGAAAAGGGGAGAGGAAGACGAGAAGAAGAGGAGGAGGAGTATTCATGTTAAAGAGGATTAGCCATCTGTTGACCCGGAGTGATAAACCTGGATCAGTCACCAGCTCTCTAATAAACTCACTCACAAACAATAACAGTTTGTCAACAGGTGACCAACCGAACCCACTGGGCTAATAAACAATGTTTCACAATATTTAAATAGTTGACAATATTTTGTGGATTATACATGAATTAAATACAATATGGAACAGTGAGTTTTGTTTACGTCCAGGAACATGACAAAAACCTAAAGATAAAGCCTCGTTCAGCAGAGGATCTGAAACCTGGATCCGGACATTCCATCAGCTGCGACACGTCGTACGTACATGAGACGTATTCGCGTAAACAGCGCCGCACGCTACCGTCACGTGCCCGCGTCCGTCTCCCATAGCAACCACGCGCACCTGTATGTTATTTATTCATTTTTTTTGTATCAACGATGGATTCCCTCACGGAGAGTGAAATCGCACAGATAGCGACAAACCAGGTAGGACAGCGTTCAATTACCGCACGTTTTTTTTTTTTTTTAATCAGTAAATAGAAAAAGTTGTATTATCGTGGTGCCTTCAAATGCTGCCAGGAATTTTATAACACGACCGTAACCGACCCAAACATAAAGGAGCCTACTGAGAGAGCTAACCACAAATCAGCAAATAAGGTCTGCCTTTAAATGCATGACTTTTATGACAAATGATGTGTGTTCTTGTGTTTGGATGACTGTGTGTGATAGAGGGAGGCCGGTGTGCAGAGGCTCAGCTGTCACTTCTCATGGCCCGAGTTCTGCGATGAACGCCGGCGCTTCCATCAGGAGTTCGTGTATGACGTTGCGATGTTCGCCGCGGCCTGTGGCTTCCCCTGGCCTGACGTGATCCGCGCAGCAGTGACTGCCAAAAGCATCTTCCCGCAGCTGGACGGTCAGAGCAAACATCAGTGTACTGTATCACCTGGAGGTCACAATCAAAGACATTTTGTGTGTGTGAGGGAACAGAGAACAGAGCACTGTGTTTCCTGAGAGAGTGAGAAAAGAAAGACTTCAGTGATGTTGAAAAGGTCACTTTCTGTACCCACTGACTCAGCCTGCTATTATCCGTTTTTGAATTTCAGTTGCAATAGGAGTTGATGAAATGTGTCACACCTATTGTCAGCTGCATGGCATGACCATGCTCGTAACACAAAAGGTTTAATGACCTATGACGCAGGTAAAGTCTGTTTTGAAAAAGCTTGTCTTGCAGAGCACGTTTCCGCTTTCTGAATCCTCTTTGAATCCTTTCCTGTCGTTGCTGATCATCTATTATAGATGTTCTTTTTCAGCCCTGGAACCCCAATTTGAGTGAGTCATTTCCAGTGAGTCATTCTCTGTGTGTCTCATTAAGACATTCTTTATGCAGTATTATTAGTACAGGTCCATCTCTCTAGGGGCTGGAAGCTATTTTGAGCTGAACATCTTTTCAAAGCCACCGAGCACAAATTTGTTGTTATTTAGCTGAGGTTTGGTTTAACTTCCTCTCAGGCTTCTGGACTTTATTGTCTTCCGTCCATCAGGTCTTGATGTACCCAAACTGTTGTCCTTGCTGAAAGACGTGCTGTCTGAATGTTTGCCAAACCTTACCTCCGTCCACCAACATGAGTTCACCCAGTTCATTACTGACACCTGCATCACCCGGCGGAGGCTTTTCCAGGCGGTGGTGAGTGGAGCTGCCAACATGTCCATCGTTCAGCTGCATTTGGAGGTGCAGTTGCCACCCACACCCTGTCCTCTCGCGAAGGTAACAAAGCTTTTGTAATCAGCAACTAGTTTACTAATCAACACTAAAATAAGTAGAGACAGACAGGTTAGTTAATGCAGATTGGGGCCTACTATCTGATGATGCTACCATGAAGCTACTCCTGATGTGCCTCAACTTCAGAAAAGATGCACTGTACTTGTGCTTCAGGGCACAGATCTGCATGAGTGGGAGCATCAGCGTCGTCAAGCCGAGCTCACCTCAATGTTACGACTGAAGGAGGAGGAGCTGAAGGTGCTCCGACATGGGTCAAGGGTCACACTGGTGGAGGTTGATGTTCCTGATGATGATGAGCTGGATAAAGAGGTAAGACTCGCAGAAGGGATTGAAAAAAATCAAAACATTTGAGGATATCTTCCATGGCTGTACTAGCATCTGCCATTCTGTGTAGGCAGCTTTGGGATTGGTTCGTGCAGCAGTGAGGGCCACAGAAGGCCAGATGCTGACGAGTCTGACCCAGGAGGCCTCCCTGCTCAGTGACATCCTGCAGCTCAAACTGCAGAAAGCAGCATTGACCACCGGGAGGCTCCACAATCCTGTGCCTTCCAGCACAGGTCACATCAGCTCACATCCCAAGGCGCCTGCAAACCCAAAGCCGGACAAAGCAAAAGCAAAAGCACGCCTGAGGGAATCTGGGAAAGCAGCGAGCACAGGACCTCAGTGAATAAACCAATCTGAAATTATTTCGTCTGACAATTTTCAACTCTCTTGTTTGTGGATGCTTAAGTTTTCTTTTGGACTTCCTGCTTCATTTTCCAGTGTGAGATAACATCCAACGACTGTACAGGAAATTTAAAAGGTCAGATTAACTGTCAGAAACAGTGAGACTGGACTCCTCAACCAGAGCAGTGTTAACAACCTGGTTTAGTTAACACTGCTCTGTATTTACAAGTATTTATTTTAAAAAAGTAATTCTTTGGATTTGACAGGAAGAGCTGCAAAGAATATCAGTATAAGTAACATCAATATTAAAAAAAAAAACAATCTCAGCTTGAATGCCCTTTATTCTCCACATCTCTTGACTGAGTAATTAAAACAGCTTTTTTCCTGCATTTGTTGATCCAACAACCATAAATATTCAGCACCAATGTGCGTGTTTCCACGACCTCAAAGCTCCACAAGCTTCTTGCCTTCATCCAATCGCAACCTCGCACACTGACCTTTAGTCAATCACCCATAAGCTCTCAATGTTTAAAAATGCCCATTTCACCTGAGCCAATGCATTATGTGAGTGTTTTTGCCACCTTGAAGCTCCACAAGCTCAATCTTGTTTTCATCCAATCTCAACCTCGCACTCTGACCTTTAGCCAATCACCTGTAAGCTCTCAATGTTTAAAAATGCTCATTTTGCATTTTTGCTTCATTATGTGTGTTTCTGTGACCTGGAAGCTCCACAAGCTCGTTCTTGTCTTCCTTCAGTCTCAACCTCTCACTCTGACATTCAGCCAATCACCTATCAGCTCTCAGTGTTTAAAAATGCCCATTTCACCTGTGCCAATGCATTCTGTGCCTGTTTCCCCAACCTCAAAGCTACACAAGCTCATTCTTGTCTTCATCTAATCTCAACCTCGCACTTTGACATTTAACCAATCACCTGTCAGCTCTCAATGTTTAAAAATGCTGATTTCAAAATGCTCCTTCTTGTCCTCATCCATCCAAAACCTCACACACTGACCTTTAGCCAATCACCTGTAAGCTCTCAATTTTTAAAAATTCTCATTTCCTATCTATTGATGTGTGATCTTTCTTGTGATCTCACCCTCACACTTTGACACCTGTAAGGTCTCACTGTTTAAAAATGCCCATTTCACCTGCCAATGCATTATGTGAAGCTCCACAAGCTGGTTCTTGTCTGCATCCAATCTCAACCTCGCACTCTGACCTTTAGCCAATCACCTGTAAGCTCTCA
Organism: Chaetodon trifasciatus; assembly: GCA_037975065.1. Classification (NCBI taxonomy): domain Eukaryota; kingdom Metazoa; phylum Chordata; class Actinopteri; order Chaetodontiformes; family Chaetodontidae; genus Chaetodon; species Chaetodon trifasciatus. Next base: position 407,774 of record JBBMOE010000048.1, on the reverse strand, counting down.
ATTTTTAAAAATGCTCATTTCGCATCCATTGATGCATTATGTGTTTCCCTGACCTGGATGCTCCACAAGCTCTTTCTTGTCTTTATTTGATCTCAGCCTCTCACTCTGACATGTAGCCAATCACCTGTGAGCTCTCAAGTTTTAAAAACGCTCATTTCAAAATGCTCCTTCTTGTCTTCATCCATCCATAACCTCGCACACTGACCTTTAGCCAATCACCTGTAAGCTCTCAATTTTTAAAAATGCTGATTTCGCATCTATTGATGCATTATGTGTGTTTCCATGACCTGGATGCTCCACAAGCTCGTTCTTGTCTTTATTTGATCTTAACCTCTCACTCTGACATGTAGCCAATCACCTTTGAGCTCTCCATGTTAAAAACGCTCTTTGACTCATTCTGATGCATTTTGTACCTGTTTCCACGACCTCAAAGCACCACAAGCTCGTTCTTGTCTTCATCCATTCACAACCTCGCATACTAACCTTTTACCAATCACCTCTCAGCTCTCAATGTTTAAAAATGCTCATTTTGTGTCTTTTGACTGGTTTTACACCTAAGCTGCACGGATAGAGAGGAAAACAGTTGCACAATAAACAGTAGAAATACTCAGTTCATGTGACAAGTAATTAAAAGGGAATGTGCGTGTACATGCTCATCGCTGCACAGGCCTGGGCCTGCTCCCAACATGCCTCAGTGCACCCCTCAGCAACTGCATCAGCAGCATCATACACTTCCTGTGAACAAAAATATGCATTAACAGCAATAATGACAGCTGTACCTCACTAAAGTACTTTAAAATACTGTAGGTTCATTTAGCTTATTACAGCCTGCTGCTGACTTGGTCTTTTCATTGGCAGTGGAGTTTTCACCGAATAATTCTGCCATCTTTTGTTGTACCCTTGAATTGGTCAAACAGCGCCCCCCTGTGGTGCAATGACTAGTACAACCAGTCTGTGTGTTTACATGGCAGTGATGCGCCATTACCATGGTTATTAGGTCACCTGCTGTCAGGGATGCCAGGTAAAGCTGATGGACAGTGATATAGAGCATGTGTCGCTCACATGAAGCTGCAATACTGTGAGTGGACATTTCTGGGAGACAAAGAAAGTTATGAAGTGATTTGTTATATTACGGCCTGCAAATAAACCTGGAAAAGTTGATTTTTCAGAGAAACAAGGACAGAGTTGGCCTGTTTTGCGTCGTTGCTCATGATATCAGCTAACGCGCTTTTGTAGCACTAATGTAAAGTCAAGCAAGCAGCGGCGAAGAGAGGAGAGGAAGACTTTTGTTGACAAACAAACTGGCCGTCACAGAAACAAACACAGCGGGACGAAACACGTCGAGGAAACTTCAGAAACTTCGTCTTAACGAAACAAACAACCATGAACTTCTCCGCTGAAAACGTGAGTCAGACACACTTTGTCTCTTTGCTAGCTTGTTTGTGTCCTGATGGCTAAATGTCCCTGCGGCTGCCTGTGTCTATGTTGACTCCTTGACTTCATCAAGGTTGATCAAACGTCAAATCTGTATCAGAGTATAAACTTGCGGTATTATTTATGGTTTTGTTTACTAACACACAGCATTATGTGTATCTGCCACGTGTGCATTGATACTGATGTAAACATGAATCTGTTGTTTAAGGTGTTTCATTTGCACGTGGAAAATTTGGTATACAGCACATAATTGACAAATTAAAGCTCAGCAACATCATGTTTCTGTCACTGATGGCAGAAATCTAACTGTTAGCGCCAATCAATGAACTCATCTTTGAAATTCTCCCAACTTTATCTGTAAAAAGTGTAGTTTTGATGAGAAATCAGGTCCACTAAACGACAGTTGTACCATCAGTATGTTTAAATCTGAAGTGATAACACGGGATTCACTGAAAGCTTTAACAGAAAAACACAGATGCTGAAAAGCACAGAGAAAATACAACATGCGTTCCAGCAAACTGCAAGCATGTGCGTGTCTGTGCTGTCAGGAGCCACCAGGGGGCACTAGACACCACGAAATACAAGAAATCCAGCGCGCTGCTGGCCACAGCACGCAAAGAAATACCAGTTTCATTGTTTTTCTAATTGTCTGCTGGGCACTACTTTCAGTTCTCATTTGATATCATTTGCAAGCTCTTACAATCACAACAAAAGCCCTTTATCAAATGTGACACACAACCCGAAACACAAACAAAATAATGTTATTTGCATGTTTATGTTCAGTAGCATTTTCACAATTGGAGTATTTGGTGCTGCTCGGTCCTCTGCTGGATGATGAACTTAAAAGTACCTTAAATGCCAAATGCGGTGCTTTTATTTCGGAATAAATTGGGGAAGATTTATCTGTGCTGTCTACCTCTGCATTTGAAGCTGCTGGATTCATCTCGTGGATTCAGGTCCAACTATGCAGAGTGGGCAACAATAGATGATGCATGTGTTATTGTTGATTTGCTGAAATAGCCTCTGGTGTTTTTGCCACTTTGGAAGCCTGCCAAATATCTGAATACGTGCTATACACAAATTCCAGCCTTGTTTTCCTCATTGTTGCCTCGTGTGCAAGCTTGAAATAATGGGATGCCTCCCTTGCTGTGGCATACTTGGCTCTCCACATGAAAAAGAAGATATTCTTTGTTTAATGTGGAAATGCAGAGTAGAAATGATTACTGTTTACATATGCGCACACATGGATGTAATTACCAGTACCTCCTGGTTAGAATAAAGGATTTTACACTTACAATAACACAATGAAGTGATACCCTGAAGTATTATTACATACACTGTCAAAACAATACAATTTGCACTAAATAAGCTTCCATGCAATGTAGTGTGGTGCAAAACAGTGTTTGTGAGGGGCCCTGCTGATCACGCAGACCGTTTCTCACATTCAGTAGTCATACAGGGCGTTCACACTTTGATGCTGCTCAGTTCATCCACAGTTTTCCACTGCTGCTGCTGTGTGGGCACTTTCTTCAGCGTATGAGCAAATGTCCTGTTACTGTTCAGCAAACGCTTCTTGTCCAAGTCTCATTTAACACAAAGCTCGACTCAAGGCCTCTGATTTCATGTTGTTGTTGGTGCTGCAACCCCTAAATCTTCTCTCATGTAATTGGCAGTGGTGGAAGTGCTTTTACTTCAATAAAAGTTGCAAAACCACAGTGTGTAAATACTCAAAATCACTTGTGAAATCGCCCCACTCAGCGTCTAAATTATTGGAATGTGCAGCTGCATTTCAATGTTGTCAGCGTGAGGCTACTTGTTATTACTTTATGTAACGCTCTGATCTATCACAATTAATTATATTTTGTAAAATGACAAGATTTTTAGCAGCAAGGTAATCAGTAAGCATGTGTGTGAAATAAGTGGAATTTAGTAAAAAATACAATATTTTCCTCTGAAATGTAGTCAAATACAAATCCTCCAAAATTATACTTCAGTACAGTATTTGAGTAAATGTGCTTTGGTTAGTTTTCAAAAAAAAAAAAAAAAAGCATCCAGTACAGTACTGACGGTTTGAAATTAGGAAAGCCAAAGCCTTTCATGCAAACGCAACACATCTCTATTAATTTGGAGCTGTCTTTGCATTTGGCTTCCTCCTCGTTTAGCCTCCTCCTCGTTTAGCCACCCACAAACTCAACCCAACATAAGCTACTCGTCATAAACAATGAGATATGAACACAGTGTGTGCCATCAGAGGCCGTAGTACATGCTGCTCATGAATGTGAATAATTAAGTAAGAAATAGATAAATTCTGTAAAAAAAAAAAAAACCCTCTGGAAAAAATAAAGGCACACAGTGCTGCTGTAATACTGTACGTGACTGAGCCTCAGTGCCGTCCCAGCAGTGAGGCATCACTCCCCCAATTCTCCATCATGACTCCGGCCGCTGATGGGATTGTAGCCCGGCCTGTTTATTGCCATTAGGGAATTGAGGCTCCATACAGTGGGTGAAGGGTTAATTAGAAACAACTGAAGGGGTCGGAGGTGTGTGTGTGTGTGTGTGTGTGTGTGTGTGTGTGTGTGTTGAGCTCGTGGTCATGAGAGGGCTGGACCTTTCGGTAATAGAGGGGTGGATTTAAACAAGGAACCCGTGCAGAAGATTTATCTGCAGGCTGTGACACGGGGACAAATAGTGCTGATAGGTGAAGGCCTCTCGGTGTAGAGTCCAGCCTGGATGACAAATGGCTTGTGTTTGTGTGTGCGTGTGTGTGTGTGTGTGTGTGTGTGTGTGTGTGTGTGTGTGTGTGTGTGTGTGTGTAAAATACGATGCCAGACCATATTCACTTATCACTGAGTCAGGCCCTTTCCTTGAATCCGGTCTTGACATCCAGCGGAGACCCATTCGCTCCTCTCACTCGCCTCTCTTGTTTTGCTCCTGCCTCTCCTATCTCTCTTCTCTCTAATACTCACTTCCACACACCCCCCCCATCTCCTATACCCTCACCTCCTCTCCTCCAGCGCTCTCAGCAGTATCTCCCCAGCCTCTTAGCTTCCCATATTACACTGCCAGATAAGAGTGGAGAAGGCCCCGACTGACAGGAACCCCAAATTAATTTACAAGCAATGATGCCGTTCCCGGGCTGATAGAACAGTCTTTATACAATATGAAGGGAAAGGGAGCGACGCCTCGGAGCCTCCACTGGGGAGGGAGTGTGGCTGTGCTATCTTTGTAATTATAGGGAGAAACCTTGATCCTTCTCTGTCTCTTTCTGGCTCCCTTGGTCTAAATAAATGTTGTAGGAAGAACCCCAGAGACAAATCCAAGCTTCTTGCTATGGATATAAGCAATGAAGAAATCATTTTTCCCCCCTCAAGTTCTCTTTCTTCTTTTGGCTTGCATGATGCATGACTTGGTCGCACGTTGCTGTAATATGAAAGGCGGCGATTTCAGAAAACAATTGTGCCACAGTTGTTCCTTCCTCCTCAGTCTCCCACCGCTGTACTTCAACACTTATTGCACGATTCGCCACAGCTCTATGGCCTAATAGGCTTACCGCGCCATAGAATCTAAAGAAATGTAAGTGGATTAAGGAAATCAGTTTTCCAGTTTATATAGCATTCATTAGCCGCTGCCAACAGTTGATGTCGGACCAAAGCTTCTGCTATGGGAGCTATTACACCCTGAGTTTTTGGCGTCCAGGCTTCGAGGTCCCCAGACAGTTACTCCAAAAATGGGGAAATAATCAAGGGAGTCTGGATCCAAGCTGGCGCTCACGGTCCGCTCTCACACATTCGAGGCCTGGTCCACGCTCGCTCGCTGAAAGGCTGGATAACATATGTCCTGTAGACACACAGGAGCTGTGCGAAGCTCGGCGACGTTACAGCCAACTGGGTTGTTCAATCTCATGATCTGACAAAATTAGAAAACATTCGCAGCTCGACGTAAGTTAGAAAAAGTGGACGCTGAATTAATAAAATTTTACCGATGATCCCATAATGCTTTGGGACTTGACCTTGAGCAGTTCAGTTCAGCTCCTGCAGTTCATGCTTACAAGCTTTCCCTTAATTTTCTTCCCGTCTCACCTACTTTTTTGCCTCGGCGTGAGTAAATTTTGCCAGACGATGTCCGGCCTGTCTCCGCGGCACAAGGTAGCAGTGTGTTACAAAGGCAGAAAAATCCAAATTAATGACCCCAAGCAGCAATAATGCAAACAGAAACTGTGTTTCTACACACTTATCATAGTGACAGACCTCATAATGACATATTAATCAAAGGTTGTAGATGGTAGCCAACGATCTTCAGACCAGGATCAGGCTGAAGAACAGGGTCCATGGCTTTAGGACCACTGATAGAAATATTAAGTTCACATGTGAGTGGGTGTCCTTCCAAAAGCCCAGGAATGGATTTGTTCTCATAGTTTGGAAGCTAAATGCTTTGTGGGCTGTGAAATGGGTAATTTGTTGAAGCCAGTGTTCGAGGCCAGCTGCACACGGTTACACAGTCCTGCCCTGATGGCCGTCCAGCAATCCGACACAGACAAAACCGATTTAGGTCCAGTTAACACGTTTGCGTTGTTCCCAGCGTTATCAGCTCCGGTTCTCTGAGTCACAGTGTCATGACGGTTCGCTCAGAGGAGGACCATGATTGTCCGGGACATGCTGCCATGTTGGAGGAGAGACAAGTATGAGCACTTTTCTTTTTTTGAACTCTTTACAAACCCTGGTCTTTTTGTGTCGCAGGGAGCTGGGACTCTTTTTTGCTTTTGTTGACGATCATCCAACATTGTTCATGATAGATATGAGTAACATGCAGCGGCGCTCTTCTTTCCATTCCTGGAAAATATAGAGGAAATATTAGAGCTTGATTTAATTGATTTGGAAATGAATTTGATTTTTCGTTCATCTTTTATGGCATTTGGAAAGCAAAAATATCAAAAAAATCACACGTTCCAGCTTTAAAAAATGACTGCTGTAATATTGTGGATTGAAACCTGTAAACCATTTTAACCACAGATACATGTGTGTCATTTGAGAGCATACAGTGGATAAACATGCTCTTAAATTGTGTTTTCACCAGTCAAATCACGAGTGAAAGCCAGGCTTCGTCCAGTCAGAATCACTAATGCTAATAGCACAAATACATAAAAAAAAGGGATTTGATGGAAAAAAAAAAAAATCTCTTGGGCTTTTATCACCACAAAATAATAAAAAAGAAAAATGTCCAGATTGTAGATCTCGGATCTGTTGACTACAGTCTTGGAGATCCATAACCTGCGTGAGGGAGCTTGAGCTTCTGTTGGCGACGAAGCAAACGTTACTCAGTTAGCAGTTGCAGGACGAGATCACGGCGCTAACATAGCTGCCACGGAGCCGTGCAGCCGCCAGCTTGTGCTTATGTGCGTCTCCGCTCCTCGCAGAGAGGGAGAAGTGTAAATCCAAAGCTGAAAACTCCATTAGGCCGAGTCAGTCATGCATCCGTGTGCTCCAGTGCCAGACAGCTCTGTAAATCAGCTCCTCTTTTTCTAGCTCCACTGAAGAAAACAATATGGGTAGTGTCTGGGTACTGAGCATCGGGCCCTTGGGTTACACACATGCACACACGCACGCACGCACGCACGCACCCGAGGGGCCTGGCTGCTGCAGAGTGAGACCAAATGCTCTGATCCAGGTTGAACTAACCACTGACATGTGCACCTGTCAGACATGGGCTGCTGAAGGTGTGTTTGCATTTCTGTGTGCGTGTGTGTGTGTGTGTGTGTGTGTGTGTGTGTGTGTGTGTGTGTGCTGCAGTGTTTTTTGATATCCAGACTTGGTGAGTTTTTATGCCAAAAGACTGCTCTATCGGACAGCGTGTTCAGATTCATTAGTATTTTTTCCTTTGTGTTGTGTTATATTTTGATGTAATGTCAGTTTGTTCTGAAGCATTCATGCACACTGACGCAGAATAACTTCCCTCTGATTTGGAGTTTCTCTCTCTCTCTCTCTCCCTCCCTCTCAGACACACACACACACACACACTTGCAAATACACAGACTGTAAAGTAAACGGATTTGGAGTGTGTCCGCCCGTCCTAATCTGTTGGCCAGTAAACGCTGACTGAGGCCTAGCAGGTGCTAGACACTTGTCTGTGGAATGTGGAGGGCCAGACCTCAGACCTCCCACCAGGACTGAGCTTCCTCTGTGCTGCAAGTGTGTGTGCATGTGTGTGTGTTTGTTGCATGTGGAGGGTGCGTGGGTGGTGGTCACCACCTGCTCTCGACCTGATTTCAGTTTTTTTTTCCTCAGGACCAAAACATTGCATTGCACTCTGCAGGGTTTTAATCTGAATTATTATGGAGTACAAAATTTGAAGGAACTGAATTTCTTCAATATATATCTCTCTCTCTCACACACACACACACACTTTAAATAAGGCTGCTGATAAAAAAAAAAATACAGTATATGATATTACAGTGTATAAGTTAAAATACGTTCATATTTTAATATTTTAAGATACATTGATATTTTCAGAATATATCATAGCCTTCAGTAGTCCAGAGAATATATGAATATGTCACACAAGTCGGGTCAGTGTACACAGGAGAAACCTCTAACAGTGCTTTAAATGTTTGTAGATTAACCTGCTTTAATCGACTTTTTTGGCTGCTAACAAAGCTGTAAACATGGCATTAACGTATTATCACCTTGTAAAGTTGATGCAAGGTGAGAACAGGCCAGCAAATAGCTATTAACACATTCGACACACTCATGGCAACATTGTGATGAATTCGGGATCCAATATTCACTCTTTTTTTGGCTCTGTCTTTGGTCTCTGCCTAACCTGACGTGCTCATGCTTTGTCGGGGTTAGTCGTCCATGGTAGTGTGGAAACGGGAAGGCACTTTTAAAAATGACTTGGCCATGAACCACCTGTCTGTCACTGACTATCGTGGGCTAACTTCAGCCAATCAGATCAACAATCCATACCATGATGACATCGATCGGGTGAAGAGTGAGAATGTTGTTGTTTTCGAACGCACAATGGCTTCGCTTGCTGTTGTCACAGCTAAACTACATCTATAGCTGCCAGTAGTTCCTCCTAGGGAGCTGATTGGTCCGTTGGTCCTGAGGGAAATGTCTGCCGCTTCAGTCGCTAAAAGTTGCTCACTTTGCCTGCTGTTTGGTGCTGGATGGGTCGTGCACAGAGGGTTTATCAGAGCTTTTTGGCTGCAAACAGCTGCCTGCTGCATCTGAGTACAGTGGATGAGAGCAGACCACAGTGAGTTAACCGCAGACCTCCCTCTTGCAGCTCAGCATTAAAGGTACTATGAATGCCAGCGTGCTAACATGCAGCCTTAAATGAACGTAAATCAGCATAAAAGCGTTGTGCGCGCCGTCTTCAGTGTCTTTTAATGTAGATTAATGCTACCTGCCTGCACTTTTGCTGCCTCTGTGGACAGCAATTAAGAGCAATAATTACCTTTTCATGGTCTGCTCTCTTCTTAGTTAGGTCATTACCCTCCACCTCTTAGCCCCCCACCTCCTCACAGTCCCAGAGCTTTAACCAAATATAAGGTAATAAGGAAAGTTTGGTGGGCGTTTGTGTTATTCTAACAAATGAAAAGGATGATTCAGTGCTTTAGACAGTGTGCACAGTATTCATAAGATAATCCAGCGTGTCTTTGGAGTGGGAGGTGTGAGACGTTTCACATATCAGAGATTCCACCAGAATTCGATGAAGTTAAAGGGTTGAACCTCTGATTTATTTCTCTTCCTCTTTCTCTCTTTTCCCCCCTTTCTTCCTTCCTCTCTCATTTTTCCCGTGTCAGAATGACTGATGGTGGCCAGCAGAACCGGGTGTCCGGCATTATACCTCCCAACAAATGGCTGCAGCCTGCTGGGCCAGGCCTTGGACTGGACAGAAATCAATATTTCACCATTTAAAATCTATCAAAAGAGGATTTTTGAGAGTGCTATAGCTGCCTGCTTTCCATTCCACCCACCACTAACCACCCTCCCCAATCCCAACCCCCCTCCTCCCTGCCATGCCACAAACACTGAATCAGACACTTTGTAGTTACAACTAGTAATCAATAAGCCAGCACCTTCACAGATCTTAACCGCGGTCGCCTCGGTGCGGTGATGGATGGCGAGGAAGGCCGCGATTCATTTTGTCAGGCCATTACACCGGCGAATTCTGTCCACTTCATCCTGCAGACGATCATTTTTCACACTTCATAAGGAACAGAAATGGGTTGCGATGGAGGAGAGGGACAGCAAAGGAGGGGAGAGGCAGACAAAGAGGAGGCAGACGGGGAGAGAGTTAACCAAATAGCAAAGAAATTAAGAATAAAATTGAGAGGGAAATGCAGAAATGAAAGGGGGAGGGGGAGATGACAGAGTGATGACAGACGGCATGAGAAGGAAAGAGAAAGCAGAGATGTAAAGCAGACTGAGCGGCTCCTGTAGCCATTTTCTGTGATGGAGGAAAAGAGGACAAACACACACTACGTGACATAAAATCATTAAAACCTCAATTTTGGCTTCATGTTAAAACATCTACTGATAGATCACCTTAACCTCTGCGCTTTTGACTTATGAAAACCTCTCTGAACGGGAGCGAGTAAGCCACAAAACCAACAAAGAAAGTACATTTGTTCGCTAAAAACAAGACAACAGCGAGCCGGGCTGTGTTTACGCTGTGTGTAACCAAATCAGTCAGGGGGGAAATTGATTTTTTTTTTTCCCCCTCGTCGCTGAAAGCATTTTATCGCTATAAAGCACACAAGGGCAAAGTAACCATGAACAAGTCTCACTAGTCAAACGTATTATGTTTACAAAACAGCAAAGTGGTAAATTAGTCGAGCTAAAGCTTCCACACAGTAAAATATAGTGCTGATACTTCGCTTCATGTTCAATTATAAAAGCCGCAGAGTGCTTTCTGTAAAATATCAGCTGATATTAGGAAATCTAAAGGTGGCAGGGAACAAATGGACTTGAATTGGAAGGAGAAAATCCTCCCTCCTTCCCTACTTCCTTCCTTCCTTCCTTCCTTCCTTCACCTTCTGTCATTTGCATTAATATATCTCTCCCTCCCCTCCCCTCCCCTCCCTCCCACCTTTCCTTCCTCTCTTGGCACGACTCCCCAAGAACCCACGGCGTTCTTGTTGGATCGGTCTTGCCTCGGAAAACAAGTGACAGCTGCTCTGTGTGTGTGTTTGTGTGCGTGCGGTTGTGAGTGTGGGCGTTCGTGCAGTCCGCTCGTCGTGGTCTCGGCCCATATGTTGGCCCTCACCTGCTGGCGGCCGAGGATTATGAGCTACAAGCCCTTATTAAAACTGGATTTGTTTACCCTCCTGCTTGCACGCGGCGACAACAAAAACAGTATGACCCGCCCGTCGCTGGGCCCACCACCCGGCCGTGAGAAAAGCCGGGGATGGAAACTTAGTGAAAATGCACAGACAAAGGTTCAAGCTCACATTTATCTTTAAATTTTGGTCAAACAAAAAAGCAGTGTGAGTGATCTCCTTGGGATTTAGGACACTGGGATGTGCATTTTTCACTATTTTCTGACAATTGATCTTGAAAGTAATGCAGTCATCATGGAGCATCCTTGCATTGAGCTGGCACCCTGCATGTCAGAGTTTCAGGCCCAGTGGCGTCAGAGGCGTCGCCGTTCCCAACGCTGATCTCAACACTGTTATTGTGATGTAGTTCGGTCAAATTAAGCCTTCACGGTAACTCAGAGCTGCCACAAATGACCCCCTCATGCTGGACCTTCGTCTTCAGGTTGTGAAATGGTCGCAGTTTGCTCAGGTTTAGGCACCAATACTGCTAATCGTGAGTCAAAGTAAAGACATTCTGGTTACACATATGATGTAGAGATGTAATTTAAAATAAGCTCTTTATCCTACGTCGCCTGACTTACTACAGCTACTAGAGGTCTCCACTGAAACAACGATTGCATATACGGGTCGTAATAAGCTGCTCACAAAGTCGACCTGGATGCTCATTTTTCATGAAGAGGTAACCTCACCTGCTCCACAGACTGACAGGCCTCCAGCATGAACACTCAACACTCAGTGTATTGGATGTAGTACTTGTGCATTAATTTAATTTAAAGGATCTTTTCATCCCAAAGCTGAAGCTGCTCGTATTCTGCAGGCCTGCGGAGGAAAACTGTAATCTCTCCTAGCGCTCCTTTCCTGTCCTCCTTCCTCCTCTCTCCACTTTTTTCCCCTCCCCAAAGTTTATTGAAGTGTTGTCGGATCAGCAGAGGTTCAGACGTAATCTGTTGCGCTACAACCCGGTGACCTTTCTATTTCTTTTTCTCTCTTTCTTCATCTGTTTCCTGACAATCCATTCCTAACTCTTTTTCTTTTATCATCTTCACTTCTTTCACTTTCATCTTTCACTCACTAATATTCTCCATCTGCCCAGCTCCTCTTTCTTTAGCCCTTTTCCATTTTTCCTTCTTCTCCAGCCTTTTTCTATTTTTCATGATCATCTCTCCGAGTTTATTTCTTCATTCTCTCATTATCTTGCTTTCTGTATCTTTGTGTTACCTCCTCGCTCTTTCATCTAATTCATCTTTCCTTTTATTTCCTCCTTGGCCCTCAGTACCTCTTTCTTTTCCTCCCAACCTCCCTCTGTTTTTCTTTTCCATTATTAATAGGAAGCCATCAGTCACAATAAAAGCTTGGCCTGGGAGTCTCCTCCTCGCTGCCACAAGTTAAAATCCATGTTAATAGTGACAATTCCCTTGGACTCTGTTGCCTCACCCCACCCTCAGCTCCAGCACTGACTGACTGCAAAGTCAGCATCTTTTTTATGTAAATTAATGGGGAGTGTGACAAGATATGAGGGTCAAGACAGGAAGATGGAATGGACGGGATGAGGGAGGGAAAAATGGGGAGAGTGAAACACATATAAGGAAAGATGAGAGGTGGAGAGTTGGGGAGAAAGACTGAGATAAGGTGAGAAGAGGAGAAAGAGGAGGAGAGCAGGTGGAAGTGAGAAGGAGAAGGAATGCGAGGCAGAGACAAATGGGGGAGATAAATGGGAGAAATATGGTGAAAGAGATGGAGAGCGAGGCACAGAAAGGTAGAGAGGCAAAGTCAGCATCTGTCATGGAAATTAATGGGGAATGTGACAAGTTGTGGAGTGGAGAAGGGAAGGAGTGAATGAGGGAGACGGAGGTGTAGTTGGAGATTCTGCCGCCTTGGTGGTTCCCAGAGTACACAGCGGTGACAGAGGGGAAATGGCTGATTTGGTTCTGATTATGTTGCGACGCCTCATGTTTTTCCTTTTTTTTTCCGGTTGTTGTTTTGGCACCTTTACCTCACTCTGCGTTCTGCAAAGCAATCCTCATCTCTCTGTGTTCATTCTTGCAGTGGTAAAGGTAAAGGCAGGTTATTATAAGGCAGGGGTTAAACAGGTATTCATGCATATGTTGATCTTGGCAGATGAGCATGAGAAGTAAGAATAAGTGTGGAGTTTCATTGTCATATGTGCTTTATATTACTAAATGCACATTGTTGAGAGAAATTCCTTTTTTTCAGCATCAGTTGTATGAAAAACAAATAGGTATCCTTGTGGAAATCTAATAATCTGTGTGCACTGGAAGCTGTTGGCCTTGTGTGGCTGGATAAAAGATATTACCACTATATTACAAGCTCGTCTCATCTCAGCTTATCACGACAGCTGGTCAGTTTTGCCAGAAGGGGGCACAAAACTACTGGCTTAGAGTCATTCCAGGCCAACGGAGAGGAGCTTCAGGCCTCCACCTCTGGCCGGCTGCCTTGATTGTATTTCCAAGCTTCAGTGTGTGAGATTTTGTCTTTGCATATTCTGAAAAATCACCAGAAAAAATTGGCTGTTTTTTTTTTTTTTTTTTTTCCTGGGGACACCAATTTTACCAGATTACAGATCTAAGGCAACAAAATGACATTGCTTTTATTAGAACTGTCGTGAAAAGCACTTTTTGCCTTTCTGTTGAAAGGCGCCACACAAATAAACTTGCACAACCTAAAAACACACATATAAATTGGATTTTAAAAAGAGTAAAATGAAGTAACATTTAGCTAAACACAAAGTTAATCATAGAAAGTACAGCATTAAAAAAAAACTTTGGGGCAATTCACGTAAGAAAATGAATTTAAAATGATATGAAAGCAAAAACAATGAGTGTTTGCAACAGTGTTAAACTTCAATGAGTATATCTGTGTTGAAAATTACTGCAGATGTATTTAAAATCTGTCTGAAATTAAGGAAAACCTTACAATTCATGCTGCAAATGGATCAGTTCTATTCTGCTTAAAAGTGACGAAAAAAACCCACAAATGTAAATTAAAAGCACAACCAATGCAGTGACCCAGCCAGCAGTATTTATTTTAAGTCTGCATGCTCGTGTCAGTCACACACTGTGTGTTTCAGGACACTTTCAGTTTTAATAAATGACAAATCAGGCGCAGGTTAAGTAGCTCAGAGCCAGGGACAAAAGCCAATTTCCTTTCTGCTTGTCACCTTTTGTGCCAAAGCACATTGGAGGATTGAACCTGTCAATCAAGACTCAAACCAGCATGTTGCCCCTGCAACAAGACAATGAGCACCCCTCGGCACCCACCCCCTTTTTTTTAGGCTTAACCCTTTGAAGGGGCTTTTAATGGCATTTTAGTGAAACAAAAACTGGCACTGTCCATGTGAGACACTACATGCCATGACACGCACTGATGTGAGTGCAGCAGGTCTCTTGAAGTCACTCACTGGACACTCCTCATTTTTATACTCAGTAGCTGGATTGTTTTAAATGTGGCCTTTTCTCCAAAGAAAATGTGTGAGTGTGCATGGTCTCCTTTAAATACTACTGGTGTCTTTAAAAAGCCCTGAAAGTTTGTGGATTTGAAATAAAATCTCTAAAACATTAACAAGCTTTTGCAAATGCATCAATGACATGAATGCATTAAAAAAACACAGCACCAAAATTTGGCAGTTCTCCAGACCTACTGCAATAGAAAAGTCAGTTTTAATGATTAAAAAAAGACTTTAAATGTTAACGATTACGAGTTTGCATGTGTGCAGTGTTGAACAAATGTAGTCTTTTTTTTAAGTTGAGAAACTCCACAAATCTGTGTAATATAAGGTTGAGGATGATATACTGTATGTGGGGAGAATTAAAAGAATTTATCACATTTTTTGTAGTTTTTTGGCTTCTCAGCAGAGAAAAACTAAAAAAGGAGGGAGAAGAGAGAGAGAGAGGGAATTGGGTGCTAAAACACAGATTGAAAAAACTTCCCTCGGCCGGCCAAGCATCACAGACATCAAAGTGAAGACATTGTTTGGGTGGAACAATGGCTGCCGTCACAGTCCAGGAGTTCGTGTGTTGTTGCATGTTTGCGCTCCCAGAATCCCCCTCTGACGGCGAAATCACTGGATTATCAAACCGGCAGATGCAAACCGCGGAGAACAATATCATCTGCAGTCCGCCGAGGGGAATCCTCAGAGGCCCGTCTGTAAGAGACACACAGATAAGATCAAACAAAGAGAGAAGGTAGCTCTGCTCAAAGCCTGCAAACTCCACACGGACTCACATTGATTCTCTGGTGTTTTTTTAAAAAGCTGAACTTAACGCGCCAAATTAAAACCCAATAAGCTTCTTCACTTTTAGAAATTGATATCTGACAAATCAATGGTGTCACAACATTGAAAAATTATTATAAATTTACACTTTGTTTTGAAATCACAGTGATTTACTCGTCATTTCTTTCGAAATGCAGTTGTAAAATTGTGACTTTTAACATGTGTGCAGCCATTAAACTCCACTGTAAATCACATCCAATTCACACAGAAAAGAGAAGCATTTAGAAGTTGCAGATTTTAAACTGGTTTCACTTTGAACCTTCAGAAAACAGTGACGAGGCAGAGCCCCAGAACGTCAGGACGTGTTGTTGTTTTTGCATATTTTCCGCAGCTTGTGTAGCCGCCAATCAGAAATTTAGGATCATGCACATTTCCGTTCGCAGTGGGAGACAGAGCTGGAACAACGCTGATTCATTTTCACAATCATGCATCCTTTTTTTTTGGCCCTGATATCATTTAAAGTGTCATTCCCGCACCATTCAATTCTAAGAAAAAAGTAAAGTTTTGTGCCGAACTTGATCCAAAGAATTATCAGGACACAAGCTCGTGTATATTCTGGAATGGAATGTCCCGGTCAGCTGGGAGCATATGGGAATGCCATCAAACTGTGATTTGCTGTGTCGACATCCTTATAACCTCTGGGATGCTTCAGCCATGGAGGTCCAGGCTACCATGCCTTCCCTGACACTTCAAAACCACAGACAGACGGGTGGGGATAATGCAAAACATAGAGACGGGCTGCATGATGGAGAGACAGATGGAAAAGGGGAGAGAGAGAAATGGAGCAAAAAGGGGATGAAACAAATCCAGTTTTTGAAAACATGTATTTTCCTGTCACCCGCACACTTGAAGTATTTTAAGCTTTCATGTTATTTTTATAGTTGAGAGCGCTGCGATTCTGAAATAGTCCGCAAGACGGAAATCCCTGGAGAAAGTCCACCTGGGCATCTACTGGCCAAACAGAAAATCAATAAAGATCAGAGTAATGGCAGGACACACACACACAAACATAGACAGAGGTTGAGTGAATAAAACTAACAGTAATCACACCTTATTAGCAGAGGCTCCAGTGAACACCAGCAGAATCGATCTCTGGGTCCACTAATGGAAGTCATTAACGTTTTAATGAAGCCAAGTTTGGCGGAAAAAAAAAAGAAAAAAGGTAGACAGAAAGAAAAGAGAGTGAGATGACGAGCAGTGGCGAGGAGAGAAATGTGATGAAGAGGAAGTGATCATGATCGGAGCCTTAACATTTCAAAACAGCAAGAAACGTCTTCTTTCAACAGAATGCTAAACATTTGCTCACAAGCTCTTGCCATAAAATCGGGAAATAACAACATCCTGCTCATATTCCCTGAGTACCCCCCCACCGTGTTGCCTATTAATAGCATGTAGCTTGTTAGCTCGGACAAACTTGCTGCTGACAGGCAGCAACTTGTTGACGGAAACAGAATGCAGGAGGCCGCAGCCAGACTGGCAACAGGCAAACACCAGCGTGTTATTCCTGCATGAGCCAATCCATTTTTATCTGCATCCTCCGCATCGTCCTCAGTCCATTAAGCATCACATGTAGGAGAACAGCATTTCTCAGCTTTTTTGTGGCTGATAAACAGCAGCGCTTAATCCTGTTTTTAACAGATGAGATACAGGAGTGCTATAAGGGCGACATGGAAATTAGCTGCACATACACTCTGCTTGAATCTTTACGCTGAAATAATGTCTTTTGTGCAGTTTAACTCAGCAGCAAGCGACAAAAGAAGAAAGAATTAGAAACGTCTCTGTCGGATTCAGTTTTTTTCCTCAAACCTCAAAGCGCTCAACTAAAAGAGTTTTTCTTGTTCTGTAAAGGGACGCTCCAGCAAAATTGCAAATCCTTGACATATAGCATTCAGTCCAAAAACATTACTACATTTCCCATAATACAACTCATTTTAGGGAAGTGCAAGCAAGAGAAGAAGCAGCCTTTTGCTCAAATTAGAGGTACCCTCTGAGTGAGTCTCTGATGAAGAAGCTTTAGTAAAACTCCAACCTGGAAAAAAAAGCAGTAAAACCTGCTGACATGTTCAAATGTAGTTTAAACATTTAGCTGACACTTTTCTCCAGAGAAATGTAAAATAAATGCCACAGTAGGAAAAAAAATTCCTAGATAACCAAAATCCCAAACCGCTGTTGTGCACCGGGACAATAGATGTGACAAACATTTGTCTCCCCGCTGAAACGACGATGGGAAATAAAGAAGAGCCGGGTGGAGAAATACGAGCTGAGGTGCTGCGGTTGCAGCGTTCATTTTGTCGGGAGTTTTTCCTCCTGCTTGTACAGGAGGAAGAAGATACAGGAGGAGGCAGATGTGATTCTGGGCGGAGGGAGCGTGGGGGCTGCGACCACTACAGTGTGCCAACAGTGAAGAAAAATGATGTGCATGTAATAGTTTCCTGTCTCCTGCAGTAGCTGATGGGGTGTTTTATGTGCGAGTGGTGCCTCAGAAAACACAAACTAGAGACTGGAGGGTTTTCATCCAGAGGACAGAAAAGCCATTGAGTCGTGGAATGCAGCGCGACGAGTGTTCAGTGATAACCTGCGAGTGGGTCGCAGCAGCAGTTTCCTTCAGTTTCACATTTCCATTTTATGTCACTTTAAGCCTCGACTCCAAATATTGCAGCTTTTAACTCCACAAAAATTGACAGCTAAAGACGCTTTACATATCAATACGTTGCAGACAATCATTTTATAAATTTTGATTTAAAATATGATCATAGAATATCACTTTGTCGTTACTTCTGCTTCAACAAGCAAATTATGTTCATATGAGTAACAGCAATACAATAATGTGATGGTTGCACTTTTGATGATAAATATTTTTTGCTCATAGTACGAAAAGTGGAAGTGTGAAAATTTTGTGCTTCAGTTCTTCTGTAAAGGTGCACGATGCAGGATTTTCCTGAAAAACAACACGGACAAAAGTAACCCCTCTCAATCACCGCTTCTGAGCCTCTTGAAGGGTGTGGTGGTGTATCTGTCTGCAAAGACTCTGCCTTTCACTTTTTTCCTGAGCTGCAAGCTCTGGCCAGTGGGTGTGCAGCCCGCAGCCAATCACAACGCGCAGGTGAAGTCGGGGCTTTATAAAAAGGTCGCGACCAGGCCGACACTGTCACACGTGTCGTCTGTGTCTCAAGCTTGTTAAATTCTCCTTTCTGGTTACAAAAACAATTAGTTAATGCTGCTTTTGGTTTATTAACAGCTGTCTATAACCCGACAGATGACGAGGCATGATAATTCTGTTGCTGCTGGCTAATTGGAGCTAGACCCTGCAGGGGCTCAGGTACGCCACTGTTGAGCGACTGCCTTATACAGCAGGTATATGATGCTGCAGGTGGTGCCTGTGAGTGAGATCAGTGTTAAGTGTTTATGGATGCATTTGGATGGATTTTAAAGGATTTCAAGTGATTTGGTAGGAAATGTCCCCTGTGTTAAAGTCCCACACTTGAACATATTCTCAGCAATGTGATCTGTTTGATGCGCTGGCATGCTAGTTCCCCAACAGGGCTGATGTTAACATAAAACAAATATAAAACCAGGATATAGCACAGTATTTGTAAGTATTTTTTGGAATTGAAGAAAATGATGTGAATTCTATCTTCCAGGATGGTTTGGGATAATCTAAAGAGTGGCTTTAATGTATAATATAATCTCAGAATTTGGCCGTATCCAGGACAATTCATACCGATTTAGACTCCAATAAATAACACGCACATTAAATTTCATCATATCAGTTTGATTCTCGGCCTCCCCTGTGCTTACTTTTTTCTTTTCTCTTTCGCCGTCTCCCCTTTTTTCCACCTGTCTTCTCGTTTCTGGTCTTTTTTGCCTCCCGGCTGCTTGCCCTTGGCTTTGACCTTTTCCACGTCCAATGCAATATTTTCCGGAGCTGAATGTCAGCAAGCGTCAAAAATGACTCTCCCGAAAACGCCATCAATTTCAGCCTTGTTAGGCCTCCGTGCTTTTATGCGCTCGCACACGCATTTACACACTCACACACACACACACACACACACACTGGTCGGCCAGCAGCAGACAATGTAAAGCAATCCCTCTATTGCTGTCAGCGAACAAGTGGCTGCCTGCTGGGTGAAAAAAGGGCACGGTGAGAAATGCTCTCAATCACTTTCAATTAATCCCCCCTGCTCTTTGCTTGAAGGGACAGTTTTTCCATGGGGTGTGTGTGAAGGGGGCACTCTGGCTGTGATGGCACACAGATATTGATTTATTATCCTCCTCAACAATATTTATGGCTGGCAGACCTCACACCCAGACCTGCTGGCATCAGGGAATCATTAAGAGAAGACTGGGGTTGACTCTGGAAGCAGCGAGCGTTGGACGTATTTGAAATGTGTACGAATATTCAAAACATTTGTGCCGCCGTTTCCTCAATCGTCACTTTCCTACATTAAAAAAAAAAAAAAAAACCCTGTTGTGATTTCCAGACACTTTTTATCTGATGTTAATAGTGTGGATAATGATAATAAAAGAGAGTGGATGCGTGTGTGTGTGTGTGTGTGTGTGTGTGTGTGTGTGTGTGTGTGTGTGTGATCAGGAGCGTCCCTGCTTGAAATGATTAGAAGGTTGGGGCCATTATGAGCTCCTCTCTGCCTTTTGTATCTGCTGTAATGAATACTGAGGGGGTATTTGGAGTACTTTGAGGAACTAACAGCCTTTTTAATCCTTTAATCCTGAGGAAAACCAATTTCACCCCTACACACACACACACACACACACACACACACACACATGCACACACACCATTTGAAAGGGGTTTCACTGAACGGTCTGTGTGTGTGTTTAACCTGCTCTCGTTAATTTCCCGGCTCAGAGACCTGGTGATCCTGGAGATTAGGTTCATTAAAATCACATATTGTACGCGCTGTGGTGTGTGTGTGTGTGTGTTTGCATGTGTGTACGAGCAGATAGGAGAGGGCCATCGGTGTTGGGGTTATCGCCCTTGTAGGTCCTACCCCATGCACACACACACACACACACACACACACACACACACACACACACACACTTCCAGATGATCCCCCCCGTGGCTGCAGTCAGCAGCGGTTGCTGCAGTTTGACCCTGACAGGCTTGACTCCCGCCAGCCTGTGAAACGCCCCACTGTGACAACTGCTACAGAAACCTTTGAGCAAGTTTTATCTTTTAACCTTTGCTTAGTGGGAGCCTAATCCACAGCCCCCTAAAGCACATCAAACACCATGGATTTTAAAACCAAAATACACATTTTATGCACCTTATATTGCTCAGAACAGAATTTAGAGTAAGTGAGGGACTCCAGACTCTACTGTTTTCATGTTAGGGCCCCTAATGGAGTTTTTACATGAAACAGTCTAAATTAAATTAAGCTGATATGCCAAACATCTGATGATCGCACATTCTTAAATGTTTTATTGGTAAAAGTAGCATTAACACAATATCCAAGTGCTTATTAAAATCAATTAAAAGTGTCATATTATTATTTATTATGCTATTGCATGATTATTGCTCCTTCCACTGACTGTTTGCATGCTGTTAGCAGTTTAACCAGAGCAATGCATCATATTTTAAAAACGGGTAGTCACCCCATACATAACGTGGTCCTCCTCAGTGTCTCCCTCGCTGCCCTCTGCTTCAGTTTCCTGCATGGCGCACGATGAAGATGCACCTCCCTTCTCCTGGTTGACCCTTAGTCGTCTCCATCCACAGGTCAACAGCAGGCTTTGGGTCAAATGTCTCCGTTTCTGCTTGTGCCACATTCACGTGCACTTTACACAAATGTTTTGTCAAATGCATACCTGCTGAGCAGCTATGTACAAAGTAACTCTGTCAGTAAAATAAATGTAGTGCAGTGCAATATTTCCATAAGCACTACTGCCACTGCTACTGCTATAAAGTCCTACTTGCCTGGCTCATCTGTGCAGAAACAGATACCTTTTAATGCCTTGATGTGGGTTGTGTTATTTTTGTATTTTGTTGTGCTCCATGTGAATCATTCCCTGATCAGAGGACATGGCTGAGGACAGGGATTTGAACACCACAAAGCACAGTTCGAAAAGTTTTCTGTATAAGAGTCTACACGTAGTGCATCAGAAAGAAGAAAGAGAGAGACCTATAGGAGAACGAGCACGCTCCCTTTCTCTGATACAAGATGGGCAGCCAGGATTATGAAGTATCCTATCAATGACAGCTGGATTCCTGCAGGATTATGTTTAAGAGGAGCATATGCAGCTCGCAGTGCTCACTGGAAAAGTTTGATAAGGAAGGAGAGCGTAAATTCCTTGATGTGCTCACAGCGTTTGTGTGTTTCTTTTCTGCGTGTCTGCTCGGTGTCTGCATGTGTATGATGCCAGGGCGCGTGTGTGTTTTTGTGCATTACTCCAGGCGGCACCTCCTATCATTGCTTCATAATGGAGGAGCGTCAGGGGAGTTTTATCACTGAGCCTGTCTGTTCGGGGGACTTAGGGGCTGGGGGGCCTCTGCTCAAAGGGCTCCTAGGACGCTGAAAAGGTGACTGAATTGAAAGGAGGGTAGGGAAATTCTGCATGTCTATACATGAGTGTGTGTATGGGAGAGACAAGCGAGGCGATGTGTGTGTAAAAGTCAAGAGGGCAGCACACAAGAGAGCGCCAGAGAAGAATCGCCTTCCCAGCATGCCACAGGGCTTCCCTTACTCCCTCTATAGGTGAGTAGCAACATAATTAGAGAGATAAAAAGCAGCAGTGAATGCGGATGCTCAGATAAGGTCTAATGAGAAGGAGATGGGACAGAGAGGAAGAGCGATACAACCGCAGAGGAGAGGGGGATGGAAGAGAAGAAGAGAGGTGCGGGGAGGAATGAAAGGAGGTGAAGCGAAGACATGAGGAAAGAGGGAGCGGAGGGAGAGAAAAGGACAAAACAGGCAAGAGATTTAGATCAGATGAGGGTTATTAGTGTGAGATGACACATCCGAGGAGTCCAGGACAGGCGATCTGATGTCTCTGCTTCCCCGCCGCGCTCTCTTCCTCCTCTTCCTCCCGCGTGGCCGCTCGCTGCAAAAAGTGTCCCTCATTTCAAGTCATGCAGTATCACGTCTTGATTCCCGCCTCTCTGAAATGCTTTGCTTTTCTCACATTTCCCCACGGATAGATCATTACTGTTTTCATCTCGACATGTTAAATATAACACACATGAGGGACTGGAAATCTTGTCGGGATGTCGCTGCGTCTTTCTCTGTCTTCCAGCAGGACTTTTGGAGTCATTTTCCAGTTCACCTTGCGGCCAAAAACAGGCAAAAGACGCTTTCACAGTTTTCTGGAACAAGTTGGTAAAAAAAAAACAGCATCTAACATGTATTTCCGTCTTTAAATACACAGAAAAAAAAAGAAAAAAGGCACAGGGTTGCTGGGAATTGTAGTCTCAACAGCACACCAGGGTAAATTCACTTATTTTGAAACAGATCGCATTGAATTAAAAGCCCAAAACGTTCTGCTTTTGAAAAATAAGACATTTTTTGCAGCGTTCCCACTCGTTCTGCCTCCCCCTCCGTCTATCTGATCTCCCTCTCTTTCTCTCCTGCTGCCACCAACTGCTCCGTGTCCATCTGGGTACAACATCCGCTCTCTGGGAGGCGTCGCTGTTTATCTATATCATCCTGCAGCAGATTAGCTGACACCTCTCACCCCTCCTGCTCTGACCTGGCCTGCTGTCTAACCCCGACGCACATTCTCCCACATGTCAACAGCTCCATTCCTAAACACTTTGTAAATTCTCTTCGGTTCATGATTTTGTTTGAGCTTTTTTTTTTTTTTTCCAAAAAGAAGCAGGCGATGTGTCGTTGTTATTCATTCAGCATGTAGTGTAATGATCTGTCTGTTGTTTGTTGTTGTTGTTGTTGTTGTTTTGGCTCCCTTCCGTCAGTCATTTGTCGCGGATCATTCAGCTGTGACTAAGTTGGCAGTGAAGACACAAACATGAAGTGGGCCATATCCTCACAATACACTGTGGAGTCGTGATTGAAGTTGCTCAGTGTGCAGACACGTCGTCCCTGTACCTGCAGCGTCATTGGCTTTTGCTTGGCTTCCTATTGAATTGCCGCATGCGCATACATTTTGAATTGGGATGGCAAATGCATGCGATTAGGTCAAAATACAAACATGGTAAATATTGTTTAAAAGAATGTCAACTCAAGCGCAACTGCCTAGCTTTTTCCACAGCTTCAGCCTGAGCCGCCCCAGTGAGGACTGATGAACACCTTCCATTTAAAAAGCACCTGTTACGCTTGTGTCGCAAAGCTGCTGCGTCTGTTTATGCCTGAAATTTAAACCCTTAAATTCTCCAGCCCATTCAACATGGTCCAGACATGCCACTGACAAATGGCCAGACGCCTCTTTAGATGGAGGTTGATGCAGTCAGTAGTCAGCTGTAGTCAGTTGTCTTGTCAGTACATGGGATTTGTCCCTTGCCAGAATTTATCTTTGTTGTTCCTGCTTATTGAGGGGAATCCACTGATGTCTTCCAGTCCAGCTGTTGAACGCTCAAATAAAAAAAAAAAAGAAAGCACCACCTGGTAGAGTTTGATGAATCTTGCTGTGGAAGTGATGCGGCTGTTTTTCAGAAAGTCAGACAAGAAGTTAAAGTTTGAATTAAGTGCATGTTAATCAGCTGAAGCGTTCTCTCACATCTTTCTCTGGGTCGGGGTTCGTTAACAGACCGCTGTTTAATCCGGAGGAGGTAATGGTATCGATTAACACAACCAAACCGGTTGAATACCCAGCAATAAGATGATCAATCATATCTATAGGAGTCCCGGGCCACATGTTTTAGCCCCTGCATTAATTCAATCCCCATTATCCGGGCTAAGGAGGAGGCCGTAATGGATTTGTGCACTCTAACAGAAAATGGCTTTTTGAACCAACACACAATTAGCACAAAGAGTTTTGGCAAACCATACCCATATTATCAACATAATGGGAAATAAGCCTGCAGCTTTTTAAATGAGTTAGAAAATGGGGGGTTAATAATGTGTACAGAAAGTTTTTCAACTTTAATTTATCATTCCAGGAGAGACCATTAATCAAAGCAACTGTGAAGTGATGTTTTTCCTATTGATTTTAATCTGCTGTTTAATCCTTTTGGTTAATTTCCCCCACAAACTACTTTATGATTTTTGTTTTTGTCCCGCTGCTCAGAAATGAGCTTCACACACGTGTTCACCCCTGCAGCATTACAACTGTGAATAACAGCGAGCCTAAATGTGACGGTGAAGTGTTTTAGTCACAGGAGCGACAGTGCAGTTTGGATTTAATTCGAAGTGACTTGATATACCTGCATTAATCTTTCATAACAAGCCCAAATCCTCAAAACTAATAACTGAGTCCCATTTAAAGGCTGCACATGTACATTAAAGCTGAATGTTTTCTGCTTTTAATTTTCAGCTGCATCTCCCCATCATGAGTTACGATCTTCCTCCCATTCAACCACCTGTTACCACGTGACCGCAGTTCCATCCTGACCTCGCCTGACGACGCCTGAGCGATCTTCATCTGCAGAGGAAGAGCGAGAGATGTGGGTGAAAGCTCAGGAAAAAGTAAGTGGACACGGCATTATGGCGAAGACGTTTTCGAATAGATTGATCATTCAGTATTACATCCTGATTGGATCACAAGCTTTGGCAGATATTTGAGTGTTCATGTAGGATCCCGTCATTTAGCTTTGAGCCTTTAAGCCTCAATAAGCAACACGCTGTATGAGCTTTGACAGACTGACTCAGCCTCTCTGTCTCTGTTTTCTCTTTGTTTTGGACTGATATCAAAATATTCCCATCATCAAAATGCAAACATATCTCAAATTCGACCGCGTTTTCATGTATGTGGATGTTGTAAGAAGGCCTCATGTGCCAGTGCAGTTATTTTCACATTGTAAATGTACGACTGGTCTTTGCTTTTGTTTATTATTTAGAAAAAGATTTCTGCGATCGCCTTTTGGGATTTCTTCTTTTCTATTCGTCTTAATACCGCGTCGAGGACCACATCTCTTTTGAGACGAGGGTTCAGCGTCACTGAAGTAAACCAAAGTAACAGAATAATACCCACGCAAGTGGCGTCGGCAAAAAGGAGATGAAAATGGCGGCTAGTAGGGATTTTATTAAACATGATGACTTGTCTGTCGGGTAAACAAAGCTTCCTCGCCTGGTGGCCTAATACTCTGAAAAAGTGCCAAATCAGCCAGCGAGGATTCGGTGTGTGTGTGTGGGGATTAGAGCTAAAACCCGCGAGGCCGTGGCACCCCTGTATGCAAACGCCGTCCGCTACGTTAACCCAGTTTGATATCACAATGCATAATCTCTGCTTTTTTAAAAAACACACACACAAACACACACACAGGCATAATCTCTTCTTCCCGCAACTGTCGGGGTGTGACCTCCACGGCCTGATGCCTGCTGAGTGACGGGCCGCTCATCTCCGCACAGCACGCTGTGTTAGGATCACGCGCACACACACATTACTTATTTTCTGTGCTGGTGTGTTTTTTTTTTCCATTTATGACAAAAGCACATCAAATGTTACTTTCTGTGGTTCAGCACTGCTTTGCCTGTTAGATTCCGCCCTTTCTTTGTTGCTGAGGTGTTTGTCTGACTGGCGATGGCCGTTCCCGTCTCTGCTGGTGCTGGTTTTTCACCAGTGTTCACAGTATCCTCCACCAATCTGCTCCGCGTCTGACTTTGAGCTACCCAGCTCTGTCGTGGACGTCAGAGGTTTTAATTAGCAGGAGTATCGCCACACCCCGATGTCTCGTTTCCTTACGCGAGCCCTCCATGCCCATCTCAATCTAAACTTTCAGAGCTCATCATTTGGAGCTTGTGAAGAACACAACTTTCGGACCAATTAGACAAATTC
Organism: Chaetodon trifasciatus; assembly: GCA_037975065.1. Lineage (NCBI taxonomy): Eukaryota > Metazoa > Chordata > Actinopteri > Chaetodontiformes > Chaetodontidae > Chaetodon > Chaetodon trifasciatus. The sequence continues at coordinate 381,819 of JBBMOE010000048.1, read as the reverse complement.
AGTTTGCTGAGTTTGGCTCTTCCGCTGCAGCTGCTGCTGCTGTTGTTCTGCTGCTGTGCCCCCTCTGTGTGTGGTTTCATAGATTACGGCTGCCTCTTTAGTACCGCTCACTGCTGTGGCATTTCAATAACAATATGAGGTGACACTGGGTGGACGTAAACTTGGATGCGTGGACTGCTTTCTATTTCCAGCTGTTCGGCGTCAGTCTGACCTGCCACCTTGACGTTCACGGCACTTTCAAACGGTTCACCGGCCTCCCCTTTACATGTGCACCTGGCACGCATCGGACCTGCGGACTGACGGCAAATACCCATTAGTTAATATTTACACAGCATTTACAAAGCCACTTTTCCAGTCAGTTATAGGTGCTCTGCAGATGTTTATCATTGTGGGCATTGATCCATGTCTTTCCATGCAAAGGTTGGACCCTGGAAAGGTTAATTGGAAAACAAGGCAGCAGAACAGCTGAGGGACTTTCAGTCATGCTAGACTAAAAGTTTGAAGGTTTAGTTTGCTGGTGCTCCAGGAAGGACAGTGAAAGTGAATGGGCAGATGTAATCTCGGCTTTTTGCACATCACACATAAAATGTATTAAAACCTTTATCACAGTAATTGTCACACTGTGCCATATCAGTTTTGAGGCATGTCATACTGTGAGTTTATGAAGCAAACTGTCCAGAGACGACAGCAGAAACCGCTTCTTCTCCTTCTTCTTCTTCTTCAACCCCTTCCCCGACCTTCAGCTTTAATTGTCAGACTCACCACAGCAGTTATTTCTAAAACAGTAATTTATTTCCCAGTAACCAACCAAAGACATCTTAGCTCTTCTTTTGGTGCTACACGCAGCTTCTCGAGCACTGATGTTGTCCTTCGAGAAGCACACATTCAACCAAAGTGTTTGTTCGTTTTTGAGAATGAGGAGGAGGGTGCAGTAAATGCTGCAACACAAGACAACAAAATGTCCAAAGATTACAGGCATTCAACTTCTCTGTGAGTGACAGCTTACCGTACGCTATGTGAATGGACCAATCACCTCTCTGTGAGCCCAACAACTGTTAGCAAACACTGATCTATCCAGGTATGTGCTTTATATCACTTTGTGGGACACTGAAACTGGAGCCAAAAAGGGAGCTGAGAGGCCCTCGAGCTGAAGAGGAGCCACTTTACAAGCAATTCATCACCTTGCTGTGGCCTGTCTCTCCTCTTTCTCCTTATGTCTCTCTCCCTCTCTTTCCACTGCTCTACTTCTCCTCTCTTCCTCTCAAAAAAAAAAACCCTCCTCTCCTCCACCTCCACCCCCGTCGTCGTCTCTCGGTCTCTGTCTAATCCTGGAAGAGAAAGCTTCGGTTCTGTTATGGCGTATGGGTATCTGACCTCGGCGTCGCCTCTAATCCGGCTTAGTTCACTTAATGATGCCACTTGTGGTGCCACGAACGCCACCGAGAAGTCTATAAAAGCCTCCCATTAAAATGCAAATCCGACCTGGCGGAGAGAAGCTAAGCGACACAAAAGTGGGAGAATTTGACCGCAGACCCCTTCTTTTTCGTCTCTCAGCTATGCAGCCGATGCAGCAAACGCTCCCTCCAGTAATAACTGATTCTGTGATTAGGACCACTGTGGCATGTTGGCGACGAAATAGACTCCCGTCCTCCACAGAACAAAACGAGAAAGAGAGGGAAAACTCAACCTATTCCATTTTAGCCTCGACTCATGCATTTTTTTTCACTGTTGTTGTCAGGAAATGAACAAATGGTTATCAATGTTCGGAGGGTAAATCTCCCATCTCTCCGCCAGGTTTTCCCGGCTGATACCATTTTCTCCGTACAAGGCAGGAAATGAAATTTCTCTGTGTGCCGTATCACCTCGCGTCTACCCCCCCCCCCCCATCTTCTCTACCTTTTTATCAGGATATCCTTTGCTGAGGGAGAGAGTCAGGAGCCTCCTCTCCATCTCCAAACAGAGAAGGTTTCTCGAGCAATAACATGCTATACACATCAAGGCTGATACACACCGCAATAGAGTAGTTTCAATTTACAGAATTATTTGGTGGAGGACGGATTTCTGCCTTTTTTTTTTTTTTTTAAAGGGGATTATACCATATCATGTCCTTCACACTACTGTGTGTGCGTGTGTGTGATAGTGAATTAGAGAACCATATCAGGGTGCTTTCAAACTCATGTCTATTAAGGCTGCACTGCATTTAAATACAAAATGTGACATGCATAGTGACTTTTTTCTTCATGTCCAACTTCTTGTGTCGGGATGTAAAATGTAACGTGGTTTAGCTTCAATCTAAGCTGTCCAGCTTCCTTCCCCCCCCCTCCATGGGTGGAGAGGCACAAAAACCCTGTTCATCTTATTCATACGAGCGTGACCGAAAGCAGAATATATCCACTCATATTCACATATTATATGAGAGTCCATGGAGAAAATTAGTTTTGGTTTTCACATTTTCCACTGGACTGCTTCGTTTATTTTTCCCATTGTAAATGCAAATATAAAAGTACATTTTAGTCAGCCAATCACATATTAGAGAGCAGGTTTTCAGTCAATGAACACCTCTTCAACACGGGGCAAGATTGTAGTTCTGATATTTATTAGAACATCAGAACATAGTGACAAAAAGCCTTGTCTGGAAACCCAAACATTAAATTTACTGCTCTATAAAACCCAGAAAAGCAAGGGCTGAAGCCAGAGAATGTTTAATTATTTTTTTGTTTCTTTGTTTATTTAAATCCCCAAATCCTGCCTTTTAACAAAGCTATGTTTTGTGACACTGACAATACACCAAGAAGGCTACACTTATATGCACATGACATCTGTATATGTCTGTCAGTTAATGAATTTATTAAGCAGCTAATTGTTTCAGCTCTTTTTTTTTGTTATTGCAATTTTCACCTATTTCAAAAAGCAGCTGCAGAGTCTTTACTTTTTCAAGGTAGCTGAGATATTTGTTTTGGAATATTATGTGAACATGTCACAAAGCCTTCCCTGCCCAAGCAGTGGAAGTGAAGAGAAATGGCCAAACAGTAATGGAGGTTGACTAGTTTGCTTTCACATTACACATTTTATTCCACATGCTGCAACATATATCCTCCTGAATGAAAAAACAGAGAAAGAAAAATCAATGAAAACGCATACTGAGAGATTCAATCAGTGCACAAATGTACTAAATGCTGTGCTTTTGTTATGAAATAATGGGTTATTTGAGTCCAGGGTTGCCAAAATGTTAACATTTTTATCAGCTCAGGCAGCGCTTCTCACTCCAAACAGCGTCTTGGAATAGAAATTCTTCAAACAACACACAAAAATAGTTTTTGGCAAAGCAGGTTCTGATGAGCCGCTGCTGTTGGCTCTGCAGTGAAAACCTATTGAGAGTCAGGAGAGTGAATTTTGGGGCGCTTCACTGCCCCGTTGCTTGCCAGTGACTGGCCTAATTCCTGCTTTCAGAAACGTGGTCATGGTCAACACAAACACTCACTAACACGTTGAACAGAACTTCTTTCAGGGAATCTGGTGCTATTGACTTAATATTTTATAAGATGAAGCTATTATCTTTCTTTAAAAAGCAGGTTAAAAAGACAGTCTAGCAACATAATAAGAAGCTCAAGTAAAATTCACGAAATAAAGTTCAAATATGCAGAATAAAGCTCAGACAGCACAATGTTAACACCTCTGCTTTACACTGTTTGTGCTGCTTTTGACAAAACAGGCCCAGTGAATGCGTTTCTAATTATTGGTGTGAAAGACGACAAAAGCACTGGGAGTCATGGATCTCTTGCGGTGAATGAAAATCATCTTTCCTGTTTAAATACACATTATGTTTAGGTGAATTGTTGCAAGTTCCACCACATGTTAAAACCTTTCTGTGTGAAATGACTCAGCTTTTCAGAAAGGAAAACACACCAGTGATTGTATTGGTGACCGTGCATTTTTGTTTTCGTGAATCCAAAAGTTGCAGAATTAATTCAAGCACGTTAACATGGAACCTGCATTGCAGCATTCAGATTTTCAACATGTCTGAAATGGATTGCGCGCCTTAGGACGATGCCACGCAGTCTGATTAATCTCAAACAAAATGAATGATTGGTTGCAATCATTAAAATTGATTGAAGTAAGGTGGCATTGCACTGTATTTAGATGGCGTCTTGTGCTTTATTATGTAGAAAGAAGCTGTGACATGAACTTCAACTTGTGTTTTTAGGTACTTATTTGTTAAAAAGTTGCAGGGGCCTCCCTTGAGTTAGTGTTTTCAGTGACTTTGAGCACACAGCATTCGAGAGGAGACAAAGTGTGCTATGTAGAGTGTGAAACCATAGTTTTGAATCCAAATCAGTCAAACGAAGTGTTCCAAAGGACTGAAAATGTCCCATCTGTGCTCATTTGGCCTTCAAGTGCCCAGAGGGAATTTGGAGAAATTAACAAATGGCATTTACTCAGAATTGCACTGTAACAAACTTCAACTTGTACCACAGTGTACAATGCAATGGAGATTTGAAAACATGGAAATGAAATATGAAGTAGGCAAAGGTTATAATGTAGGTATGTGTGTTTCATCTGTATACCAAACTACATTATCGGTTAAATGTTTAGAGCATTGGAGCAGCAGTTTTTGCCTCCTGAGTTCACTTTAAATTATGATCAGCTGCAGTAAGTAAAACAGTAAATGCAGTGTGTGCCTCGTTGGAACAGCAGTGTTAAGTCAGTTGTGGGAAATGGAGGGTGTAAAGTGGGAAGGGCACGATGAGAGAGAGAGATGTGGGGAGCATCTGCCTGTGGTCATGGTTCATTCACTTTCGCTATGGCCTCTCAGCTCTTTGAAAATGCAAGATGGTGAAAGAAAGAGAGAAGGAAAAGGGCAGGGGGGTTGGAGAGAGTTGGCACGGCACAACCCCCCCCTCCCCATTTTCATCTGCTACATTCATCATATCCTCGAGTTGATCGCTCCTTCCCCTTTTTAACCGCCCTCGTCGCCAGAACTCGAGGTCTCAGAGGAAGTAAATAAAAGACGGGATCAAACTTAGGAATGATGAGCGCTTGATCTTACAGCCTGTGCGACCCAGGGGAGCGGTGCTGTCTTTGCTCTGCTCCTGACATAGCTTGTTCGTACGGTGCGAAAAGGGGAAAACCGGTCAGAGCAGTTCTCAGAGTAAACTTTGCTTCTTTCTGCCGTCGTGACAGAAGAGAACGAGCAAACTCCCAAGCACACAACATCTTGAATTTATTGCTGCTAATCCTCTCATTCTCCTACTTTCTCCTCCTCTAAACTGTGCCTTTCAGAAGGTCTGTAAAATATGTCGTTCAAGCTTGTTTGCACCACGAGCTGGTCAAGAGAGATAAACAGGACGAATGCTACGAAACTCAGCTGCATTTAAAAGAGGCTCCATCATGGGTTGTCTGAGGCTCCCCTCTGCTTCTTGGATAGGCCCGGGGGTTTTGGGTGCTAGAGGGGGGCGGGGGAATTGATTTGTGTGTGCGGCGTGACAAAGGCAGCGTGTTTGCATGTTAAAGAAGACTTTTTCTGGGGAAAGAGAAAGATGCGAGGTCACTGCTTCACTGTTTCGGAGGCCTTTGGCGCAGCGCTGATAAGGCAACACAAGCCAGCGCGTTGGACAGGGGAAGATGTATCTGCTTGTGATATAGCGTCGCACCCGGCCCCGCCCCACCCCGGCCCCGCCTCAAGCCACTCTTACCCGCCCCCCGCCGACCTCACATCTATAGCGTCGGGAAGCAAACCGTCACTCTCCCAACTCCTTACCAATCACATGTTGACCTCAAGGGCGTCAACGTTCGAGTCGAAATCACAATCGACGTGTTCGACAAGGAAGTTCAGCTACGAAATCAGCGCCGTCAGAGGTCCTGTATCCCGAATTGCTAATTTCCTTTCAAAACTGAAAGGGTGCAGCCAACACTGCTCAACGTCCTACGATGCCCATTGAAAAGATAATCCTTTCATAGTTCTTAACTCTCAGACGTGAGGTCTTTGTCAGCCCTTGTCGTTTTCTCACATCGCCGGTTTGTTGTTGGTTGTAATGGTAATAGCTAGAAATCCGGTGACAAGATAACTGATTAGGTAAAATGAGCGATGATGTTGAAGGGGTGAGGCACTGAATACAGAAAGAGGCGAGACGGAAAAATGAAGAAGCAGAGAGAAACGCTGCCATCGCTTCTTCAAATAAATCATTTTTGACTGCTTGTTAAAAATTTGATCTGGTTCTTACTCCCTGATTAGAATGTGTTTAGCTGTTACCGTGCTGTGTTTGATGGTTACTGATGAGGAACGCGTCCGACGTTGTCCAGCAGTTGCATTATTCTGTGCGGTCTGATGCGGATAGTACGTCTGGTCTCATACGCTGTAATCCCATCTTACCTATTTTACGCTGATGAAGTGCACATGGTCTGAAGGCTGTAACAGATAAAAACGTATAAATCATCTGATGCATTCTGCACAAACTAACACTATCCAGGATTACATTCCACAACTTTGTTTTTCAAGAACAAAGGCTAAAATAACATTCATCTTACGCCGGACTGCTGAGCCAAGATCTCTTGCAACACGTCTTTTATTAAAGTTTTCTTCAGTAGGTTTGAAGTCGAAAGCGTATCTCTTTACTTCCACTCTCCCCTCTCTTCTTCTTCCTCTGCGCCGTCATCTCTCTGTTGGCTACACTCTTTCATTTGTGAGTCCTTTGTCCTCTTGTGCGCCTCCGTTTTGTCCCATTAACTCAGACGTGTCAAGGCATGCCCATTGCTAGCTGTGCCCAAGCCCGAGCATGGCAAAGCAGGACAGATGGTTGCTAGGGAGGTTGCCAGGGCGGATCACTGGGCCTGTGTGTGCGCGCCTGTGTGTGTGTGTGTTCAGTATCTCAAAGCCACGCTTCACCGTCGGACAATGGCATCGCCGGCCCACACCGGGGTTGGGTTGTGGCACCAAGCCGCGACCCAATAATGCCGGTGCCGCTGAGGGTTGCGACCTGGAAACGGGGGCTGACTGTGATAACAGCTTGGCCGAGCGGCGGGGAGGACACCTTGTCAGTGTCGCCACGTCGTAACGCGTGAATGTCACTGTCCTGCTTGCCCGCCTGCCCTCCACCTCTTTTTTTTTTCCTCCAATCACCCCCCCACCTCCTTCCCAGCCCTCCTCACACTCTCCTCCCTCTCTTCTTCTTCTTTGCAAGTCTGCGCCTCCATCTTGAGAAAAACAACATGCCCCACTAAGATATGAAGACCAGAACCAGGAGGAAAATAAAAGGATTCTTGCTGATTTACTGCGCCTTTCTATTCTCGGCTTGCTTTTGAATCCACGCCTTGGCAGAGGGCTTGATTCGCTTTGATGACCCTTTCTGGAGACTGTAATCCTTGTCTTTTGGTTCATGGCACGTTGTCAGTTTCGCGTGTCTTCATCGAGAATGCTGTTTTGTGTGTAGCCATAATACAGACACCAGCGAATTATAAGATTAGAGACCTGTGTTTAGGGGCCTGTGGTGTCTCTTCCATCTCTGAGCTGATTTTGACTACCAGCACTGACTTACAAGGAAGCCATCACTCTCCAACAAGTGGATGAATGTGAGGGGCCAGTAATGATAGATGTCAAATAATGGGATATAATTGCTTTGAGCAGGAATTTTACATGGAGTACTCGAACATGTCAAATGCTAAAACACACTGTTAGATGTTCGGAAAGTGCACAGCTGGAGTCACATTCAGAGCGTAAAAACCCCACTGCTGAACGTGTGCATCCGAACAACTCTCAGAAGAGTGTGCTGTTTGAGGAGGTGCAAAGACTCCAAAGTATGTGTAAATTTAAACTTGGCTTAATCTTAACGGGACAGATTACACCCAGCAGGTGAGTCTGTGGGTAACAGGGACAGGCTGCTAGGGTTGGCACGCCGCCCCACCAGCAATAACTCTAATGGAGCACTTTCAGAGCTCCTGGGAGGGGAAATCAAATGATGTCAACCATGTCATAATCCAGACCTGGCTCTGTGTAAGAAACTACAATTTTAAGAGAGAGAAGGGCTGGATTGGTTGGTGGTCGGGACGCAGGCTTATCATGACTTCTCTGATCTGACATCTGTGACGTCTGATGTACATGGCTGGAGAAGTCACTATAAATCTGACATTCTGGAATATAATCGACCATCAGCATTTCAGGGCCCGCTCACATCTCTTCCTTAAGAGTTTCATTTGAGATAACGGCGTCTTTTAACTCTCTTGCCCCGTCACAGACCACATTATAACTGACATTTACACCAATCACAAAGAAAAACACAGCCTTGAGTCTGAACCCGCAGGAAATATTTATGCTCAGCTTTAACATGCTGTCAGTCCTCGTTGCAAAAGCCAAGCAAATAAAGCTCACGCAGAAATGATATCTTCAATCAAATGAAACACTGTGTGAACAAAAGCAGCAGTGGGTGACAGTGTTTCAACAAGAGGCTTCGTTCTTCAATTACGGACCTCGAGCCTTTTAAACAAAGATATTGTTATCTCTGTCTTCCTGTTACAGCCCATGTCTGATGTCTTGCTCTCACATGTAGCTCCCTCAGGTTTCCTCTGATGGATTGTAAAGCTGCAATCTCGCATTTCTGAAGTTAGTACACTGTATCCACAACATGGCGCTCGTTAACAGCGTTGGCGGAGGTCACATCTTATTTCCTCAGAATTGGAAGATTAGAGTGTTGATGGTGGTGGTGTTTTGCGTCAAAGCACTGCAGCGACTGAAACAACAAAAACCCACTGATACACTGCTGAAAACCACAAGAATGAAAGGGATTTCAAGGATGTGGGCTGTGGCAGGATCGGTGCATAATTAGCTTTCAAGTGTTAGATTTGTTTTGGACAAATTCTGGTCGTACTTGGCGAGAGAGCCACAGCTAAGAATCGATTGATGAGCCGTCATCCACATGACATTAGCAACCCCTCGTCCTTAAGAGGAGCTGCCTATTGAAACACTGCAGGGTGCCGTCAGATCCCTCGCTCTGATAGGAACACAAACCACCAACCTGTGTGTGTGTGTGTGTGATCTGCCCTCTCACTCTGACCATTCAGCCAGTGACTGATGACGTTCCCCTCCAGCACCAGGCGACATCATGGCACAAAGGGCCACTCCGGGTGAAACAAAGACCCTCTAATTGTGCCTTTGAGCAAGCCGCTTGGTCAGTCAGCTGGTGGCTGGTGGGTCCCTGGGGTCCGGCAGTCCTGCAGATTGGCTGAGGCCTGGGCTGCTGCACCAGGAGAAAATTAGGAAAGAGGAGGCTTTGTGTCGCCCAGAGTGGCAGTCTATGCTGAATAATAATAATAATAATAATAATAATAGTAATAGTCGTATAACACAGATTTTAATTAAAGGCATCTCATATTTTTAATAACATTTCAATGATACAGTAATAAAAATAACATGAAGGGACTTTTTGAAAGTTACACAATTATTTTCATTTTAAAGATGAGCCTGGTGATATTTTCTGTTTTTATTGCTCTATGAAGAAAGTATTTTCTGTGGAGCCAAACCCTTATCTATCTTCTTCCTCTGTGCTGTGGAGCTCCACTTTTGTCCAAAAACTATTAAAACCACATCAGTGAACCACGCCACTGCACTGGGCGACACTGTAGTTTATTTTAAGGCGATCCCACATAAACCATCCTGCTGCTGGAAATGCTCACAAGAGCACCGAACGCGGATTAATCCGCATCTGAAAATAATCCCCCAACAAAGGCTCAATTTGCTCATGTTTTAGGAACATTTGCTAAAAACTACAGTGCCCAGCTGTTTTAGGAAAACATTGAGCTTTTTTTTTTTTTTTTAAAGAAACAGACTAAGGTCACACACTGCCAGGGAAAAAGACATAAATGAACGGTTTCCTTCAAAATGGAATACATATTTTCTTAGTGTGGTTTTATACCAATTAATTGGTGGTCATAGCATTTTATTTACAAGGACACATGTACCCGGGTAGTGGAGCAACAACAGTAGTAAAAATATTTTAAAATGGATATATATGTATTAAAAAAGACAAAACAGACTGAAATAGCAGTCGTCTCTGAACAAAAAAAAAAAAAAAATAGGCAGACAATACAAAGGCAAAACAAAGCGGCGACTGACACGATGCGCCATGATTGACTGCAAAATATGCAGTGGCAAAATGTGGGGCTCAAAATAGAGAGTCATGTCACCCAAATCGTGCAGGACGCCCAGAGCGCCCTGACTGTGAGGACTGGTGGATGCTGGTGGTCCGTTGTTGTGGATGCAGACAGGCGGGCCATTTGGTCCTATTGTTAGCCTTTGTTAAGAGGGGCTATTGAAGACTAACTCTGCCTCTCTGGCTCAGGTCAATGAGGTTTGATGACGTTGTAATGGATCCTAAATGACCCTTTAAAGAAGTGAAATGAAAGCATCCTGCGACATTTTTACATCCAATAAACTCCATTTTTGTAAAAGCATCTCCTGCAAATAAAACTAATAGAAACATCATAAGAGAAATAGGTCGTTTTGATTTTTTGTCATACTTGGAATCAAAACAGAAGAAGGCAGATTATAGCCAAAGTCTGCTGGAGTTATTCTTATAACAAAACCTCACAGAATCCACACCACTGCCGTGACAACTTCTCCACATCAAAACATGTTTTCTTCAAAACCAGGCGGCTATTTGCGGCGTCTCCCATGTAGCGGCATGTCGCAAGGAGAGTGTTTGTTGTTGCTGTGAAAAGACAGCCTGCTCTCAGAGACATATTTGTGTGTGTGTGTGTGTGTTGGTGTGTGAGAAAAGGCCGGCTGCTGGGGCGAAGCAGCGACAGACGACAGACTGAGAGGCAGTCTGCTCCTGCTGAGCCCGCACTGCTGTGCTCTGAACACGCCACTAGAACGTGCTCTTCTGCAGATTATACATTACTCACTCGCTCATAGTCCGTACTTCTGTTTCACACACACATTCCCATGCCTTACACAGACCCCTCAGTTCTTTCGCTCTGAATATTTAGCTTAAAACTCTGCTTTTAACTGCTAAAAATTCAGTTCATAACTAACCCGCCACACTCTGGGCCACCTGCATGCAGATGAGTGCTCCAAACGCTGTTTTTCTCACACTTGATTGTGAAACATTGCCCAGATTTCTCAAGAAAAATCAAAAAAAACATAAATGATTATTCCCAGGCTGCAAAAATACCATAGAAAACAGGTCTGGAAGATGTCTTCAACTAGGATAATTAAACCAAATACAAAACATGAGTGCAGGATCTGTCTTTGGAGCATTGATTTCATTTGTTTGACACGGGAGATAAGAGGTGGGGCTAAACTGCAACTGAGAGGCAAAAGGGGCAGGTCGGGTGTCTGAGGAAATAAGATGGATGGAGAAGGCTTTCATCAACTCCTTTCTCATCATGTTTTTTTTGTCTTCTCACGTCCACAGTTCATTCTTCTAATGAATTTTACACCAATCTGTTCAATCTGCGGTGGAGTATTTTCAGGAAACCACACAGACACATGCTTTAGGCCCGTGTTGCACAACTGCATGCTTGTGTTTCCTGCGCTCCACACCTCCTTAGCAGGGTAATAAATGTAAATAACAGTCTGCAGAGAGATTAGGGTCTCCATGCTAGGCTGCACTGTCAATTGAAATCTGCTGATGAGGACGGTCAGAGCACCAGTCCATCGCCGTTTGCTAATCGGCCCTCGCACACACAAGCCAGCCTGCTGGGATTCTGGTCCTGGTCCCTCAGGACTGCGGTGTGTCTGTTTGTTCTGAACAAGTTTAAGTTTGTACATTGGTAATACATTTATGTGCTGGTGCTTGTGGCGATCAAATGCGTACATAAAGCAGTAAATATGAAGTGTGTATGTGTGTGAGTGTGTGAGAGAGAGAGTCTCAGTCCCATTGGGTGCTGACTAGATGACAATAGAGGAATTCCCAGTAGGTCCATTGACTCCCGCTGAGACCTCTCTGTCCCAGTGGAGTCCCATATTTCCCAGAGTCCCCAGTGGCTCCTCCATCACTCTTAAGACAGTAATTATTTCTTCGTTTTCAATTAGCAGCCGTCACCCAGCGTGGACAGAGAGCCCACAGAAGATGTGGCTACTTCCTGCAACACCTGAATTCATCGTAATTTTCATGTTTTAAGATAGATTATTCAGAAATAAACCCAACCACCTGTTTCTTCTTCTCTTTTACTGATAGAAATAATGATAATCACGACTGCACCTGATCCATGAAGGCTTAAAGGAGTGTTTTGACATTTTGATAAATATGCTTATTCGCTTTCTTGATGCTTTTCTTGTTTAAATGAGAGGATTTACCCGTCTCGTATCTTATCTGTTTGAAATGATTATGAATATGAGTCTGCGCTTGTTGCCTCACAGTGAAGAACAAGACTCCAGGAAGTCACTGTGTCTAGTCAAGAAGTAGTCTGGCAAACAAAAGCCCATAAAGCCACAAAATGTGATTTTTAAGCTGAAGTTTTTGCACAGTATAAAGAGATGGAACATTAGATTCAGAGCTAGCTGTTTCCCCTCTTTATGCTAAGCTAAGATAATTGGCTGCCAGCTGTAGGATCTCAAGCACTCATGATGTAGATATTTTATGTTTTTGTAGTTTTTTCCTTCTGGTTCTGTTTTGTAGTTCTAAAGATATGACACGGCCCTGAGATGCTTCAAGCCCCAGTCAGCAATTGGTGTCCAGCTGTAGTCCATGCAGTAGAACCACATGGTTCGCATTTGAACACAGAGTCTAAACACTCTGCTACATGGACCACAATGGGAATCTGGATCATGGACAAGACTGCGGATTGGAGCTTTGAGTTGTTAAATTTTTACATGAGCGATTTCCACTTGGAAGCACTGTTATTTTTATATTTATTTATTTTTTTGTGATGGTTGAATTCCTTTTGAAAACTCATTAAAAAACATCATCCTCCTTCTGAGCTTGTTGGAACAGAGTAAACAATTTCCACATTTGCGCATTAAAGTCATTTCCAAATAATTTCAAGCATGCAGCATGTAAGAAGGAGTTTAGTAACACATTGAAAGATGGCTGGGACAGAAGACTGAATCAGTGGAGCCTTATGTACCTCGTTGGAGCTGGGACCTACACTCCATTTCAATTCAGATGGGGTGGCAGGATCCCAGAGGTTTGAGAGCTTCTCTGTGGGCGATCTCTGGATTGAATCCCTCCTTGGAAACTCCTCTTTCCTCTGCTAACAATTTCTGTCAAGGTTGAACCAACAATGCACTTAACCCCCGCTGGCTCCAGTGGAGCTGCCACAGTAGAGGGCTGCGGTTGTACTTTCTGCAGGGCATGTGCGTGTAACGGCGTGAATGCGAAGAGGGATGTCGTGGAATTGGAGCATGAGTCAGCTCCTTTGAACAATGCGCAAAATGCTCATTATAAACAACTTTCTCAGACTAAGATATAAGTTGAGTTTGTTCAGGTGTTTGAATTCTGAGTTGTGTGAAACTTTGATGCATGATGAAGCATAACTCGGAAATACTATCCCGCTGTGAATAAACCAGTGTCTGTGCTCTTGCGGGAAATGTTGCCGGCATTATATTTAATTAGCTTTCCTTAGCGCGTCTATAAAGAAAACAATTAGTCTTAATTAAAATTGCTGCATGCCGTTGTGTGGTTTCACAGTAATAAACCACCAGCGCTGGTACACACATACTGAGCATAAATAAATAATTACCAGTCATTTCATTGAGCAGTCACTTTACATTTACCATGGGGAAAACTTTATGCAAGCTCTCCATATTTATCCTAATTTCCGTTGCTTAACTTAGCATGAATAATTGATAGATTTTAATTAAATAACATTGGGCTAAATAGCATATAGCTGTGGTTAAGCTTTGTGTATGGATAATTAATTGCTGTAGTTTTCATGTAGCTTGTATTGCTCGAACCTCAAGTGCTAAAACTGCATTTATTTATCTTCTATTAGCTTTCAATACTGGCCTTTATTTAATTGTCACTGCTCCTATATGGCATTTCAATTCAGATATAACCCAAAGCCTGAGAACAGAACTAATAATATCATTGGGTTTGACAGTCTAAGTGCGTTCTTGAAGTGCTAGAATTAGTAAATGAATGCATTTTGCTGAGGCAGGAGGCTGTGTCAATAATTTATTTCTAATAGCAGAGTGGTTTTTTTTTTTTTTTTTTTTTACAGTTTGGGAGGCTCGGGCCGCAGAGCACCAAACACAATAACAGCGCAGGCCTGTGACGAATGAGAAGGGTAAATATTGTGTATGTGGGAGAGCTGCTGAGGCGAGACGGTAGCCTAAAGATGTGCTGAAGAGGAGAGGGACGCACGCATGGAGCACACATGAATTTGGTTTAATATGTAGCTTCTCCACATGGGAAGTGAAGCAGAACCCTCGCTGTTCTCCCACCAGAAGGCCGGGAGAATGCTGTGTGTGTATTTGTGTGTGCGTGCGGATTTGACTGTATTATTCGGTCTCTTCATATTCTTCAAAATGCTCCAGGAGGGAAAGAACGCGAAGGGCCCTGGACGACTGTGAGAGCAAGCATTATGATTATTATTATTATTGTTGTTATTCCAGGAGGTGGAAGCGACATGGAAAATGATTTTAAAGCTGTAACTGAGAGATTCATTCACAGGTACTCCTGCTAGCAATTTGAGCTATTATTGCCCCTGTACCCCCATTATGGTGCTGGCAGTTTCATGCATGCTAATTTTTTGATATACAACATTATCATGTTTGCTGTGGGTTACTTGGGACAGTTTTTCACCCAGCTTCTCCCCAAAAAATACATTTTTGTACATCTAGAAACCCTCTAGTTACAGTCAAGTTCTGGGGTAAATGAGATTAACTTTGCAGGAGTGCAAAATCAGTGTCAGGATCAATTTGCCAAAAGCATGTTTATAATAGCTTATATAAGAAGGCCAGATGATACAGAATGGAGCACACATATGCATCTTCATTTAGTTCAATGATCTTCATGTGGAGGGTTTTGGGTGCCGTTTCAAACACACTGCATCCACAGCCCTTGGTGGGCTTGGACAGGGCTGCCCTCTTCTTCCACTCCAGTTCCACTTACTTCTTGGTAACATTGTCCAACTCAGGTGTAGTTTCAACTTTTAAAACTAATTAAACTAATTATCCAACCGGAGCTGTATGTAAGATGGGCACAGTGATTAAAGTTTTAGCCCTTCTGATGGTGTATTATCAAAGTCCTATATTTTTCTGTGTAATTTAGAATTAATTGGAAATAATATGTACGGTGCACTGGGCACATAGTGTGACCCTCAAATCTATGGCCTTTGTAAGTGGATGAGATAAACCTTTTTCCCCTTCATACAGGTTCAAGTTAATTAAATCTCCTTTTTATTGTATTTTAATACAGAACGCACATTACCTCTGTTAATACGTCTCCTCGTGCCTGAGCTTAAAAAAAAAAAGAAAAGCTAATAGAGGGACTGAATCAAGAAAAAAGGAGAGCGAAGGGAAAAAGTAGTCATTTTCTCCCCTTCTTCATTTTCTGAGAGAAGTGAAGTGTCAGCGAATTCGGGGTGGCGAGGGCAAAATTAATTATTTCAGCTTGATAAAGCTTTTCATCTCCCTGACTCCTTGCACTGAAAAAGCCAATTAATGATGTCAAACATGCTCTCCCTCTCTGGGGACAGCCTCAGCTCTGATGAGTGTGTTTACCGCGGTGGGACAGACTGGGTGAGCTCTGTGTGTGTGTGTGTGTGTGTGTGCGTGCGCCACCTCCATGCCCACCACAGGACCTTCCTTCCTAATCAGCGCCCACCTGTCAGGCCTCTGCCTTATTATCTATGTACAGAGAGGCCATTTTGTCAGGGCAGCGTCCTCAGCAGCCAGCAGGCTTCTGCCCGCCAGCAGGAATGTATGGCACTGTCCTCCGTGAGATAATTCACTTAATTATGGGGTAGAAGTGGCCGGAAGCAGGAATAGATCAACATAAACCGACGTGTAGCTGAGTGCGTACAGCTTCGAGTATGTGCAGGAGCTGAGACAAGAGCATACAGATTCCTCCCATCGGAGGAAAGGTTAAGTTAGTCATTAACTGACTCTTATCTTGTGTTCCTCTTGAACTGTGGGCGAGAGGTCAGCAGCAGCTGTAGAGGAGGCCCTTAGTATTTTGTTCATGCACACTGGATCATTAACATACTTAAATGCATGATGAGATATAGCAAAGGGAACCTGGGTTTTCCGGGTTGGCTGACAGTCAAACCATTGGAATTAGGATCATTATCCAAGTATTCTTAGCTCTTAGCTCACATGCTGAACTCTCAAAGTGCATTTGTAGTCCACTGCATAATTTTTTTTTTTGTTGAATGGTTCGATAAAAAGAGACATTGTGTTGCACTCCTTGTAGATTTGTTCGAGGTTTGGACACTAAATCAGCTGCTTCCCGTTGATTTGGATGATTCTGCACACAGCTGGTTCAGATCGTATTGTTCTGGTCGATCAGACTGTTGTTACTGATAGTTTTAAAGGGCCGGTGTGCAGGATTTGGGAGGATCTATTGGCAGAAATGGAATATAATATTCATAATTTTGCTTTCATGAGTGTACAACCACCTGCAAATAAGAATTGTCTCCATTACTTTTGGATCAGCCCTCAATATCTATCCACATCCACCTTGATCACCATCTTTCCTTTAAAATAGAACAGCGCTTTACTATTGTAAATTGTTGATTTATTGCTGATGTGATAAGGTCAGAGGTCACTGCTGACATCTAGACGGC
Source organism: Chaetodon trifasciatus (assembly GCA_037975065.1). NCBI lineage: Eukaryota > Metazoa > Chordata > Actinopteri > Chaetodontiformes > Chaetodontidae > Chaetodon > Chaetodon trifasciatus. Next base: position 365,097 of record JBBMOE010000048.1, on the reverse strand, counting down.
GTCAGCATACCTGTGCTTTCATTTATAAGGCCATGCTATTTAAGCCGCAGAGACACAATGTGAAGCATCTTGAGCTTCACAGTCAGACTTTAAAGTTGAATGTGCTGAGGTTTTTCATAAGACTTTGTCAGACTGGATTGTCTTGTGTATGTATGTGTGTCATACAGCAGCATGTAATTTGTCCTCTTCTTAAAGAGATCTTGATCTCAATAATAACTGATAGCATAAGAAGGAGCCACATCAGCATCTCCCCACAGCCCTTTCTCATGTTGGAGTGTTTTTCCTCTTGGAAAGTTCGCCCTGGTTTTGGCTTACTTTACCGATGAATATGTTGAGAGATTCGGCTTTTATTTCCCCGCAGATTCTGCTGATGAGGTTTGTGGTTCTGTAGGTTGAGGTACTTTCTTTTTGCTCAGCCACGCTGCTTATGCTAACTATTTACATCTTGGTTATTACATCCCACCACAACCACAGACGGAAAAGCACTTTTTTATACACATATACAAAGAGAAACAGCCTTAACACCAAGAAATAAAAGTGTTAAAAGTGTTAGCCATATCCAGCATCACCATGTTCAGCTGTTCTTTTCCATCCCCGTTTCTCTACCTGTTAATGATGGTGTGTTTGCTGTGATCCGTCATGTGTTCAGACAGATCATCAGCAGGATAGATGTAACACGTGACCCACGCGGACGTGGTGTGTGTGCGTGCATGTTTGTGGATAAATATATTTGTGCGTGTGTGTGCTGTTGGACAGGGTGAGAGTGAAATATGGACTTGGACGAGGAGATGAGGGTGCTGGCGCTGATCGCTGACAGCGCGATCAAGATGTACTTGACTGCTGTGTGTGTGTGTGTGTGTGTGCGTGTGTGTATGTGTATGTATGGGAGTTTTGGAAGTGTGTGTTGGCGTCTAAATATCTACTGCCCTGGCTACCCCCCGTCACTCCCCCGACCCCCCAAACTTCATCCATTCTGGAGGACAATGCTGATTTAAAGTCTCATCCTGCCAATGCAACACACACACATTCACATGCACAAAAAGACAGAGAAATACACACACTTATGGGAACCATGTGGGACAGACTGTCTCTGACATTACAACCATCATCTCACTCACTCTCCTGCTCATGTCTCCCTCGTTAAACCTTCATTTGCAGAGGTTGTGTGGGTGTGTGTGTGTGTTCAGCCATCGTTTGGAGAAGCCCAGCTTGTCAGGCTCCTCCGAGCATACTGATAGAATTAATGCCTGCTCGTTTATGGGAATGAAGTTCTCTCTCTTTACATCTCGCCCTCTGTTGAAACTGATTTAGTCATCAGTCAACTGCATAGAGTACAGTACACATGTGTGGGCATGCGTCTGTTTGCATTTGAGTTATGAAAGTTATGTTTCTGTCTGGGATGCCAAATCAAAAAAACTGCTATGGATCCTTTTTATTCTTTCTTAAATTCCTAAATGGAGCGGAACCAGACGCAGGTAAAAAATATCTTTCTGATGTCGGTTGAAATATTTGACCTCGCTGTGGTGTGGTTGACTTGTTTTGTCAGGCAATAAAGGATCTGCTTTCCCTCTTGTTTATCACCCTCCACTCTTGTAAAAATATGAATAACTTCTGAACTGCAGGAGCCACGTGGATGAAGCAGGAACTGGCAGCGAAAAGCCTTTTAGACGTTCAAACGCTTGTTTTGTCTTCCTCATCGATTCATTCATTGCTAATAAAGAGCTTAAGGATTTGCTGTATGGTCTTTAAAGTTAGAATCCGTAAGAAGTTCATGATATCAAGGCCAGCTCAAACTATTTTTCATCAGCCTTTCCCAGCAATAGTCATTTAACATATTTACATTCAGCAATTACTACTGTGGAAAGTCGTTTTAGCTGTAAGTGGCGGAGTCCGCCATTCCCACAATGTATCCAAGTTTTCATCACATGCATGAGAGATTCACAGGAAATGAAGCATGCATGCAGTTCTAAGTGTTATACTGACAGGTGTTTCTATTATTTTGTCCACATCTTTCAATAAAACACACTCAGTGGTGTGACCATGAGCTCACTGTGGCTAGTTTTAGCCCATGTTGGCAAACTTCTGTGTACGTTTTCTAAATCTATGACTGTTACAATAGTTTAGCGTTTTAGCTAAACAGCACCTCAGCATTTATCATGATCCCACAATTTCCATTTGTAGCCACAGTGTGGTGAGCCTTTTACAAATGGTTCCTCACCGTTTTCACTCCAAACTTGCAAAATCAACCAGTGCACAGGTTATCCACCATTAGCCAGGATGCCCGTCCTCTATTTCTAATTTTACTGTCAGGGCTGCAGTCCTGTCATTTTATTTTATTACGCAGACGTGTCTGAGTGTCACGCTGTGGAGTGGCTGGTGACATTCGACACTTTACTGTACACCTTCCGTCCCACTAGTGATGTGTGTGTGTGCATCTCTGGGCCTGCATATGGCGTCAGTCTACATCACGTATGTTCATAGACGTATGTCTGCCTGCATGTCAAAATATCCACCTTAACAAATCATTTAATTTAAGCAAATACCAGTGGAGTTTGAAACTTGATGAGTTCTGCAACCCGCCGAGTCCCTCTGCAGCAATATTTTACATGAGCTGTCTCACTGCTTTTCTGCAGCCCTAGAATTAATTTGAGAGTGATGAGGTTAAACATTGTACACACAGGGCTTAATATATGAAGTCTTAACAATAGCATTTTAAACAGCCGATCAGTGGAAGGACTTCAGTTCTCTGTTTGCCTATTTTTTTGCAAACCTGGGAAACTATATGAACTTTACTTGTGGTGGCACGGTGGGACAGGGGTAACACTGTCGCCTCACAGCTAGAAGGTCCTGGGTTTGATTCCCACCTGCTGGGGGCGTGTCTTCCACCATGCCTTCAGTGCCTGCTGCTCATTCTAATAAAGGATGTCTTCTTCTTCTTCTATACTTAAACTATACTAATACTGCCTACAGTTGCTCAAAAACAATACTAGAGTAATACACTATATATGTATATATAATGCTGATTTTCAAGCACGTTGCATTAAACTTTCTTTTAAATGCGACCACGTGTTTTCATGTTTTTGCCAAGAACCAACAATGTATGTTTGTAGCCAGAGAAAGATGAAACAGAGAAGGCTGTTTGTTGGAAGTCTTCAGACGTGAGGCCCATGCTAAGTGTCTGAGATATCACATCATAACACAACATTTTCATCACACGCTTGATGACAAATTAGATAATCAAATGCACAAGTCAGCGCAGCTAACACGAGCAAGGGCTAAACAAAAATACCAAATCGACGTTTGTCTGTGGTTTGGACGGAGTCGGTGAGAGCTTTCCCGCGGAGCGCCGCCTCTCATGTCTACTGCATCCATGCAGCTTTATCTTTTGACTGTCTGGACTCTGTGCCATCACACCTCATAAAACACTGCACTCTTTTCTTTGTCGAGAATGAAAAGCTGTTTGTTGATACACTCCAAATGACAAACCCTGCCACAGAACTCTCAGATCCTTTTCTTTTTCCACACTGATCCACTGTTGATAGACATGGCTCTCTTTATTCCTTGTCGTGTCTCTCTTCCTCCTGGTTTCAATTGAGTGTTTGCTCTTTTGGCATGACAGTGGAATGCCACATGTTGCCAGCACGGAAGGTGACAAAATGAATTATGTTCACTGTGAGAATAGATGATCTGAATGATTAATACTCACTTAATCTTCCTGTTGATATTCTTTTTAATGCACATGAGTATTAACCCTCATTTTGCCTCAAAAGTAGATGTAGTTTAGGATAATTTTGTAATAAAACTCTCTCTCGATTATGGTTTTTCCCTTCTGTCTCTCATTCACTGTCGCTCTCTTCATCTTTTCGTCACGTCTTTTTTCTCCTCTCCCTCGCTGCCTCGCAAAAGCCACAGATCATCAGAGTCCTCAGCGCGCCACACTGATCGCTGGCGTGTTTGACATAATGTGTCAAAACAGGCCACACTGTCTTATTTCAGCCTCCCCCCGGCTCCGCAGCATCTTTTCTGTGAGATACTGCTGCGCCAAATTCCTCCATGATGTCCAGAGGCATTTTCTTCTTACGAATGACAGATGCAAACAGCCATTGTGAGATGGGTGGCTCATCTCCCTTGACAGCCTTCCCTATTGTATCCTCATCTGAACCCCGGAGAAGTCTGTGTTTTGAGATCCAGAGTTGTTTTTCGAGCTGAAGCTGCGCCTGGCAGCCTGTTTTAACCTGTCTTATCAGGAATTATGTGGCCCTGGAACTAAATATAGCTGGATGCATCAAAATAATAGTTGATTAAAATGTAGTGTATACAAAGCTTTATACTTTTCCTTTAACCTCCAATCGGCTGTAGCCTTTTATTTTCACCAACATGCACATGCACTTAAAGAGGAAGACAATGCTGTGAAGACAGAAACATGGTGTCTTTGAACTTCCCTTAGCTCGTTCACTCTGTTGACAAATTTATGCTAAATGTGCAGTAATTTTAGCTAAATCCACACCAAGAACTAAAGCCTAAGCAGCCGTTGCGTTGTTTTGATTGATTTTTATGTCTTTGGTTGTGGTGACAATGATTGTGGTGACGATTTTTTTTACAGTGGATGAGTTCCCTGCACCCAAACAAAATACTAAATCTGCATACAGGTCAGTTTGTATTTCATCCCAGTCTCAGTGCTGATATTGACGCAGACAACACAGTAATTGTCTCTTCATTGTTAATTTCTCAGTGTGGACAAAGTGAGGCAGGGGTCCCATGAGGGGATGAAGAACAAGAGGAAGATGGGAGGCAGAGGAGGGGGGAGGTGCGGAGGGGGGTTGGTGGCAGTTGAAACCTCAGTCGTGTCACAACTGCCAATTTGCGGCCAGTTTGAGATGTTGACATCTGCATTCTTTCACGTTCTCTGCAACTCTCCGCGCTGAGCCCAGAGACCAGCTTTAGATTGCTTTATTTATCTCGACACTCCTGTGGTTAAAAGGATGCTCCGTCCTAGACAGTGTGTGTGAATATATTTGTTTGTGTGCGTGCGTGTGCGAGGGACAAGAAAAAAGGAAAAGAGCTGAAGAAGAATATCCCCAAAAATCATCATATGAGTAGTCCTTCATCAGGCTTGGTACTGAGTCTCAATACATTCTGAGAACATAAAGTCAAGCGCTGAAGCTTTATTTTTGATAACCTAAAAGGAGGTAAATGTAGATATATGCTGTCCAGTCTGGATCAGCCTTTAAATATATACATCTCCAATGAACACATGATGCGACTGAGTGATAAACCATGGTCATTTATCTCTCTGCGGAAAGATTTGGAGTGCTCTGCTCTGCAGTTCTTCTGTGCGTGTCTTGCCGTGTGCGTGCACTCTCAGTTGGGGAGTATGTTCATGCATCAAACATTATGTTTCTCCAAGGCAAGACATCAAGTGGATCCATTTTCATAACTTTGTAGGGAACGTCTCGTTCGATTAGCTCCTGTCATGGATGTGAGCTTCTCGTGGAGTTAAAAAAATGCAATGCAGCACAACCGGTACACAGTCGACACTTTATGGTCGCCAAAGGCTGTAAAAGCTGACATAAGCATTGCTCAAATGTTCACTGACTGCTCTCAAATTTCCAGCAATGCCCCTTTCAGATTCCTGTCCCTCTCCATGGGGGACCGCTGTCCTCTTACAGCTACTGTCTGGTTCCCATGAGCTGTGAAACAGGATCATGGCCAGACTGCAGATTTAACAGTGCTTTTTGATATATGATGTTTCCTGTTCTGACACATGATATGTCCATTTTGGGGGAAATCGGGCCCTGTCTTTGGGAGCCATTCTCCATCCATCCATGGACCTTTAATTTAGAAGGTCTTTGTTTATGGCTACTTGGATGGCTCCATTTTTGGTTCCATGGCTCCCACAGAAATGACAAAACACTTTGGGAAATCCCATTGTTAGCATGGTGCTAGCCAGGTAGCTTGTAAACATTTAAGTGAATAAACATTTTGCAGTAAAAAGTGGTTCATTTTTCACTGAACTTTTTGCAGACTGTCCCATGAGCTTCCTGGTACGCTGTCTGTTGTTTTGTAGCTCTCCTTTTGTTGCCATAACAGTATTAAGATCATGTTTCTCCTGACTGAAACAATAACTTTTTGAGACCAGACAAATTACTGTGGGGAAAATTTAACCACCTGTAGTGTCACATAGGGAGTCTTCAAGTACAATATTAGAGGATAAATAATACAATGCAGGATTGAAATGTTTTCTGGTGATTGCTGATCAGTGCTGAAACCTTCAGTGAAATGAAATGCATTGAAATTAAGCTTTTTTATGCTAGTGTGACTGGGCCTTTAGTAGCACAGTGCAACAGCTTGGTAGCTTCTTCATATCTTCATCTGAATCAGGTTCAACCGCACAGTATCCCAATTTAGCCAATGAACATTCAAGAACGCTGTCGATGAGCGTTTTCCAGGGTTTTGAAGAGTTGTCCAATATCTACGCTCTGGCTGCCGCTGTGTTTGAGTTTCAGTGTGTTGAAACACCTCAGCTGCGTTCATGCTCACAGACAATAAATGGGGCTTGAACCCACGTTCTCCGGTTGAATGACAGTTTCTTTAACCACGGAGCCATCCTGCCATCTTTCTTTCCACTATTTTTGGATGGTCTTCCAGTAACCCGCGCCAGTGATTGCAGGCTGCTGCGTTTGATGACCCAAAGAATGTAAAGCGATACGCATCTTCATATCACAACCAGATTTAAGAGGAGATGTAAAGAGTACACTTGCGTTCAATACACATCTTGTCTTTTGCTATTTGTATGTGTGTCAGTCATTCAGTCGGTTGGGCTCTCTGTGTCTCTTTCTAAAGTATGAGAGTGATTACAAGAAGCTGACAATCAGGTCCAGGCCTGTATCTCCGTCCTTTATATTCTCAGAAAAGTCTCTGTGTGTGCATCTTGCTGTGTCGACTCTGATTACTGTGATTTTCTTTCATTTGGCCTCACGCTCAGTCCACCACGCGCACACAAAGACGCACACAGAGGGACACACACAGCACACGCAAGTGCACACAGAGATACAGAGATGTACACTCTCCCACCCACACCATTCCAGGCGCTTCCAAATGAGAGGGATAGCAGTGATGCCACAGGCCACAGGCCACCCAGTGCTGCAAATGAATACTCTGCAGTATGTCGCACTTCATCTGTCTGTCCTCTAAGACCGACGAGCTGATAGTGTGCGGCTGCGTGTTGAGTGTTTGTGCATTACTTTTATCAGTGATTGCTTACATGGTGTCCGCAGATAATTCTCATTTGAACATGCGCGAAGCAGCAAATGGATGGTGTTTTACTACACTGCTGCAGTTCAGATAGTCCCAGATGATGTAGATCCGTCCCTGTATGGCATTTTGCACTTCATTTACCTGCAAATAGGTTTTTTGTGTGTATGATTTAGCAAATGCTCTCCATGTCTTTAAAGCTGCTTCACCTATATGTCAGGTGACTGTAAGTGTGTTTCCATCCACCCCAATTTTCAATTAATTATGTCATTTTTTTGCGGCCTTCTGTGATGGCTAGAACAGTATTGGATGGAAGTGTCAGTTTCTGGAAATTTGGTTCAAATTTACACTAAATTTGGACGGAAACTTGGCTTTTGTGTAACGCGACGAAGGTCTTTGAGGCTTTATAGCAACTTTCTGCTCACGTTTTTGGTTTTACAGCCCACAATACAACTGTTTCTGATTCAGTCTCACAGACATAAGGAGCTTTTTCCAGCAAAAAGAGCAACAAACCCGCTGTACGCTACTTACCCAGCGCGAAACAGTGCACTGATAAAGTTAGCAAGTACCTCGTGAACATAGTCAAGGATTTAGCATCTAAAGAGTGTGATGCATGTAATGCATGCTGAGTGTGTAGCTGATACAAACAGTTGGGATAAAGTCACTTCATGTCACAGCTAATGCCGTGTAGTGACTTTGTGTGGTATTTTTTAGTTGCCATAGCCACTTCCCCAGTTGGCAGCGCTGCTTCGTATAATCACCGTAAACAAATGGGTCCATGGTTGTGACAACTGGTAGCTTTTATCTCATACCAGTGCTGCTGTTAGTGGTAGTGTTTCTCAAAATTAAGACCACATTTCACATGATCCCCCTTCTTCTCCCGTTGCGAAGAGGATGTTACTAATTGTTCTCGCTCCCTTCTGTTGCTGCATGTGTTTGTTTCTGTTTAGCTTTACTGAAGAGGACAGCCACGTTGGAAGTAATTTGTTTCCCCTGGCCTTTTCCCTCTTAACATCTTCAGCTCTGTTTGCGCTGAAATCCCCGCACCCTCGTCCTGGCGTGTTCAGGTTCAAGATGTTTGAGTCCTTGGCTCCAGTTTGCCCATTCATGACAGGAACAGGTACCAGATATTAGTGCCAGGGATCTTTTCTCTGTGTTGTTGTCCTGGAAACATTCTGAGGCATTACATGAACTCTCTCCAGCTTTTATTCCTCTGACTCCCTTTACCCCCTCCCCTCCCTTAAATATCTGCTGTAATTTAGCTCTGAGAGCTACATGCTGGATGTCAGGGCACAGAAGGGGGGAAAAAAAAGGCAGCAGAAACAACCCAGGAATGTCATCCAGCCAGTCAGTCAGTGAGGCCAGGGCAGGCAAAGTGCAGAAGGGCCACAAGTCTTTGAAGTCCGCCTTGACAGTTGTGGACCCTGGACGCTCCCTGGCACAGCGCAGCGAAACCTGATCACGTTTCATTATTTTGATGGGAAAATCAGACAAACTGTTCACTTGAGGTTTATTTTAGTGCTGCTAACCTCTTGTCAAATCACAGGGAACTTCAGAATACTGCATGGACCCCCCCACACACACACACACACACACACACACACACACTCCTGAATAGCATGTAGAGTTCACTTTAGATTAAGCAACAAAGAACACATTCATCTCTTAAGGGCCAGCCAGTATTTTGATGTGTTTTCGGTCTGTTTTGTCTTTTGTTTTATTGTGCTGTTTCCTAAATTGTACACACACACACACACACACACACACACACACACACACACACACACACACACACACACACACACACACGCACACATTTGCCCTCCTAACATCTGTGGTGCTTGATTACATTACTTTTGTGTTTAACTGAAATCAGAAACGTGTGCACTTAAAGGTTGGCATGTTTCTTGGACATGTCCTTTACTCTGCAAATTAATTTCCTTGGTCTCTATCTGCAGTTTATAATTCCATAAAATATAATTGAAAACTGTATTTTATGCCTCTCCCAGAACAAAACTTCTGGAAAACCATTGATTTCTCCTGCTTTTTTTTGTGGGTGTTCTGTGAGTGCATGTCACGTTGGACTCACTAAATCAAAGAGGGTTTTGCTGTCAGTGAGTTTGGGATGGAAAAGGAAACAAAAGCAAGAGCTGTAACTGCATAAAGTGCATCATGTAGTTATTAGTTATGCCACCTGTTACTGAAAAACTATCACTACGATCCCTGTTATTTCATGCGGACAAAAGTAAGGTGCTTTGATGCAATTAGTGAAGCAGTGTAGATGCATTATACAGCTAAATAACTGTGCAGTGTGTTGGAGCTCTCTGTTTCAGTGATATGAGTGCGTTAAAGCTTCAGGACGCTGGATCGCTGCTGCGTGGCGGCGTGTGAGGAGGAGGCAGTTAAGCTGAAAGGACAGGCTCTGTTCCTGTGACGGACAGGCTACAAGGTCCTATTAGATGTTACATGAAAGTGCCTTGTCCAATCAAAGTGTCACTCACAGTATGAGGGGAGGGTCGCGGTGTTCTTTTTTTTTTTTTCATTGATTGACAGGTAACAAGCTCCTATTAGCTTTTCTGTCACTCAGACTGCTGCTGTTTGTTGCCCTCAGGTTGCATTCTGTTGTCTGTCTGTGGCCATGTTGGGGCTGCGTTGTCTTTAAGAATATCACATAGAGGTTAACTGTTTTCTGTTTCATGAAGTTGTGCGAAACAGCTGTTAAAGCCCACTTGAATGGCTTCCTTTAGGATGTAATGAGATGCTGAGGGTGCAGCTAATCTCTGTTCTTCTGGCTAAGTCCGCTGTTTAACCAGGGACATGAATATATGGTGGGTAAATGGCTTTTCCCTCTGCCCTGGAAGCAATCTGTTCACTTCAAGGGTTAAGGGGTGGGGGGATGCAGCATTTAACTTACCCCTCCCTCTGAGCTAAATCCCTGTTTTCATTTCATTTTCTCTCTCGGCCTCTTTTCTTTTCTCATTTGGGCCTTTTCAGAATCACGTCAGGAGCTTTCTGTATCTTTCCACTCACCTGCTATTTCTTTTTTCCTCCTTCAGTTGCTTTTTTCAGATCTGAAACACATGAAACACAAGTGGAATTAATTCACCAGAATCCGAATGATTTTGAACTGGCTGACCTATTAATTTAGACGACATAACAGCCACAGTAATGTTTGTCTTCCTCTCTATTTTTTCTTTTTTTTTCTCTGTGTCTCTACATCTTCTGTCTGCACACTCTTCCTCCTGCTCTTCCTCTCGTTTCGCCCTCCTCAGTCCTTCCTCTTCCAGCCTCCTGTGCATTTGTGTGCCTTAGAAAAGCAGCAGGATTGGTTACGAACCCTGGGAATCCAGGTAAAGCACGGAGGAGCTTTAACCAGCTCAAGCAACAGGGGAAGGAGAGGAGGGAGGGCGTCTTTTTAAACATGAAGGCAAAGTAGTGGATCAGAAAGGCAGTGCTCGGACAAAAAAGGGATAATCCGTGAAATCTGTCCGGGTCAAGGGTCAACTTCCAACCAGCCATGTGCGTCTAGGCATGTGTGTGTGTGTGGAGATTAATTTAAGGAGGCCATGGAGGAAATGAGGGGAGAGTTAAAGGGGGTGTTTATCCTCTTTAAACTCACTTCACTGCCAACACACTGGGGAGTCCCAAGTGAGGAAATCGAGAGGAGGTGGTGTGTGGGTCGGCAGGGGTGGGGAGCGGGGGGGTCGCTCTGTGTCTGGCTCTCCAACACACACACGCACAATGCCTATGCTAATCATTGTGAATTTTAATTAAGTTTCACCCGTTTCGCAATCAAACGGAAAACACATACAGTAATTGTGCCTCTTTACATCCAGCAAGCAGCTGCGTGATATAGATGTTTTCATTAAAATGTGGAGCTGCGTGTGTTTCTGCGTGGCTGTATGCACCGTACGCGTGTTAATGTCTGATCGTTGATAAAGACCTCGGATCGTCTGCGCGATGCATAAACACATCAGCAGTCGCATGTAACAGAAACAAGCGTTTATGCGTTCGCCCTCAGCTTTTCGTTTGAGTCTGCCAGCAGCACTGTATGTACGTCAACCAAATCATTTAACATGCAAACAGACAGTTTGATCTCCTGTACAGTCTGAAAATGGTGAATTTTCTTGCAAAAAATCTTGATCCATGTTGTTTTGGACACAATATTTCTTGAAAATAACATTAGCATGAACTGTAATGTCACGTGATTTTTCAGGAAAGGTGTTTTGCATTTAAAATTTCTTGTTGTGGTGGTTATTATCAGCGGTTTTATGAATAATGAAAAAATTCAATGCTGAGTTTTTTCTCCTCCCAGTGTCAACAATGCTTTAAATCCCAGTAAAAATACACAAATTATGTAAATAGACCCAAAGTGGAAATAAGAAGTTAGAAACTCTATTATATTATATATTGTATGAAATGTTATTTCACCCTGCTTTGTTTCACAGGAACATTTCGGGGTTCATTTAATTCAAAATGTCCTTTTTCTAGCATCTGCTTTTGTTTTACAATGGCATTTTTCCAAATGACAGTTTTTTTTCATGATGCCATGATGCCACACAAAGTGTTTCTGTCACTGAAGGCAACCAGGGCGGATGCCGCGATGTGATTGGCTGCTCGCTCATGCAGACCAAAGCAGCAGCCAATCGCAATAAACGTCCTAACTAGCAAAATTTATTTCATGATATCCTATTTGTGCACTTAATGATCCAGATTGTGCTCACATAAATAAAATCAATGTGTAAATTAGGGCTGTAACTGTTATTTATTGATCTTGTTTTCTTAATTGTTTAGTCTATAAAATCTCAAAAAATAGTGGAAAAAGCCCTTTGTATTTTCCCTGCACTTGAAGTAACATCTTCTAAATGCTTGGTTTGACTGATTTTCAGTCCAAAACCAAAAGATGTATCACTGATTATCATATAAGACAAAGACAAACAGCAAATCCAGCACACATCTCACATTTCTGCTTGAAAAATTACAAACAAAAGATCGATTAGTCAACCAGTTGCAAGAGCTCTAATACAAACAGATGAGCAATTAGTTAATTAATTAAAGCTTTTATCTTCAATCCTGGAGCCTTCAGAATAAAAGTCTGTTAACAGTGTCATTACTGTGTGTATTTCCCCGTGCTTCGCGCTCACGCATCAAGCCGACAGGTTCCACTTCGCCTTGGAACAGTTTCTCTGGCCACTGCAGGTGCCTCAGGGTTGAGGGAGTAAAAAAGGTCAAAGGTCAAAAGTCAAGGGTTTAGGGGCTGTAAATGCTCCCACTGGGCCTGACACCTGTCACACATGTGGGAGGTAGGATAAGCTGTCAGCCTGCGTGTGTGTGTGTGTGTGTGAAGATGGACACCAGCAGCACTTCAGTGGGAAAGGGAAAAAATGAGGGAAGGCATGTGGAGAATTTAAGGGGTTTAAAATCACTTTAGACCGTGTCGTGTGTGTGTGTGTGTGTGTGTGTGTGTGTGTGTGTGTGTGTGTGTGTGTGTGTGTGTGTGTGCGCGTGTGTGCGTGTGTGTGTGTTTCCAGGGAGAGGCTAAACACCTTGCACGCTGCACCTGTAGGCAGGGCTCAAGTTACCTCACATGGACATTTGTGGAGAAGATCGGAATGTGTGTTTTGCTGTCAAGCTGTGGCCCACACACACACACACACACACACACACACACACACGCACACACACACACACAGCAGAGAGAAGTGTGTGCTATTTACTACTTAAGCAACTACTTGATACTCTGATGACTTTCAAACAAAAACTGTCCTCAATGTAATTAGTGAACATATACCTTAATACTCTGTAGTAGCTCTGATTCATATGACTGTTCTGTACAATCTGTTAGATTTTCAATGTTGTATTTCAACTTGTACTGCAGTAGTTTTAAACTGTTGGTACTTCTACTTGAGGAAATGATCTGATCGTAAAAAAGCTTTTGGAGGACACTGACAATTGATGTCGACTGTGGCATCAGATCAAACATATATATAGCTTCTTTCCATTCCTGATCTTTTTCCCAAACAACATCTCTTCATCTCTTCCCGACAGTTTGGTACACAGCAAATTAGACTCAACAGGACATGAAATTGGTGTTTTGACGGGGGACTTTCTCATGTTGGCCAGCTCTGTGTTTGTCCCTGCACTCGTTTCTATGACAGTAAAGCTGCGAGCCATCCTTCAGTCGCTTTGCTAACAGCTTCTGTTTTCTGCTTTGTAGATTTGTTTACTGAGTGAGGCAGGGTTTTTTTTTTTCCCATCCACCATCCAACAACCAAAATGACTTGGAACCAGTGCCACCTGGCTTTGCCAAGTCCTCTGCACTAAAATGGATGCAGGCTCAGTCTGTATTACATGGAGATGAGTTTAGAGGAGAGCCAGAATTTGATGTAGGAGAGAGGGCTTGGCTCCTCTGTGTTTCTAAATGAGATGAATTAGAATGATAATGATGACCTTTGTGTCTCTGCCGACTTTTTTAAAGGGCCACGCCACTGATTTCACACCTAAAGTTCCGTTAACTCGTCAGGAGGAGCACGACGCAGCCTGCAAACAGGTGTATCATGTCTGCTGTGGCTCTGGAGGGAGCTTTTTAAAACTGGAGAAAATGACCCTGATGATGTCATCAAGGTTGTCTCTGATTTGGACACGAGACATGAAATTTCTAAGAGAAAACCTTTGTTATGAAGTAAGGGTGAAGAGCATGCAAGAACTGAGACAAGGAGGGTCTAACAGAAGATGCTAGTTTGTGGCATTGTGGGAAATGTAGGATCATGAGTTTGTTGCAAGTCCGTCATGCTTATGAAAACATGATACTAACTCGGATATTCACTGTGTAATAAATTTTATTTATTTCTGTCACATTCTCCAAAGTTTGGAGATGATGGTGACTCAACTTTTCTTGTTTTTTTTTCTATGATCAAGTCAGTCACATCGATTGCATGACAGTGCTTAACACAGAGCCTTTGTTTTTCACCGTTTTTTCCATAATTGGAAAATTATGTGTTTCCAAGGCATTCAAAGCATGGCTGTGTGTGTTTGCATGCACGCACACTTGCATAAACTGTGTATCGTCGCCTTGTCTCTGTGTACATTTTCATCCAAGTGCATATATGCTGCTGCATGTGTGATCGTGTATGTTCCCTAAAAACGCCCTAAGCCTTGTAATGCAATGTTACTTGTAATTAATAAGTCAGTAAAATGGCAGAAAACACCTCTCTACACATCACCCAGGCCTTGGAGTAATGCCATTCTATTCTGTATGTGTGTGTGTCTACAGTATGTGTGTGTGTGTGTGTGTGTGTACAAGCCACGCACTAAGTGGGATAATAATACAGTGACCCCGGGAGGCAAAGTGATTAAATTATAATCAGCGCGGATTAATTAATCTATAATATTTATTCCTATTATGGCGAGGGGAGAGGAGGCGCGGAGCTTAGAAAAGGTTATGTGCGCACGCTCCTCGCTCTTTGTCTCCGTGAAAAGCGACGCTCGGGGGCGGGAGAGGCGACAAGGCCCCCTTGACAACGCAGGCAGAAGGTTATTGCTGATATCAAACACCCTGCATGCAATTATCTGTCACAACAAATAATTAAGAGGGCTGATAATGAGGAAATTAACATTTCCATTGTGGAGATGCTTTATTGTCTGCTTGGGTCACTGCAGAGGAGGCTTTGAGAGCGGCTGAATAAATTATCTTTCCTGCGTACATGTGTGTGAGGGTGTGTGTTGCAGTCTTTAGAGAATGATAAGCTGGGACATATCGCAGAGTGTGTGTGTTTCTGTGGAGGCATTTTTGTGCAGAACACCACTGTGCAGCATGGAGACCTCTGGGTTAGACAAAATCAGTGTTGCCAGTAGGGCTGAAACTAATGATTATTTTCATTGTCACTTAATCTGTCCATTTATTTTATCAATTAATTCATTAGCGGTTTGGTCTCTGAATTGTCAGAAAGTGGTGAAAAATGTTCATCGGCCTTTTTCAAAACTGAAGATGACGTTCTCAGATGTCTTGATTTGTCCACAACCAAAAGATATTCAGTTTATTTTCATAGATGAGTGAAGAAACCAGAAAATCAGAGAATTTTGAGTTTTTTTCCTCATAAATTATTCAAAATGACTGATGATCAAAATAGTTGTTGATTAATATCATGCTTGACTAATTGTAGCAGCCTGAGTCACTAGATTCGAGCGACACCAAATTGCCCAATCAGAGCCTTCTGCCTTTTCTATGTCATGAAGGTGATTTTTTGTTGAACTAACGCTCAGCTTTGTTGGAAATATGGCTGAATAATGCTAAACACTTTACCCCACTAATAGCGTTACATGTCAGACCTGCTCCAAATAGTCAGCTAATTGATCAGCCAATCAACAGAAAATGTTTCTGTAAAAAGTTTGGAGGTGAAATGTCAAGAATTTGTGGGCTCCGGCTTCTCATGTGAGAAGATTTTAAAGTTAAAGCAAATGAAAAGTACCAAAACTGATGCTGCAGAACCGGAGATATCATCTCCTTTTATTCCACACACATTCTTCTTACTTGTCAAACCTGGTGCCTATGTTACCCACAATGCAACTGCCGGCAGTTTGGCCTGAGATCTGGGTGTGTTACAAGGGTAGCGGCTAATGTTGTTGCCCAAAATCATTTTTACGCCGATAAAATAAAGTGTATAAAGCACTAAAGACGTGGACAGAAACGCCCCTTGGACAAGCAAGGAGGGCGGACAATTAACCCCAATCACAATATGAAGCAGAGGAAGTGAGGGAGAGATCTGGCTCCATCTGTGGATGAGTTGAGGATGGTTGGGTGGGGGGTGGGCGGGCGGACATATTGGGGGATCTATGGGTGGGATCCATGTTTTCACAGGAACTTGACCCCCAGACACACACACACACACACACACACACACACACACACACACACACACACACACACACACAGAAAGGCCCCTGGTTGCCATGTGTTTTGACTGACACATTTTTGACGCTCTGTGTGCAGCCAAGTTTAGGTCTCCTCTGTGTGTGTGTGTGTGTGTGTGTGTACATGCATGTGTGAAGGAATATTTCCTGGTGTTTGAACTCCTCCTGATTGACACAAACGGGTTTGGGACAGCCCCCCTATAGGTCAAAGTGTGTGTATGTATGTTTGTGTGTGTGTGTGTTGGCATGACAGCCCTTGCTCTGCCCCCTCCCCACCCCTGCGGCTCATATTGAGGTTGATTTTAATACCCCAACATGTTTAGGAAGAGGCAGTGACACCGCATTGTTCCCCCACAATGGAGGGCAGACGGAGGGAGCTGGAGGTCGGGGGTGGGGGGCAGCGGACAAAAGGAAGAGCGAGCGCTCTCGGCTCGGCTCCTTTCACCCGCCGCGTCTAGACGGCGATGTTCCACGCAGGGTCTCTGAAGAAAAGAAAAAGACGGAAAGAGAAGGGAAAGGAAGAAAGAAAGGATGTGGTGGAGGAGGGATGGGACGTGTTTGGCCATGTCTGGTGGTCTCAAGATGGTCTTGACAGGACAGGAAAGGGCTGACAAAGGTCAAAAAGGTCCCAACCTGCCTTATCTGTGGTGTAAACCCCCCCCAAAAAACCCCATAATAATGTTGCCTTCAAGCATGGTTGAACAAACTGTAATCATGTCAGACAACCAAAGAAACTACATAATTTGACTGGGAATGTTGAGTTCTGCATGTTTGATCTACACAAGGAGCAGAAGAGCATGACAGTGGCTTTAACTCTTTATTTATTCTTCTTATTGAATCTGGCTAGCTGCTTCCCTGGCTCACCCTCCCCTCGCACGAGCTTCATATTTAGTGTGCAGACGTGAGAGTGGTTTCAATCCTCTCATCAAACTCCTGCCAAGATAATATGTGTATGTGTTCTGCGAAATGTTGAAATATTTCTATTAGCAAATTTCAAAAAACGTTGCACTATTCTCCGAAAAGAATACACATAACCACAGTAGCTTTCAGTTCCCAACCAGAGTCCCGTGAAGTTCTGTTTTCAACCACTAAAGCGAAAATTACGAGGAACATTTGAAGGCAGCGCGAGCACCGTCATCATCATATATGTCCAACAGTAAATGTGGTATTTATTGTGGCACGGTTCGATACATCTCCTCCTGTGCACGGGGCTCTGCAGTCACGAATAGGTTCAGTCTTTTACCACTTGAATTGCAGTTTCAATTCTAAATTCGTGATGCATTACATGACACTGCGTTGACCACAAACCTTGAGAAAGTCTGCACTTAAGCTGAAACAGAGGGAGGAAGTGACAGAGACAGAGAGGATCGACAACAAGGGAGAGTCTACAGACATGTGTCTGTGAATGTACATACCAATGTAGATGTGGGTGTGTACATGTACAGTATGTGTGTGTTTTGGTGGATGCTCGCAGCAGGTGGCAGCAGCTCCGGGGAGGTACAGAACCCCCACAGTCCTCACCAAATTCTTATTTTAGCCCCGTACTAACTAGTCCGGTCCAATAAACCTTTCACCTCGAGAGCAGTAAATCGCCAAACAACTGGTGTGGTTGGCCCTGCCACCCACTGTGACACGCCAGCAGGCGGGCGTAAAACGGGCATGTCAAATGCCATCAGAGAGGAAACTCTAGAGGCCCGCCGGCTGTGTGTCCCCCCCCCAGCAGCGACAGAGAAACAAGCAGGAGGGCCCAGAGACACCTCCTGGGAGGGGAGATAGATTTAGCTCTTTAGCTCTTCTCCTGTTGGCTCTTGTGTTAGAGATATAACAATTATAATCGTTATAATGACCTTTATTTAATATTCAACTAAACGTCGCAATTAACTGCATGAGATGATGAGGAATTAAAAAGTGTAGGTGATACATTTTGTGAACTTGAATAAAAACCAACCATTTATATGCAGAAAGTATGAAAGCTCATTTTTGATAAATAGATGAAATAAACTCCAGTCAAAGTCTTTTTTCTGACCTTTTCTGGTTGAAAGCTACAAAAATGTCAGTAAGTGGTCCTTTAGTTTAGATTATTTTGTTTAAAAAAACATTTGAATTGACATTACCTATATTGTCTAATTTATGTTGCACATGTTTAAAGTGTAATTCCCTTTTTATTGGAACAACCAAGTGTTAAATTGCCGCTTTTATCCAACTGTCAGTGCAATGCTGATCCCCAAATTGAAGCATTTTAGGACCAGAAAATTTGGAGACATAAAAGTACAGAGAGCACGAGTCGAAAAGACAATAAAAAAAGTATCTAAATAATTTAAAACAGTGAAATAAGAGAAGATTGAAACTAAAATACTGAGTTTGGGCACTTTTGAAAGTCATCAGCGACAACATTCGAGGATAATTGAATGTAAGTTTGAGGAGCCGTCAGTTTGACAGACACTGTTCACTTCAGGTGTTTGGCTCTTTTAAATTTCCCACCACATCTTTCACTCAGCGGCTTCCCTTCCTCCTCTCTGTTTCCCTGCTGCCATGCCTGCCAATGAGCTGACCCTCTTCCCCCCCCCCCCCATGCGCTCTCTGCATCAGCTTGGCCCCTCATTTCCATATGAAAGTGTATATGGGGGCCCGGTGGTCCCCAGAGTGCGCCGACAGACTGTGCGCCGCCCCCATTCAGCTCTCATTTCCTCTCCGACAGCGAGCCCTCGCCGGATCAATCATGCTTTTTGCTCTGGAGCCGTCCAATCGCGCTCCACCTGCACCACCCTGGGATCTACCTTTATCCGTGTGTGGGTGTGTGTGTCTTCACTGCAGCGCTCCTCTTACCGACACACACTCCCAAAAATAACACACAGGCAAAGCCACCTAAACTCACCTACGAGCATCTACCCACGCTCTCCTGCTCACAAACACACTGTCACCATCTGTCAATAAATGGGGCAGCACTTAGAGAACTGATTCACCTAATTAGCAATCAATTAGCTTGTTACCACCAGCAGTAATTACCTTTTATAGAGCCAGAGAGGAGTGCAGCTGCTGCCACTAATAAAACCTGGACCCTCCTCCCCAGCCCTCCACACCTAACAAGCCCTGTCTGAGAGGGAGAGTTATAGGCCAAGTGGAGCAGCTAGTGTCTGTGTGTGTGCATGTGTGTGTGTGAGAGAGAAAGTGTGTGCTGCAGGCTGGGTGGGGGGGGGGGGCAGCACAGCAAACACAGTCCCCAAGGGGCCTCTCTCCTCTCCCTTTCTAAAGGACTTAAATCCTCTTTTAATGAATATAGGGTCAAGCTAAATGGGAAATCCATCATGGCAATAAAAGCAGGAGGCTTGAGCAGGCCGACTTTGGACGATGTGGGACCACGTTATGGATCTCAGGACGGGAAGGTCGGTCCTGAAACATCTCAGCAACTGTTTGGCTGGATTGCTATTTTGGACAGACATTCATGGTCCCCAGAGGGTGAATGCTCCTGACTGTAAGAAGTGAAATATCTCAAAATCCTTTGCATAGATTAGCGCAAATTGTTGTCCAGACATCCATTGTTCCCAGAGGATATATCCTAAATTTCAATTTGTCCAGTTCTTTCATTAATGACTAAATACTTTCTGCCTCAGCTGTCCTTTGTGTTTAGGGCTAATTAGTAAATGTTAGCTAAGATGTTGACCATGGTAAATATGACGGGACCTGATGAGCATCAGCACATTAGCATTGTCACTGTGTGCATGTTGGCACAGTGATGTTAGCATCTAGCTCAAAGCACTGTAGCACAGCCTCACAGATTTTCTGCTAACATGACTGTAGACTGGTGTAAATCAGTGACAGCAATATTTTCAATGTTTGAGGAAACTGATCAAAGTATGTTGAATTTGACATCAGATCCTAAGCTTACATTTTACTTCCATTTTCTAATTATCAAATATTTCCTTCCATCGTCTCTTCTAGCAGTGTTTAATTGTCTAGCAGTAGTTTAATTGAAATAGTATATATTAAAAGTTCTATAAATAGCGCTTCAGCTAACAATCTATTTTTCGATTAATGATTTAGTATGTAAAAACATCACACAGTCCAAAGTACAGACGCCAAACGTATGTCCTCTCCTCTCCCCGTCCCATGTCCTTAACATCCAGGACACCTCCTTTTTGAAATTCATCTCCTGTAATCCACCATGCTTTGCCTTCTCACCACGACCGTTCGAGCTTTGACTATTTATTAAACGCAAACTTTGAATCCTTTAATCCTAAATGCAGAGCTTTATCCCCTGAAGCAGTGAGGAAATAAATCAGCATGTTTTTTTTTTTTTCTTCTTCCTTTCTCCAGCAGCACGGTGGCTCACAAATACCTATTTGGAGCTGCAGCCCCCTGTTTACTTGTAGCAGCATGTGGGCTAACAATGGCCCCAAGTGACAACCAAGGTTAATCCTATATGTCGCCATTATGCGGGGTCAAGCTTCCTCGCCATATATTTAGTGTGTCATTAATTTCCAACCTGCTACTGCTGCGGCAAGAGCAAGCTGCCGCTGCCCTGGTCCCCCGGTGCACACACACACACACACACACACACACCACACAAATTTACGCATGCATGTGGAGGCTCACACACACACAATGACTCGCTACATTAGCTAAATGGCCAGAGCTCCGTCTCTCTCTTTTCCTCTCTCTAATGAGACGAGTCTCTGGATCATGTAGTCTATTCATCATTCTGCTTGTTCCAATCTAGCTCTTCTTTTATCAGGGTTTCGTTCGAGGGCCGAAGTCGTCAGAGGAGACATAAATCACCTGTCAGGGTTGGTCCCTGGGCTCCCATAATGCTCTATTAGCAGTTCCACCGCCATTATTGACAAAGCAGTGACCAAGTATATTACAGCCAAAGAGGCCGTGACTATTCCTGTTCATCTGTTTTATACAGCACAGTTATTCATCATTTTGTTGTAGTACTTAAGTGTTGCAGCTGCTTCGGCTGGGCCTCTCTTACAAAGGAGGCCCAGTATCTTAGCAGGACTAACCTGGATGAAAACAGGTCAAATAGACAGTTTAGAGGCTTTACTCATGATGCCTGCTTACAGCTTTAACTCTGCAGAGGTACTGTTTGGCCTGGTGAGAGTGCCTGTATCTCTGCATTAGTTTGTGCCTCATGTTTCAAAGTTAAATTGAATTAAACAGCTTTAGAGTTGTGAAGTAGGCAGAAGAGCTCTGGTTCTGTCCCATTCATTTCCTCTGGAGGCAACGTTACATGACTCACAGTTGGGGCATCTCTACAGCATAAAATTCTCCCATTGATTCATCAGTGTGAAAGATGAACAGCTGCATTAGAAAACACTCATTTATTTCATGAAAAGAAAGCCTGTGTACAGAAAAACTTAAGGAGAGAAGTTATGACTCCCAAGGTGCATTTCATTAAGAAACACCCAATCACTGATCTTAGATTTCTGTTTCGTGCACCGCTGAAAAAAAGATTTCCCACAAACAAAGCTGAAGTAATTGCACCATCCACACAGTTACTCATTCATTTCACATAACGTCGTTAAACTTTGATTGAAACTTTAATTATTGCAGATTGGATCATGTTCAGCTGCAGCCGAGATAGACGATTCCAAACCAAACTACATTTGTGATAATGGTGACAAACAGGCATTTTGAAATATTTGAATGTCAATATACTGAAATAATTGTGACTATAGTGATACATATCTGCTAACATATGCACAGAAACTCAGCCGAACTAAGTTGAAAAAATAATTAATAATAATAATAATAATAATAACGAATAATATAATTTGCATGAATGTCCCGATTCAAGTGATCCAGTTCAATAAAGAACGGATTGGATTTTGATGATCTTGGGACCTCTCTGCTAATTTGCTATCTTCGCCAATGATTGACTCACAAGATGGCTGCAATTTGCAACATTAATTAAGGACATCAACTCAGACTGTGCAGAAAGCAGGACAAATGAAATTTAAACTTAAAGGACCAGTGTGTAAGATTTAGGGGCAGAATATGTGACAGAAATGGAATATGATATTCATAAGTATGTTTTGATCAATAAGTACTAAAATCATGCTTTCATTACCTCCGAATGAGCTCTTATTTACAGAAGCATGGAGTTTGTCATGTTGTACTGCTATGTTTCTATAGTAAGCTAGTAGGGACAAACCAAACACTGGCTCTAGGGAGGCCTGTCACATTTTAGTGATTTTTGGGGCCACCGTAGTTTCTCCTACATGCTTAGTAAAGGAGGGTGAGGCGATGGGTGTTCACATGATTGTAATCTGCAGCCTCACCGCTAGCTGCCACTAAGTCCTGCACAGCGGTCCTTTAAGGACCTCAAAGGTTTTTGGCGGCTGAGCTGCAGATCTTCCTTCACAAGAAACCTTTTTAGACAGTAAAACCCTGAAGCGCACTGGTGCATATGGCAGGTTCATTACATGGTTCAGATACAAAGGGCCTCTCAGTGTATTTTGGTCACTTCAGTGATGGCGTCCCATGAGAGAAAACCACCAGCACGTAGAAGTGCTTAGCCTCCTCCCAAACCCTGAGAAACTTAAGAAAGCGTAAAGGAAGATGCTTTTGCTATCTCTTTTCATGAGAAACTCGACCTCTCAGCCCCCACATCTGCAGCCAGTCCCTCAGGTCTGATCAGAAGAGACAGGATATGACCTCATCTGTGACCCCGTGACCCGAGGAAGTGCTTCAAAAGAAAATGAGAGTTCATCTGGGGAAGACTTGCACGAAAGACGGGGTTACTGTTCGACCTCTGATGGAATCGATGCTCCGATTTTGTTTTTGTTTTACGATGAACATGTGTCAAATAAATGAGTCAATGCTGGCTTTGTTTATTCTGCGCAGCTGTGAAGGAACATGATGGATGCTGCAGTGGAATCGCACTTTAAAGCTCAGGTGGATTTAAGAGGTGGATCAGAGGAAGCAGTATTTATTTTTAGAGAAAAGTCACTTCTTTTTCACCCTGTCTCGACCTGTTTGTCGTTACTCATAACATGTGGCTGATCTGCAGTCGAATCAGACACATAATGCTGATAATGAGCTATTTGTTCGTGAGCTCCTTGTGTCACCAGAGTACATAGATAGACACGTTAGAAGCATTAAATGCTGCATGACCTGCTGTCAGTCATTGGAATTTCAATTCCTCAAATTGGTCCTGATGATGGAGTTGATTTGAACCCAAAGCCAAATGATGCTGAAAGCTATCTTTGATCACACATGCAAAGTGATACATAGATACAGTGCAAGCTAGGTTGAATAAGTCCTTATGAACACTTCAATCAGACTAATTTAGTCTAGTAGAAGTGAAAAAAGAAGCATTTCAAGCAAGTCCAACTGCAAAATAAGTGAGAAACAGAAACTATATGATGGATACTTTTTACAGTGTAGAAATCAGTGCTGTATTTTCTGATGTGGATAAACAGAAATATCACGATTCACCTCAAACCACCTGTCTGTCTGTCCATCTGTTTGCAGTGAGCTTTTCTCCATGCGTAGTTACTCTCCCATCAGCCTCCTGCACTGAGCACTGTTTGTCAGGTCACGCATGGCTGTGTCTGCGTGTGGGTGTGTGTGTGTATTTGTGTATTTGCGTGTGTGCCACTGCCGCCGACCAACCAAGACAAAGGAGGGGCCGCTAGGGAGAGCACGGAGGTATCGGTGAAGATGCACACACACACACTTCTGTGGTGTCTGAGAGGGAAATGGAGGGAGATGGAGAAGAGGTGACAGAGACAGGAAGAGGAGACAGAGAGACAGACACTCGGAAAAAAAAGAAAAAAACAAGGGGAAAAGGGGGAGAGAGGCTTTACCCATCAGTCCCTGGTCGGCAGCCAAGTGCACAGATCCATCCGATGGGAACACACAGTCTGTACACCTGTTCAAACCAGCTGGCCACCACTACCTGTCTCAGTGGCAGCTTCACCCTCAGACACACCCCCACGCTCGCCGAGGTGGGGGAGTGTCTGCAGCGGAGGAGTTCAGCTGTTCACTGAGCGCGGGCGAGCATCTGAAAATGATGAGTGTGTGTGAGAGGGGCTGGTGGTTTCCACACTGACAGACTGCAATTTACATCCAATGGCAGTGTTCGGTGCCAGCACAGCTTCACGCGCAGTGTGTTCTTTATGTAGCGAGACGGAAAATAAGCATGTGGGTAAACACACACTGTTTGTTGCACTTTCTTAACATGTTGCAGGAGTCGCTTGTTCATGACGTGCTTTTCTGTATTCCCATTTCAGTTTCTTACTGAAACCATCCCCACAAATGTGACTTAATGTTGAAGCATGGGACTTTTTATCTGAGAAGCTTCCTGCTGATCGTAGAATCAGTTGAATCAGTGTCGTTGTGGGAATTTCCACGTGTGAAACAAAGCCTTTTTGTCAAATTCTGCATGGCCTCCGCAGCACCAGCGCTCGTCATGTGAAAGACACAAACAGTGTGTTTATGTTGACTCGATTCAGTCCATTTTAAATCAGTCAGAGAAAAAGCAAAGAGAATTGAAGAGAAAGCAAAAGGAGGAAATTTCCAAATGAATGAATAAACAGATGACCCCCTGGCCCCTCCCCTCCTCTGGGCGCCACAGATGCATGTGCTGTGGGTGATAAACGCCAAACCAATTGAAGCGATACAACCCCGGCCATATTAAAAGACCTAAATGGCATTTGCATGGTGTAAATACTGCTGGCTGGCCTACTCTTTGTGTGGGCGGCCACCGGGGTCCTGTTGAGAAATTAGCCCTGAACAGGCGCTGAAGAAATGAGGTGGGAAAGGTGCGGCGAGGTCAGGGCGGCAGCATGTTCGCAGCTGACTGGAGCGCCAAAATCTGGCACCGAGCAGCTGCGTGTTTTTGTCATTTCCTTTTTAAAGGTGCGCTTTGACCATCTTCTCTGCATTTCGAAGCAGGCGGTTGGAGACGGCACCCGGCTGCCCCCGTATTCAATTCCTCGCAGGGATAATAATGTTCTCGACATGGAAGATCACATTCGGCGGACGTGACACCCTGACACCAGCCGCCAAGGCCTGCAAATGTAAATCTCACCAGATTAGATGCCTGTAAGCAGCTTCTGTGTGTGTAGGTGTTAGAGATTGGTAGAAGGATTTAGACGGGGGAAGAGGGTGTTTATATGTGTGTGTGCGCGTCCCTGTCTCAGATCTCGTCCCCTGAAATAGACCCCAAAGAGATCTCACTGTCCCATCCAGCAGTGTTCCTGATCATTCCCTTCACACTGGAACCAAAAACCCCTCTGCTTGACGTTTTTATGGACGCTATCTATTTAGCAACCTTGTGCAGTTGCAGGCAGGATTTTGTGTCAGACGATGTGAAATTGATCCAGCTACAGGACTCTGTCTGGGTCGTCCCCTCCTTGTCACACTTGCAGATTGTTTCCATATAAATAAATATCCTTGTGAAGTAAATCACACTGTTCTTAGACTAAATAGCTCCACGCAGTGTTTTAGGGGGCTCATTTGCTGTTTATCTACAAGAATAGGACACCATACATGTTCTATGTTTTGTGTACACGCTGGCCATTCATTCATTCATTCATTCATTCATTCATTCATTCATGTATTTAACCATTTCCTCAAAACTTTATTGTTTCCTTTTAGGTGTCAGACAGGGTTCATTTTGAAAGGCCTCTGGCACACAGGAAGCCATTTTTCTTTACTGACTAAGCAATACTGTACAAACAAACAGTCACAATGCATTTCTTGCTTTCATCATCTGATACGTCAGTCTGAAACCTGTCGAGTAAAAATGGCTTAATGACAAATTTCCTCCTCGACATCGTAACCAAATGTAGTTTTTAATGCTCAGCGTAAACACCTTCCTGTTCCCCAGATCACACCTGATATAAACCAGCCATCATGTTCTGTCTCAATGTGTTTTACAGGATTAGGCCGAGCAGGTGACAGTATTGATCAGTGATGCGTGATATCTTATTTTCTCTCCTGCCCACTATCTGTCTATACAGTTGTATATGTCTCAGTATCTATCCATCTCTCACAGTATGGTTTAGTCTGCCTGTTTTTACTGTCATCTAGATGATATTCTGGGTAAACAGTGCTTTTTGTGTCAATGTTATATCCTTAAAATGTTTCTCAGTTGTTTACCTTAGTGTGTAGGGCTGGAAATATGTTTATTAGAATAAGTGTAGTACCAATAATTATGCTAATAACTGGCTGAATTGCTCCTCACATACTTGTGAAATATTGTCAATACATCTCTATGATCCCGCAGTAAACTCCACCCGCCTGGCACTCCAAGCTGGGTTAAACAAACACAACAATTTGCAAACAGCATTTCTGCTTGAAATCGCTGACTTTTTTTCACCTGCTGAAGCTACAAAAAAAAGGGGGGGGGGGGGCTTGTGTGCATTTGTGTGTTGGAGCTAGAATGTGCAAGCTAATATGTATTTGCACTACTGATTGTGTGTGCAGCAGAATGGCTCTGCACGTGCACATACGCATGCTTCGGGTGTGTTTGTACTCGCACAAGCGTGCGCGTACCGGGTGTGTGCAGCCACAGTATGTGCGTGTGTCAGCATCATCGCTCCATCTCCCACGGCGTCTCCTGGAAGCTGACAACTGGATAATAGCTTTTTACTTTTCCAGAGCAGGGCTCCGGAGAGAACTAATATGATTATAAATCATTATTCAAATAGAAAGGTGAGGCGCGGCGCTCAGGATAGTAAGAGAGCATGATAATAGCATCATTACCTTTTATTTATAATTCCCTTTTTTTATATATTTTGCAGACGTGGCAGCTCAACCTAATGCAAGACTACAGGGGATTTCTCTTGTGATATGGGGAGCTGTAGATGCATCAAACCATCCTGGAGGAGAGGTAAAGATCAAGTGATTTGAAAGAGGGGACATTTAGAATAGGGAGGGGTGTTTAGTTTGTTGCTACAGTGAAATTCCTTTACTTGTGAATTTCTGGCTTTTGTGTTTATTTGCCATCTCAAATAAGCCGTCCCATCAGATGCATGTAAAGGAAATTGCTTAAAGGGGCACTTACATGATTCAGTATTGACAAACTTGTAAGCAGCGACCATCAAACCATCAAAATCTTTTTAGTGATCAGTTTCTTATTTCATAACAAGCAGATGAAAACTGTGCCTCCCACCCCCAGCGGCAACCAATCCCTTCCCAAGCCAGCGGCGTCAGTAACACAGGACTCACTCAGGTCATACAGCACTTCTTCGGATGTACACACGTATGTACGCCTAAAGCTGAAATACTGTATGTAAAGACTTCAGGCACCATGCGATATATTCAAATAAATTAAAACTGATTAGCCCTGATTAGCCTCATGTAGCAACGGACCACACCATGTGGATAACTTGTAAAGAAAGTCGTCTACTCTCCATGACTGGTAAAGGGACTTTGACATGTAAAGATGGAAAATTAGTTTTTTGGGGACGGCAGAAAGTTCCTCAGACCCAGATTTTGCCAGCAGATACATAGATTTAAACTGGCAGCCTTCCCACAGAAAGACAGTTTCCTGCTCCCCTTACATTATATTATGTAGTTTTATGAAAAAGGCAGATTTAGAAGAGAGAGACACTTGTTGGTAATGAAAAAATCCTGATAGCTGTTAGTTGTTAGCCGTTAGCGTGCAAGGTAGGATGCTCTTTGTTCTCTAAAAGCAAAACCTTTCGATTCCTCCTTAGATTCATCTGTGATTGCTTGAACTTGGCCGACCTGGACGGCTGAATTGTGTTGTATATTGAAATCAGACTTTGATTCCACTTTGACTCCTCGTCCGCGTGAGAGTCGGCTTTTATTCTGACTGTAATTTTAGGGATTTATCTGATGCTCTTATCCAGACGAAGACTCGGTATCATTTTGAGAGGGAAACCATTCTGTGACTTAACCAACCACTTTGTTATTCTGCTGCTGTTCAGGTATGAGCCGCTGATGAGCAGGCAGTGCACCGAATGTCACTATAATTCAGATGATTTAGCAGCCGATTAGTCACGAAGCTGGAGCTTTGTGTGGAATACGACAGGGAGGGAGAATAGAGCAAATCCATCTTTGTCAGAGCACAAAGATGCTGCTTGCTAAAGACTCCGCAATTGCCTCGCTGACAATTCAAAACGATGTAAATCAGAGAAAATGTGAAGTGACTGAAACAATGTCATCTACAAGTTTAAGATAAGGCTGGCATTAAACATCCCAAGAGTACGGAGAAAGAGTCAGACTTTAAGAGCTGATTGAGGATCAGTTTTTCCTTTGAGGTTATGACAGCCAAAGATAAAAATCAGTGCCTTGATGTTCGTTCCAACAAAATGTTTCTGTTTAATCCAACCATGTAATGAGGCTCTCTGCTTCCATTGTGTGCATGCATCTGTGTGTAGTGTGCTTGTCTGGGGTTGCACATGCAATGGAGGTATGTCTGCGTATACCCTGGTGTGTGTGGTTGTATGTGTGCATGGTTTTTTCATGGCGTCCCACTGAGTAGGAATCTCACCATTTGTCCTCCAGCTGATTTCTGTAAATGCAGCAAAAGGGGCCCAACCCAGTAACTTTATTTTTGGCCTTCCAGCTTTAAGGCTTAACAGATGTCACTCTCAGCTCCTCTGCTGCTCATTGTGCTGCAGAGGAATCCGTCGCTAGAAAATCTTTGTAAAAGTTGATTTCAGTAATTACGGCCATGAGAGTAAATTCAAATCCGAAAAGTGTTTCCTAGACTCCTCCCCCGCCAGCAACAAAAAAGACACGGCGAAAAAGCCAAGTGTAGATTCATCAAGGAGCAGATTGAAATCAGATTCTCCACCATAAATACATCTGTGTCTCCGAGACGCATACGTAATCGTACTTCAGTAAGCAGTCTTTTCCCTTCTCTCAATAGACAATGGGAAAAAGCTGCTCCAGTGATTTCAATACATACAGTCATACAGAGGGCGTACTGTGCTGTTATATCCCTTATCTGATCCGTGATCAGTTTTACTGATCAGGTGACCAGTGTGGGTGAAAGCGCAAACAATTGTCTCACTTATAGGCAGATTTTGGAGAATACGCACCTCAGGATTTTAGCTAAAGTGGTATTGTTGTAACTAAACAGCTGAACTGTACATGCTCTGGCAGGTACAAAGGAGGAAGTCAGGTGATGTTATTATAGAGTTTGGACAAACAACGTAGTTTGTCATTTAAATTTAACGAAGACGTACACATGCTCAGTGTAAACGATAGCAGAATAGCAGGTATGACACTTATGTTGATTGGGCTGAACACACACTGACACTCATGCACTGATGTAGAGAAACGTTCACAGACAGAGAAACAGAAATTGCGCCATCACCGTCTGCAGAAGGTCAAACTCAAACATCTGTAGCCCCTTTATGACAGCAGCTGTGGCCAGTAGCACTGTTTGTTGGGGCTATCACTTCTTCCAGTTCTCACTAATACCAGCATCCTCTGGTAAAAGTGTGGTTACTTTTTTATAGCAATTATTTCTGAGGTGCCCTTAAGGAAAGCCCTGAACCTCTAATTACCTCAGTGGAGCTCCTTAGCGGAGAACAAAAGAAGAGCCTGCACTTTTCTTTGAGCAAACGTAACTGTGCGGACGTGAAACTCGGCATCATTGACAAAAGAACATGCAGATTCAGCAAACCTTTGCCATCCGAGCTAAATGTATTTTGCTGTGTTTTCTCAGGATACTGAGATAGCTTAAGAATGCAAATTGGACTACACTTGCGCAGTAAAATGGCTTTTAAAAAACGGTGAAGACTGTCAGAGCAGCAGGGTGCTGCTGAGGGATGATAAAGCAGGGTGGGGTAGGAGACTTGACCTTGTAGCCCAGAGGAAGGGGGGGACCATCATTAGTGTGGCACCAGGAAGGTTGTACACTTGACCCGACAGCCCTCAGTGTCCAGATAAGAGTGAGGGATGAGGTTCAGTTCCTCCCTCCTTCCCTTGCCTGCTCCTTCATTTCCTCCTCCTCCTCCAAACAGTCCTATTTTCTATAGTTTCCAGTCCTAAAATTCCAAACTTTGCCCCCAGGTATTGGCATTAAAAGAAGCAGGAAAAAGAGAACAAATAAATTTAACAGCTCATCTTCTACTCAACTGCTACTGTGGCTGCTCAGCAACATTTCCTCGTCTCTCTCTCCTCCTCCTCCTCACCCTCCCTCCCCGTCCCCGGCGACAGCACCGAGACTTGTTAGAAGACTGATGTCTGCCCCAGTTTAACTAATTAATCTTTCTCAACTCGAGAGCTTTTCCTGAAGCCCAGTAGAACCCGTCAGACCACTGAGTGATCACACCTGGGTTTTGTGGCGCAGATGCATCGCTTTACGTCAGGTGACAAGAGAACAACACATGGAGAAACGCCTGTGTTGGATTTGTAGTTCTTTTACCGAATAGCTCTAGGCAGCTGTAAACCTTTTCTCTAGCAAAGATGCTGTTTGTGTAAGTATGCTGCAATATGTTTGTTAATGTGTTAGTACACTGAAAATTTACAGGATGAATTCCACATTAACATCATAATAGGGCGTCTGGTGGCCTTGTGGTTCAGACACACACCATATATGATGATGTCTCGACTGTTCACTCTCTAATTAATATACCTGGACATTAGCTAGTTTCAACAAACTGCCTTTATTTGTATTTTTGTCTCTCAAGATGCTTATTGTAACAGCAACTTTGATTAGGCAAATCGTGAGCAGACTAACCCAAACAGGGGAGCTATTGTAGCCCACTCACATCAGCTGAGAGATGTAATCCATCCAGTGAGCTCTGGATCTTCCCCTAGGTTTCCTCCTGGTTTTGGTTGTGGCCATAGCAGAAGTCCCTACTAGGTGCCCAAACCACCTCGACATCAGGTGTTTGATCACATAAATCACTGCACTCTTCATGTTAGGAACTTCATCTTGGACGCTTGTACACGTCTTTCTGTGACAAAGCTTGTAACCATAGTGGAGTGTGTTGTGTTCACAGCCAGGTGGCGTCTGTAATAGGTGGCTTAGCTGTCTCTACAGGGAAGTAGTGGTGCCTCGGTACGTGGGTATACTGTGGTCTCTAACTCACGGGGTATGTGTGTTGCCTGGTAGGAGGCACTGCCTTGAAGGCTAAAGTTAGGGAACAAAAGTCTCACCACAGATTACATGATATACTGTGACATAAATGGCTGCAGCCCTACTTTGCAACTAGGGCTAACTTTAGATAAGTATATGGTAAATTTCCCTGCCAAGTGGTGGGTATAAACTGTACACCTGCCTCAGCTGGTGCCTCTCAAAGAGAAGGGTCTTTCTGTGGTCGCTCAAAGTTTGTGATCATAGCAGCCCAGTATCGTGCAAACTAGGTCCATATTGCACCTCACAATTTACGTCTGAGTGCCAACGTTCATTGCCAACACAGATAATAGTGCCCTGTATACTGTATAGCTGGCAATAAGTTGTGTGGAAGTCGGGGTGGGAGATTGTTGTGTAGCACTTCTGCCTTACATGCATGAGAAATGAGTTTCTGTCCCTTCACAGACCTTAAATTAACATTTCCCTTTTTATCCCCCTAACCTTAACCATCCCATAGTTGCCAGGTACAGATATTGTAGAAAGTGAGAATTGTGGAGACATTTCCATCGGACTTAAAGAACACTGTCATTGAATGTAATCCAGGTTTTTGCGGATTCGTCCAATATCAACATTCTTGTCTGGCGATAGGGTTGGACCACATGTGAGGGCTGTAATGAAGGCTGAGCTTTGCAGTATACCTCAGATTTTTCTTCATCCTCATGGTCTGACTCAACAGCCTGCATTACTGCTGCCAATGTACTTAGCCAGCCATTCATCTGAGTAGGACAGGGCTCCTGTTACAACACTATCCTTCATCTGACAGTTGTGGAAAACCTGAATAAGGGTTAAATAAATACCTTCAAAATATTTGCTTGAAGCCCTAAAACTACTTCTGTACGTTTAGTGTTGTGACATACATAAGCCACATGTTCAGACATTAGTCTAACTACAGCAAATACATCACCATGGTTACAAATGCTTTTTTGAGGCCTTGGGACACCAGATTCGATCTTGGCTGCATTGAGTTCCTGCTGTAGTTAGAAAAAAAATACAGGAAATACTTCCGTCTCCTTGGAAACCAAAATAGAAACAAAAGCTCCTCATACTCTATTTTTACACAAGGCTTATTTATATCGAGCATCAAAAGTGAAACCCCGGCCAATGAAACCTCCTCTGAGAGGATTGGCAGCTTATTGTTGCATCTGATGTTGTGTGCTGCGTGGCGAAATTGCTTTGAGGAAATCTGCTGGATCGCTTTAGAAAAAGGATGCTTTTAGTGTTTCTGGCAGTAGAAAAGACATTCCTACCATGGACCAATTGCAACATCTCATCCCGCAGGAAAGAAGAAGAAGGGGATTTATGGGAAATGTCGTCTTAATGCTGACAAATAACTAACACTAACAAAATCTCTAACGTAGATCATCTCAACCATGATTTCATTTGTTTGTCACTGTACCCAGATGTTACAGGTAATTGACAATGATATATTGATGTTAATAATTCCTTGACATAGCAACTTTAAAACCTGACCTTTTGAACATGCAGCGTTTTTATCAGACAGTAACAAATTATGTCTTGTTCATCATAAATCCAGAATAGATAATGTTGCTTCACTGTCTGGCCCAGGTAGGATTGTCTGTCTGCAGGACTGCACAGTATGAGCTCTTATGTCAAAGCTTCATTAAGTCCTGGTCCATGCTGATTGTTACCAGCTGTACTCCAACATACAGTCTGTGTGTGCATACATGAGTGTTCATTGGTTCAGCGAATCAGTGGTGGTTGGCTGGTGAAGGACTGTGAGTTATATCCTGCACCGATTTAATGAAGGTCCTGGGAGGAGGAAGACAAGATGCTCTTGATACCACAGAAATATAATGCCAAATAGTATCTGTGATGCTTTATTCTTTGCTTCAAAGTAGAATGACATGACATAGAGTTTTATGTTCGCGTGGGAACAGCAGTACAGTAGGAACATCGACTTTCCCAGAGCGTTTACGGATGCTATCCCTCTAACGTTCAAGTGAAAGTTTGATGAAAGAGAAGTTGTGGAAAGGAGTAGTAATAACAGCAGAATAAATGGCTCAAAGACAGTAAATAGCTAAGTCATGATCTTTGATTAGTGTGGATGTCTCCACCTTCTGAAATCCTACATTAAATATATGAGTCATTTAAGACATTTATGAAAAAACAACTCAAAGAGTGACAAAAGTAGGATGTAATATTTTGTATATTATTAGAATTTAAGCTACCTTCACCTAGATCTGCCATTTGTATGAATGTAACATGCATTTAGAAGCGCGTTGTGCTGTCTGAGGAGCTGAAAAAAGCATCTAATTTCTGGTCTGGGAACTGGAGCTGGAGGGCGGTTTGGTGGTTTGACCATAGGGTCACAGTTTGAACGCATCAGCAGCTGTGAGGCCCATAAGGACTCGATGTATAGTTAAGTATTTAAGGCCATTTGATAAAGGGTTTTCAGAGGCACTTAAAAAGAAGATACTGATCTTACATGTCAGTGTTGGGGTGTCGCAACAGCAAAAAGCTGTCCCCTTTTGTCCTTAATCTCGCAAAATGGGTTCCTGCCTGAGGACCTCATTCAGCACAACTGGTTCAATTCAGTTCAATCTGAAATCATTAAAACACCATTAGAGTAGTCCAAGTGTGAGGACATAAAAGCATGTGTGATGGATTCTGTATCGTTAAAAATGAGTATTAAATGGATTAACGTTCCTGAGAAGGCAAGATTGGATGACCTTTCTTGCACCACGTCATATAAGCAAGGTCATTCAAGAGATCTACAATCTCAGGAACATTACTCTAATCTGTTTCATTTCCTTCGATCAAAATTGAGTGTGGAGTCAAACATCACGCCAGGATTTCTGACAAAACACACAAGATGCTTGGATAGTGGATCAAACAAAAACTGCCGTGTCTCCTAAGGTGGAGAGGCTAATGGAATGGAATACCATGCTTATGAATGACGCAACAAAAGTGGTCCCACAGTGGATCCCTGGGGCGCTCCAGAGTTTACCTGGGAGAGCGGTCAAGCATGAAAACAGAGCACTTTAGGGTAGTCCCAGGGAGACCCAGTGCTGGAGTCTACTAATCAGGATACTGTGCCAAGACAGTTGTATTAGAGTAGAGCTTTTACCTGTATCTGCTGTGCCTTCTGTGCTTTTTGGTATTTAAAAATACAGTTCTGAAAGCTCCCATTCAGTTAAAACTCTTCTGTTGGGGCATTTGATTATGATCAGGATTTTTGAGGGTCCTGTGTATGTTTTGTACACGTAAACATCTTCATCATTCACAGGCCTTAATCCAGTTTTGAGAAATCTGGATGATTTGCTCCCTGGGGTGCACTGATAGGTCTCAGGATACTGTGGCATGTAAACCCACTCAGTGTCTGCTGCTAAACTGGTACTGAAAAAGTCAGTGTTAGTCAGTGGAAAGCTGATTTGCTGCAAATGGTCCATGTTGATTTAATAAAATCACACCTCGTCCTCAGTGGGACTCCCACTCTCTCACAGTGGATTGATCCTGACCTGCACTTGACTCCCAAAGCCAATAAACAGCTATCACATGCTGGTCAAGGAGAAGCGAAACTGTTACTTTTGGCTCCCTGTTCTCTGCTTTGATGTGAAATCACCAGAGGACCTTGGCTGATAGACTAAATATACACAGACATCTGCACCTCACTTCATTCGTGTTTTATGTTCTTTGCAAACATGTTATTTTTTTTCTTTTACCGCGGAGAGAGTCACGGTAGACTAATGAAAATCGGCTGTCGCTCAGTGATTGATTGCACGAACAGCCAATTGGAACCCTGCTACTCCCAAAATTGGTTTCATGTAAACCAACAGTGGCACTGCTGCTTCTTCATTTCATGAAGTGTACCAGGGCTTCAATCCTTTTTATCCATGACTATTATAAAATGAAAGAGAGCCAGACAGGATAGCTATAGATCCAAAACCATGTGTGCGATAGTGCAAATAATTCCACTTTTCATCAGAAGGACAGAGAATAGAGTGGAGGGAGGAGAGCAGAAAAACAACGCATGTGCCAGATGAATTAGTGAAGTATATATCATACAAAATGACTTCTTTACAAAGCGAGGGTCATGTACCTGTGCTGGATTTAAGAAGCTTCGATGAGTTATCATGCTATCATTCCACGCTGTCAGTGCCTTATTATTTGGAGGATCAGTGACGCTTGTATTATATTTCACTCCTCACTGTTTTCGGGAACCTTCCACTGCAGCCCTGCTGGGCCCACTCATAACTGGGGGAGTTTTAGGACTTCATAAGTTTTCCCAGAGAGAAGCCACAAGACTGATTTAGCTGTAATCTTATCCTATGTCTTTATAGAAGCCAGATCCGGTGCATCACAAGCTGCGCAGTCAGACTCTGAGATATATAATATGAGCTGTGGAAATGACAGTCACCTCCTCAGTTACAGCGGTGCAACTGAAGAGATGAGCTGTTGCAGCCTCTGTAAGATGGACCAAAAGGAATTATTAGGTCATCCCAACTTAATATCTGATTTTTTTTTAGAACTTAAGGGTCTGAACGGCCCCACTTGAAGATGGATTGTAAAGCCTGCTGTCATAAAGGTTGGGGGAAGGGTGATATTGTTTAAATATGAGCATAATGGTGCACATTTTCAGGCAGTTTTCCAGGAGTTCATTTATTGCGTTGTACACATGAGAGATGACAGAAGTAGTTATGTTAAGAATGAAGAAAGAGAGCCAGAGAGAGAAGTTAAAACTCTAGCCTCTCTCATCTCCACACGCCTGGCCGATCACTCCACAGAGCGGGTATGAATGACGAATTGTCGGTTTCAGAAGGTTACCGAAACTGCTGGACACATCCAATCCAAATGAATAAACAAATGAAATGTCACCAGAAAAGGGCAGAGGACACATCGCAATAGGCACTTTGAGGAAGAAATTGGTTTATGGAAAATTCCTGTTCGCTATTTAATAAAACAAGACATTTGAATGATATTGGAAAAACTGTTGGAGTGTGAGCCGTTGGTACCATGACCTAGTATCATCTTGTGGAAGGAGAATGACAGTGGGACAGAAAGAGAAACACATGCAGAGGGGGAGAGAGAAAGAGAGCAGGGCTGAATGGAGGGGAGGGGGTAGTCGTGGTGGTTTGGAGTATCCGTCAAAGTCAGATCAATTTGTGCTGCTAAATTCTTCAAGGCGTCTGCTGAAAGCTGGAGGGGGTCTGGGCAGCATGCTTGTTTACCGCTGATGAGAGATAATTTCATATTCTCTCTAGCAGGAGTCACCTGATAGTCACTCATACCACCGTATGAAATATTGGGGCCACGATCACAGCGGGACTCTAATGACATATCAGTCTGCTGCAGCAGCAAGGCTACTTGTATACCTTGCGGCTGGATGGGTCAATTTAGATCACGTTCAGAGTATAAATTAATCAGGGAGCTGGGGGAGAGGGTTTCAATTAAGGAAACCTGGATTGAATTGTGCTCATCTTTGCAGTTGAATGGATTTTCATGAACTTATATGTACTGATACTGTGTCAAGCAAATTTATTAATATCATATCTATCTTTATATGGACAAAAAAACTGACCTTAAATCATTGTCCCAGCCAAGGAGTAAAACGCTGCCCCAAATTTCTTTTATGAATACATCTGAGCAAAATAAATGGTGCATCTTAAGCTAACCCACATCAGGAAGCCCGATTCATGCGCGCTGCTCCGTACCAGCGCACAAGAAGCAATGCGTCGACTTATCCCAAATGCAGATGTCAGAGCAGGCTCTCGGGTTATCTGATCTGACACGTAACATGGCAGATCAATCTGAGCAGTACACGGCACGAGACGGGAAATGAAAATGAATCTTCCTTTTCCTTTAAACAGTATTGGTATGGTCGATGATGCATGTTTCATGTTTGTGCAAGAATGGCGTTCAGCAGCGTGGTTTCTTTTTGAGCTACAGAGGACATCCGAGTGGTCAGGATCTGGTTCACAGTGCATCATGAACATGGTTATGTGTGGCTTAGGTCAACTAAACAATCAGAATGACTTTTTATATATACCGACAGACATATGAACGTCTGTCAGCAGACTGCGGTTAAACTGAGAACTCAAGTGAGAAAAACTGTGTTGTTTGAGCGTGTGAAGGGTAGCTGGCTGGTGACTGTGTATGAACTTGGCAGGGGTCTGGTTACAGTGTGGATGGTGCATAAGTTTGTGTCAGAGCGGTGAGGCAAATGTTGAAAAGGTCCAGTCACAACAGTAACTACAATATGGCTGCAACTTCTCCTTTCTCAAAAGGAAGTAGCAACAATCAAAGGCACAATGTTAAAGAGTGCATGGCTGGTGCCAGTTTACACCTGTTGCTTTTGTAATCCACACACATCTGATGATACACACTGAGAGAGCCATGACAAAGTGAATGCATCAGAGGCCTTTTAGTCCCTAATATGTGTCAAGCTTCAAAAACACTGGATACTTGCATTTCCCATAGTGCATCTTCAAAGAGTTTTCCAAACTCCAGTCTGTCTCTCTTGGACTCTCCATGCTCAAGCTGAGAATACTTGCTGAAAGTGATATCATGTGAATAATTTCCTCAGATTTGGCAAAATTTCTCCAGAGCCATTGAAGCCATTATGTAACTGTTTTCACAGGCTCAGTAGAAGGCTACTCCTAATGACTCATAACCGGACTTTGACATGTAATATTCAAAGAAACCCTTTTAATTGAAGATGCGAGTCAGTTGGTTAGAAGACTATTGTTTTATTTCAATCGCTTTTCCCCATGCAGAAAATACCAACAGCTGAACTCGACCACAGAACACAAAGAAAGTTCATTTTCATTTTCTCTGCGTGTCACATTTCCTCAGCTGCATCTCTAGAGCTGGAAAGTCATCATATAGCTTGTCCCGCCACCTCCGTTGATTACTCTTGACCAGCAGAATGCGGACTGAAACACATGTTCCTGATCACAGATCAGAGTCCATTGACAGCGATTTTAATGAAGACGCAAAACAACGTGTCTAGCTGAAGATGTGAGTGGCGCTGGGACTGGGCGAGGCCGTCCCGCGGGTTTGGCTCGGCTCTGCTGAGTAACATACACCAAAGGAGACGTCGCTCAGCGCTGAGAGCACTGTGTTACACAACTTGATGAGAAGTCAGAGAGGGGAAAACAGAGAGGGAGAGAGAAAAATAAGAGGTAAATAGAGACAGAGCTGATGAAGAGGGAGAAATGAGAGCTGGTTAGTGGCTGTAGACGTGAACTCTGGCTGAACCCCCTCACTCTGGCGGTCTCCATCGTAGCCTCAATGGGATGAGGCATTCGGGTACGACTCAGAGAGCCTGACATCAAACCGACAGCAAGACATGATATCTTATTTTCCTGAGCCACGCTGACACAAATTCAGCTCTCCACTTATTATTTTCTCATGCCTGTAGTGAGAGAAGAAGTTGCGCAGCAAAAGAAAACTCTGCCGGCAGTCGGCTCCCAGATGTTCGTACAGTTCCTTCACTTTTAATTCAAATAATTTGCAGATTGTTTTCATGACGGAGGATAAAGACGTTCCCCTTGTCAGAACTCTTTTTGATTGAAAGGAATCCTTGACCCCGGAGTGCCTTCAAATTAAGCCGAAGGAACACGATTGCATGTGCATGCAATTGTATCTGTCAATCTCTGCATGAATATAAGACATGTGGACAAGCCTTCAGCATATATGTGATTCAGTGTGGATGTGTGAGTGAGATAGTGTTGCAGCTTCACATCATTTGCAGCCTGAAGAGAAAGTTCATGTTCAAAATATACATTACATTTAAATGTAATGTGCTAAGAGGTGGCGACTGCCTTTATCACACAACATCTGACAGCGACACATATTGGTGGGGGAGTTTTTTCGATTTGGTTCATGCTAATTTGAAAGCAGGCGTGGAACGCTGTGGAATTGTCCTGATCCTGTGCCAGCGTGTCACCTTCCTGCAGCTGTGCTCCCTTTGCCGCGCTGACAGCAGCTTCAACAATTAAAGCTGAACAAATAAATGGCTATCACATCGCGCATGGAGGTGAAATTGGCCCACTTCAAGCATATCAATCAGAGCAGATGTGTGTTTAGATAATAGAAAGAATGGAGCCGGGCACGCTTCTATCAAGTGTTTCAGAGCTGAAGCCTTTCAAGGGAGTGTTTTCTGGAACAGCTGCTTCACTGTTGAGTATTACAACAGCAAGTAGATTCAATGGGCATCATCAAAGAGTACCTCAAACTGGTCAGTCAAACTTTCCAGATGCAATCTGGCAACAGACTAATGGCACACGCTGGCTTTAAGTCAATTTCAGTGCCTTTTGAAGTCAGATGATGAATCAGCTCAATGAGCAGCACTTATTGACGGCAATATTAGATTTATTTTGCCGTTGCACGAACTTTGCATTTATGGTAGGATGTACCTTGGTCTATAAGGTATTTAATTTATCGGAGTATCCAGGATCAGACATTCCTGTCTGATTATTTTATTGATAAAAAATATGTTTTCTGTACTATTATCAAATACATGTATTGATATTGTGACATAGTATTGAATATACTGTGATAAGATTTAATCCACATTACTCACTCTTCTGACTAAGAACAATAATTTACTGCAGTATTTTTAGAGTGCAATAATCCTTTTTTTTTTTAGATTTAAGTCCATTAGCAGGTAAATGCTCCACTGCGTTCACCAGCTCGTCGCCAGCTTCGCGAACAGGAGTGAACCAAAACGGCAAAGTCGCCGGCCATATAACCAAAACAATGAGCTGAAAGAGGCTAAATCACTTTGTAGAGCTGATCAGATCTGTAGGGCTGGCTGTTATTTTTCTCCTGGTCTCTCACCTCAAGCGACCCTGTATCTAAAAGCAGCTATTGATCAGCAAATGCAGTGTAGGATGTGTTTTTTATTTTTTTTTTATTGAAGATATGACCAAATGTTTGGACAATTCCATTGCAAAATCTGCTTTTTTTTCCCCAGAGGAAAGGAGGTCTTGTGAGGGCAGTCTTCCAGCCTCTTTTATCCAGGCATCCTGCTCGTACATGCAGTACTTACACTGTGAGCTCAGCCATCTGCCTATGGCTATATGCGCTGCTCTCCACCGTGGCCACAAAGTCTGTTTGCCATCCAGCTAAGATAGTAAGTAGAAACAGTTTAGGCCTAAGCAGCAGCAGCAGCAGCACCTTCGAGCGCTTTGCTTTCCTGCCACAACTGCACATTCCAAATGGAGTCTCGGCTGGGTAAGAATGAGTGCGGTGCAGGCCAAAAAACGAGGCGAATTAGCATAAGTGCCATGTTCGATCCATCAGAGGGGGACTCAAATGGCTGCTGGTCCTCATCCCATCCCACTTTTGGCCTTGTTTGCGGAGGAAGTCGTGAACTCGGAGAGAGGGAGAAGGGAGAGGCGGCCTGTTTAAGTTGATATTTGCTCTCAAAGTAATTTGGAGCAGATTTTTTGGAATCGGTGAAAGGGCTTCGTTGTAATTCCCTTTCATGCTCATCTTCTATCTCTGAAGTCACCACGGGGCCTAAACAGCAGCATAAGGATGCCAGATGGATTAGAGGGATTGTCTCTTTCTCTCCCTCTCTCCATCTCTTTCAATCGCAACATGTTTTGTGTACAGGGATCCAGAAGGCAGATGACAGAAGACCAAATCACACTGGCTCTTTCTCACTGTCACTCTTTTCTTTTCTCAAAGTAACTTACTCTGACATGTCTTCTTTTTTTTTCTTCCTGAAGCTTGCTGAACTGATTTCCTCCGCATAGTAACTTGCTTTCGCAAACGTTGGAAAAGGATGACAAAGGATTGCTTGGGCGCTACTATTGGTTCCTATTGGAAATTTTCTTTTTGTCCAATTCATGAAAAACAGAAAAGATTCTCATGTGTTTATGGTAGAATCCAGGAGAGTCGGTGCAACCTTGATTTCT
The DNA here is from genome assembly GCA_037975065.1 of Chaetodon trifasciatus. NCBI lineage: Eukaryota > Metazoa > Chordata > Actinopteri > Chaetodontiformes > Chaetodontidae > Chaetodon > Chaetodon trifasciatus. Next base: position 323,973 of record JBBMOE010000048.1, on the reverse strand, counting down.
TACAGTTTCTTACTATTGTGCGGTTTTACTGTTCAGTTAAAAACTAAGTAACTTTCTAAATATTAGCTTTTAAATAGCGAATGGCATGGAGTCAACACTAAAATCTCAGACATAACACACAATGTTAGCAGCTACAGATGGGGTTACCCGGTGGGCAGTGGGGTTTATCCCTCTTGACCCACAAACTCCATCATTGAAAATGGAGCCATGGAGGGAACATGTTTCACTGCTGCATTGGCTTTGTGTCGCTCGTGTAAGAGTTGCAGCAAAACAAAGTCAGTATTGGTGTTTGTCTCGTGAAAATGCTCCGCTGAAGCATTCAATTTAAGCGTTTTTTAAAAATGCTTTTAAGCTCAAAGCTGCTGTTCTCTTTCAGAAACAGCACTGACTTATTACTGATGAGCTGTGTCTTGCTTTAGAGTGCTCCACATGGTAAAACATCCTCCCCGAGTGACAGCTGGAGGTAACATGTTACGTGCAATCGTGGAAAAAGTGGAACGCCCCCGGTCGGAGTCATCTGCCTGGGATCTGTCGGGCTGGTTACGAGGATCCTCATAAATATCTCTCACCAGCTCATCAGCCGCGTTGCGCACCATTTTCCAAGCCGAGCCTGAGCTGTGGGCTGTCGGAGACGAACCGTGATGGATGCAGTGTGGCACGGCCACTCGGCGGCACTTAGGGCCACACTGATAACACCACAGTGAGTGTGTGTTTGTTGTGTGTTCAGGCCAGGGACAATTCTACTGTAGTTTTTTAATCTTTAAAGGAATAATCTGGCATTTTTGGATATACGCCTTTTTTACTTTATTGCGAAGAGTTAGATGAGATGATTGATATCGCTCTCATGTTTGTATGCTAAATATGAAGCTCGAGACAGGAGACAATTAACTTAGCTAGCATAAAGTCCCCCCGCGGTTCCAGTCTTTAAGCTCAGTGAAGCTAATCAATTGCTGACTCTAGATTCATATTTACCAAACAGACATGAGAGTGGTTTCAATCTTCACATCTAAGTCATGAAAAGAAAGCAAGTGGCTGTATTTCCCATAATCTTAAATGACTACCTCTTCAGTATTAAGTGCATTCAGGCTTTAAATGTGCATACCATTGTTGCCAAATGACTGAAAACTTGTTCTCCAGACAGATTAAAAAACATCTGTACTTTACGAAGCAGTCAATAACATCATATGTATTAAATTCTAATGGGATCCACCCACAAGACATGCAAATTTTCACATCACTGTTTGGCTGCAGCACCATAATGGACTGGAGAGTTGCCAGTTTGAATATGTGCTTAGGAACTCAGGGTGGGGGTAATAAATGAGACATGCTCCGTGTACAGAATTACCACCACAAAGCCCTTGAGCAAGGCAAAGACCCAGAAGGAGTCCTAAATTCCTGAGTGTGAGTGCAATGCAGGTATTTCCTCAAGGCAGTTGCTCGGAAAATGAATACCTTCTAAGCTGGCTTTCCTGTTTAAATGCAGGCTGAAAAATGGCCAATCTTAATGTGACAACCACTGCATGCTTGTGCCAAAACGTATTTGCTTCAGAGACATCTCCCCGGACAAACGTGAAATCATAGAGTTGGTTGCCATCTCTCCTGTCATGCCGCTTGTAAAAGAATTATTTGCTCGTCTGTAGCAACACTTGTGACAAGGCCGCGGTATCAGGCCAATGAAATTACAGCTGTTGTTAACTGCAGCGGTCACACGCGGATTGAGAGGATCCTGTTGCTTTTTGTCAGGCTTTGTGTTGAAACGGGCCAAGGTCAAATGGTAGAGCATTGAGAATGTAGCAGATTAAGCCGGTAAAATAGCTTGTAGGGCCAAATTGTTGGCATGAATTGGCAAATTTTATTTTGACAGGCAGGTGGGGCTGAAATAGCACCTGTACCCAGCTAAGCTGCGAGGATATCAGTGAGCTGTTTGTCATTTTTTAGGTTTACCATGTCCTTGTGAGGGAAATAAACAAAGCAAAAATGGTTAACATGGTTGTTGTTATGCCAAGGCTTCCTCCGTAATCTCAGACGAGGCTTTCCAGGGTTCGTCTCATCCACCACCACCTCACACCTCCCCGCCAACTCAGCCTCACCAGGTGGTTTGACTTTACAGCCACTTTTCCACTTGAGGACTTAATGCAGACACACAGGCCCAGCTGGAACCCATTAGGCCTATGGCCCAGCCACCTATGCTTTAAAACATAACACCAGCTCAATCAGCTGGTACAGGAGGCCTCCAGTCGAAAGGAAGCTCACTGGAAACCACTGCGAGTGTTTCAACCTTGCTCCTGGAAAGATGTCCACTGTTTTAATCAAAATGGGCCTTGATGGAATTTACAAATGCTTTTCACTTCTTTGTGATTAGGTTCATGCAGTTCATCACATAGTTTGAGCATTAGACAGTTTTGATGCGTCACCTCCTGAAGATTATCACCATTCACGACACCAGTCGTTAAAAATTAGGCAGATTATTTTAAGAAACTCTTCTGCATGAGCTCCTCTCCTAGAAGAGTTTTGTCTGTCTCTTTAGCTGCTTAACGCTTCACTGCACTCACCAGCTGGTCGCTAACTTTGTCCATGTGCAGTTTGGTGCTGAGCAAGTACAGCGGGTTCGTAAAGCCTTTGAAAACGGCTGCCTGCTGCTGCTGAAAATGAGCCTGATGAGAAAACCAAAGCATTAAAGCTTTTGGGCCGTAAAAGCAAAACAATACACTTAAAGATGCTGAAATGCTCTGCAGGCGTGAGGCGAACTTCCATCGATGACACAATCCAACAAAAGGCTGTGGACCGCTTAATGGTCAGCTAAAATGTCGGCAATGCAACCGCATGCATTTGGGTGTAATGTCAGAAGTTCATTCATACAAACATGTAATCTGATAATGAGTCAAAGTCCACTGCTATGGACTGCCCAGCTTCTGATGTGTGAAAGATCAAGCTTTGTGCAGATGGTCTTCAGGTCACAGAGGGCAGCACTCTGTCTCTCACTCTCTCACTACCTTTCTGCTGTGTCACACCTACAGACACAGGCTGCTTTAGCCTCTGGCTGACCTGGCCTTGGCATGTAGTCAGCTCAGACAGATTGTGGCACCCGTGGTCGCAAATTAGTTTATGTATTCAGTTTTAATTCTGCTGTATTCAAATCATCCGGTTAAAATCATATTGTGGTGTCAAAGTCCAGCCTCCTCTGCACGTTCAGCCTTATTTTGGAGATTCAGGTACATATTTCCTCTTGAATACTTAAGAATAATGTGGATGGAGTCATTACTTTCACAAAAAAAGATGTTCTTTAGCCCAGTTTGGAGGTGGTCTTTTTGGCCGGTGTGAAGTCTGGTCTGCGTTTTTGGATCCAAAGTCTGCTCCAAGGGTCTTTAAAGGTCTGTGAGGTCACTGAAGGCTGAGTCGGGCTGAACAGAGAGACATCTGTCCATGCCTGGAAGGATTTCACGCTTCTGGCCGTCCAGATGATTTAGGCCCTCCAGGACTACCTGCTGGGAGAGGCTCCCAGCGGGTTAACCTGACACAGATGGATCCCCATGCCAACACTGAACACACACCCGGAGAAACACACACACACACACACACACACACACACACACACACACACACACATATGTGCACGCACATATGTGAGGGTAAAGACAGATGCAAGTGTGGACATGTAGGAGCGAAAACACACTTGCATACAGAAGTGCACAACCACACATGTACAAAGCAGAATTTCACACACACATACACACACGCAGTAGATACAGAGGGACAACACAGGCGCACAGTCAGGCAGGCTGATGTGTGTCCTACCACACAGGCTTTAGTGAGCGAAGTGGACAAGGAGAAGATTCAAACTTTCTAAAGATCTAATCTGGACATCGTACCAGTCGATCTTGGATACAGCCTTTTAATTTTAATTGGTTCTGAGAGCAGTTAAAATATCTGATTCGCTTTATTTGTCAGATAATCCATTGCAGTTAAAGACTCGACTCATTACGTGCGAGTAAACGGTGGCTGAATATGTCCAATCAGCGTTTCAATCATCATTGTTCAATTTCAATACAATTTCAATTAGCTGCATTCTGACAGCCCTTTTTTCCCCTAATTTATCCTAATGGGAATGATAAACAGTGTTGTCAGTGATAGTGCTTTTTTTTCTTTTTTAATAGAATTAATGCATTTTCTGATGAGAAGATCCACTCTTATATGCCGGGTCAATGTAAAGCTAAAGCCAGGAGAAGGTTAGCTTAGCTTAGCATTAAGACTGGAAACAGCCTGGCTCTGTCCAAAGGCAAAAATAAATCTGCCTGATTAGCGTGCTTTAGAGGTGCTGGTGGTGAGATTTGTTCATGCTAAGCTAAGCTAAAGACTGGGAGAAGGAGAACTGTACAAGCTAGCTGGAGCCAGCAGTAGGAGTTTGATTTCTTTTAAGTAAATTACAGACTCGTTGTTAGTTTTTAAGTAACATGATGTTCAGTGAAATCGAACACCAACCACTGAAAAAACACAGAATTAATGACTTTTCTCTGAACGGCCAACCAAATTTTGTCCAGCGGGATCAACTATCTGGTCCCTGTCGTCATAATTCTCTAAAGCTGGGTTTAAACTTCCCTCTGTTGAGTGGCAGGGATCAGCAACATCTGGCCAGGACATCAGGAAACGCCTCCCTTACTGTCTAACACACACACATGCACACACACATTTAGGCACACTGGTACTCAGACGTGCACTCCAGTGAGGGTGAGGCTCATGAACATCTGGCTTCCCAGACTTCCCCTACAGGGAATCAACTTTTTGTTGTTTTTAACCAACTGCCTCTCATTTCATTTCTGGTTCTTCTCCACTTAGAGTCCATATAAATTATGGACAAATGCTGCGTTGTCTTATTTAACTTCCCTTCCTCCTACACCACAACCAAATTTTATGTCATCACAGATTTCAAATGTATGGTAGTCAATTAGTGGATGAATTAATTCATTTATCTGTTATGGCTAATGTTAGCAAGCCATTCAACATATGAACTAGACAACATTGGAGCCCCCCTTGACTTCAAGCCCCCATCTCGCACATCCTGCACCGATGTGATATTCACCCACCATTAAACTCCCAGGAAGACCACAAACAAGCAGGAACAGAAAGTTACTGGGATTAGTAAATGTAATCTAATTACTGAAAATCAAATTGTCACTGTAAGTTGTTACAGTAATGGATTATTGGCCAACACTGATTACAAGCAATCAATTAGAGCATGTTTTGGGTTGCCAGGTTGTTGCAGGTGTTTATCCTCCCCCTGCATCACCCACTATATTATGTATATCAGCATGTGGACCCTTCCAGTTTGACCTCTGACCTTCTGGAAAATCACATCTGGACCAAAAGTAATTCTGAACAATTGAACATTTTGAATAGAACACTCTTTTGAGAGCTCTGTATTGATGACTGATTGACTTGATTAAGAACATTGACATTTATGATTGCAGAGAAAAGACCCTTTATCAGTGACTTCATTAGCTCATTTAAATGCAGCCTTGATGTTTGTTACATTTTATTAATGAAATATTAATATATTAATTACTTATTAATATTTGATTTTTCACAATCTGGCAACTCAGAATTTGTTTTCATTAATGGTAGTACTATTGGTTGCATTAGTAAATTAAATGACACTTATAAATGCTTCCAGACAGCACTTATTTTTTCATACTAATCAAGCAGCTCTTGTTATCTTTTCAGTTATGTGTATACAAGGTAAATCTCAGAGTACCACAAACGCATTCACCTCCAATTACACCCCTGCTTAACTCATCTGCTTAATCCCATTCGGTGTCTGCGGGGCCTATTTCGCTTTCTTTGTGAAGCAAGTGAGCCAAATAAGCAGTCGGAGCGGGCTGCTGTGTTGCTTTCCTCAGGGAGCGCCCTGCTTTACCATCAGCCCATCAGGGGCCTGTTTCTACACACATTAGTGGTTAATTATTATCAGCCCGCAGCCATAATGAGCGCCGCATCGACCTGCGGCTGTATGTGTAGCAGTAATATTACTTACTGGAAAAACAATCAGCCGGCTTTCCCCATTGAGCAGTTTAAGGAGTTTGCGCAGATAATAGTCGATTGATTAGAGAGAAAATAGGAAGGAGAATTTTTGTGTGTGTGCTTGTGTGGGTGTGTTTGCATGTAGAAGAGCTCTACGGGGGAACTTGTTCTGCATGTTTTTGAAAAACTGTTTAAACCCTCATTTCAATCAAAGAAAACGGTTGCAAAATAGGTGCAAATATTTAAAAACGAAAGAATGATAATCTATTTAATTAACTCTACCTTTACAGTGTTACATTTGCTTCCCGGAAAGCACAAACACACAGCGTGTGTTTGACCACGGCTCTGACCACCCGATGAGCTGGAGGGCTGTCAGCACTTCTTATTCCTCTTCACCGGGAGCAGCATCATCGCTGGGGGAGCGTGCGGATGAGAGAGGATCATGAAATATGAAGGGAAAGAAATGAAGGAGCAGCAATTGAAAAAGCAAGAAATGGCACAACGGGAAAATGAAATTGGGGGGAAAAAAGAGGAGAGTTGGCCTCTTACTCACTTTCCAATATTGATTGATTAATAGGAAAATGACTCACAGCTCATCTCCTTTTAGCTTTATGCACTGTGGTACAGTGAGGTGTATATGATGCTCCTGCAGCTTAAGAAAACATTTCAAACTCACCTAATATTATATTAAAGTCTGTTAATCCTATTGAAAACTTTAGCAATATTAACCTTAACCTCCTCCTTCAAACTAAAGGTTCCCTTTGTAGGGGACAAAGTATTAATCAGTCAGTTATGATTGAAGTTGCTTGCTGAGGATTGAAGTAACTGAAATATAATGTTTTTGTTTTTTTTTTTTAATCCACTTTTTAAAGAACAAGCCTGTCTTTCTCCACATTTCTGTGACTCAGTGAGACTCCAAAGAAGACAAAATGTGGCCTGACTTAACACTATAATGAAAAACTGTGGCTTTTCACATCTGTCTTCAAATACAGCTCTAACCAAGGAAAGATCTCTGCAGGAAAAGAAAACAAATGCAAAATGTGGCTTCACATGTAGCCTTGGATGCTTTTTCTTCTTCTTTTTTTCTGCCATTTGTGAAGTAAGGACAAAGTTTCCACAACCTCCGTGAAGACACTTGGCCGACTCGGCCGTGAACGTGACTGGGCTGCTCCTCGTACGTCAGTGATCCATTACAGCTCATCTAACCATCAACACCCACTGCAAAGACTCAATATGATAGCTAATACCATCCTGCACATAGTTTTTAGCATGTTCAAGCACTTCTTGGATGGAATTGTTAATCTAATTGAAGCAGCGTTTTACGGCATAATGCTTCCACCGCGGTCACACCAGCTGACTCCAACAATTTTAATATCATGTTCACCAGCTCACATATTTTCACTTCGATTTGACGTTTTCACTCTTTTAGCTTTATTCTCAATGACAGGCAGCTTTCATATGAAAAGCCAACATTTATTAACAACAGTATTGGTTCTACTCAGGACTTCTGCATTGATGCATCAGTATTTCTGCAGTACTTGTACTTTTGATACTTGACTTTGCTGATTTGAATGCAGGCCTTCTTCTCATATGGACTATTTTTACATACTTGTACTTAAGTAAAGGATCTTCTTCTAGCGATTAACTTGACTGCACTTGACTGAGCTCAATTGGACATAAAGCCACTCGTACACATGCAACACCACACAGACATGCTTACCAGTATCATATGTCCTCCTTTGGCAGACTGTGTTCATTTTTTTACCCCCTTTTGAGTTAAACATAAAGAAAGAGCGTGACCAGAATGCTATTCTTACATGTGCAGCCTGAAAGAGCAGCGTCACGCTGTTCTGAAGTCTGTATTTGTGAATTCCTGTGGAAACATGGGAGAAATGCACATGTACACACACAAACACATGTATGCAGCTCGTGAAGTACCGTCCACCAACCGAAGAAGGCTGCCATGTTTTGGAGACGCTGACATTTAAATTTGTTGTTGGCGGGTCTTTACCACACGCTTGTCATAACACTTGGGTAAAGTTCCTCTGCTGGCACTGCAGTCGACTATTAAAAAGCCTCTGAGTATTGTCATGCCATTCTGAGACCACTGGCTAATGCTAGCAGTGGGCCAGCCTTGAGCAATTTAACAATCAATTCCCAACATAAACTATAAAAAGAACTTTTCTTTCTTGTGACATTTGATGTGTTTTTTATAACTTGAAACAACCACAAAGAAAGATTTTTTTTATTGATCTGTTGTTCTTTTCCTCCAGCATTTCAATGTTGCTCAGGGGCACTTCAGCAGATGTTTTGGGTTCCATTTTGGACCTAAAAGAAAACCCTTCCCCTGGTTTTTTTAAATCATGCTTTTCTTCTTCTTCTGAAGTGTAATTTTTGTCTGGGTGCGTCTGGTTTCCAGCATATTATAGCATTGCAGGAGGTCATCCACGCACTGACACAAATCTGATCCCCGACCAGCTGTTGGAGACAGCTCATCTTCTGTCGACAAACATCTGCGGTTCATCTCCGCATTTTGACGGGAAATGCAGGACCTCGGCTCCCTCATGCTCCTCTCTTCTCTCCCTTTCACTCCTTCCTGCTCTTCTCTGATGTTTGTTTTTGCCTCGCGGCCATCTGCTCCCGATGATATCTGGAATACTGAGTTCAATACACAGAAGCAGGCGAAAGGAAAATAAATTCGGTTGATGTTTAAAACAGAGCTCCGTCGTCTACTTTATGTTTGGTGAACGACCCCCCCAAAAATGTGGAAAGTTTAAATTTGAGCATTTTTTCTGCTCTGTAACTTGGACGTTGTGTTCACGGGGACATGTTTCACATAAACACGTCTTCCGCATTGCACAGCTGAACTTTTGGCCCTTTGATTCGTCACAGCCAACATGCAGGTGTTCAGCCTCACACCTGTCAGCAAGAGGTGGATGAAGGCGAAGGCACGCAACAAAAAACACCTGTAAAAATGGTCCTCGGACCAAAACATGTTCCTCAGGTGTTATTTATACCTCATGATCTGATATCGGAGCAGGCCCTGTGTGGGACTTGACAGCAGGCAGGGAACTGATGAGCTGAAGTTAGGGACCGTCTCGAAAGTGCGTGGAAAATGGCCATGAGAGCTTTTCAGATTTTTGTCGACAGCTTTCTGTTTTTTCTTTCCTTTATGTCCCTCTGGACCACCCTTATTTGAACACCCAGCGTCCTTTTTTAAATTATGATCTCTTACGAGCAGTTTCCTATTAGTGGTTTTCTCTTTTTTTAATCATAAACAGCTCAGACCAACTTTATTTTCACGTGGCCCTCTTGTCATTATATACACAACTTCCAGTTTTTAAAGTAAAACAATGCCTCAATGAGCACTTCTGACTTGTATTTTCCACACTGTTAAAACCCTCCTTTCTACTTCTTTATTTAATGTGTCATTAATACAAATCACGTTTTATCATTTAATTAAAAATAATGAATAATTTATCCATGCATATATACATGCATATGCGTATATAACAGCTCATATTACTCACATAAAAGCAGAGATAAATATAACTTGATAACATATTTGCATGATGTGTGTGTGTCAGCGCACATCTATGAAACAATAACTGCAAAGGGCCTTCATTGCAGGGATGAGGAACACACACGCACATGACAGCAAAACAGGAAGATGAAGATGAAACACATGCGCATCGAGAGACTGACGTCAAACACACAATCCAGACAGACAGACGGACATGGAGTTATGCTTCAGATGGCATGTTGCAGACCACACATTGTGCCGGCTGTGTGTTAAAACAGTTATTCACGGTGTCGCTTTCTGCTGCCCAGGCCCAGAGATGAGTCTTCCTGGTGACCTGAACTTGTGGCCTTCATGTGAGCGTGAGCATTTAGTAATGAGTGCCTGTGTGCATGTAAATATGTTAGCTAAATTGGAGTAGGAATGATCATATCTGTTATGTTTGTTTGAACCATTAACCTGCATCTAAAGTGTGGTTAAAGTTAGCTTGCACTTAAAATCATATTGTGCATGTAACTGTCCACAAACTTAATTGCTCTTGACGGCAGCAAATTGGATTCGCTGTCATAAGTGGAGCAGCCAGACTAAGTGAATATGGGAAGCTTTACTGTCTTTTGTCAAGCGCGGCTTCATAAATAACTTAGACTTCCTCCTCTGGATGTCTGCCAGGGGCTCTTCACTATAAACTGCTCGAGCTCCACGGTTTTCTGGGAGCAGCAGACTGCAAAATGGACTGCCGGCTCTTGACCCCTTAAGGAGTTCAGCGTCATATTTGAGCTAATATTTCTGTAAGGAAGAGCTAAAGCACTCGACCACCCTCCCTCCCACCGCCGTGTGTGTGCATGCATTCATGTGTGTGTGTGTGTGTGTGTGTGTCAAGCAAGCAGAGACAAAACCTGTTAAACCAAAACTGCTTATTTTTGAAACTTCAAACTTCATGTTTAATAATTATATGGACTTAAATTTGCGGTCTTTGTACTGTGTGTAGTTAAAAAAAGCAAATATAAACTGATACTACGAATACAACAGCTGTTTAGCACACTTTTCAAAACAAAATTATGCTGTTAAATTTGTATTTCTCTTGAAAATGGAAGCTAGCAAGCTAGGCTAACTCGCACCTAGATGTGAACACTTGTGATGTAGCACTCTAGCGCGCCCTTAGCTGCTGATTGGGACAATTGCAATTCCAATTTGTAAGGACGTCAAGCTCTTGTTTCTTTGTGAGTGACTTTGAACATACTTATTGTGAGTTGCTTTAGACAAAAGCTCCCGCCAAATCAGTGTGACGTTCCACTCGAACAAAGGAAGCTAGCTGCTGCTCCAGTGTAGCTTTTTGTCCCTGTTATTTCAACAAGCCCGCTCTCATTCCCACCAGGCTTTCAGCTAACTCCAGGGTGAAACTCATCCATATGAGGCGCACATAGGAACCACTCCACCCGACATCGTAGGCCGACTTGGCAGCAAGTTTTAGTGCATCACACACAGATGCTAAAGGGTACCTTGTGCGTCTGTCTGAGACGCTGAAGAGCGCAACAAAGCAGCGTCAGTGTTTGATGGGCTGAGATGAGAACATGTTAACACTTGCTGAATCACTGGCAGCTCCCACATGCTCAGTTATATTCATCCTGCATTATTGAATGGAGGAGTGTTAGCTAGGCGTTAGCTGTCTCTCTTCATGAATGCAGCTGTGGCGATGGCGAAAAAACAAGACAGTCAAAACTCAGCGTTGGGTGGTCTGACCTCAGAACTTGAGCCCCCCTGCAGAACACTAATACAGAGAGCATTATTACTGCAGAAAAATGGCAATTTTGACCAAATAAGTACACTCACTCAAAACAAACACTAGTTTATATGCTGATTTCTTAACAGAAAGTGATTTTAGTTCAAATTTAAAGAGTGCCAACATCAACACACACACACTCAGGCACACAACTACAGTTCAAACAGTGTAAGTGTATGCGCAGGTTTCTCAGCTGACATAAACACATACATGCACACTTTCACACCAAAGTGCCGCCCCACATTCATCAAAGCGCTTGAACAGTGATAGCGCTCCCATCAGGGCGAAGGTTTTCTCTCCTCTGACAGCGAGAAGTCTTCCCATACGCCGGGTGGCCGCAGAGGGCCCCACGCACGGATGACATCAGCGCTCAGCCTGGTGGAGCCCGTGACAGCCGTATGTAAATTGAATATGACTAATCGCTTCCCCGCATCACCTCCGGGCCGCCCTGATGAAAGACGGAGCCGGGAAGGAGGAGAGGGAGATCTCCACAAGAGCGTCTGCTTTTGAAGTGTGAGAGGAGGGTGAGAGGGTAGCCAACCAGATGGACGACAAAACCATAAGATCAGTCAGCCATTGTTTCATTTTTAAAAGTCTATTGCAAAGAAATCTCCAAAAAGTAATAAAAGAAAAAACCCCACCGCACACTAAAACAGCAAACACTAAAGTCACTCATCACAGTGCTCCATGCTGGAGCGTCAGCAGTGATCTACTGGGGGCACTCGGATGGTTGTGGTGTCTGTGTTCTCATCACTTAACAGCTGAGCTGACCAACATGACAATCTCCCAAAAAATGTGGTGCATAGCCCGAACCGAAAATCCCGTTTTTGAAGCGTAATACCTCTCAAGGGGGGCAGCGGATTGGAGTGAGCTAAATCACTACCCTCGACGAGGACCAGCTTCTTCTCACAGCTTTGGTTTCCTCAAGTGAAGTGGTTCACACACGCACACACACACACACACACACACACACACACAGAGCAGAAGAGAGAGAGAGAGAGAGAGACAGAGCGAGAGAGGCAGTGGGAAGATAAAGTGCTTCCACATGTAGAAGGCATAAAGAAGAGCCAGAGGTGCATGTGACCACCCATACAACAAGGGAATCCCAGGTGTCCTTGCCTTTGTTCTCAGTCTGTTTGTGTGTGTGTGTGAGTCTGTACACACTTCTATCACAAACTGGCACACACGTTACTCCATTTACATATTGCATATAAATAACATTACATGATTTTGGAATAAGCCCCTCTTTTTTAAGCACAGTTCTCACGTCGTGGATATTTTCCTCGTATTTCTGCACCAATTTGTTGTTTTGCAGTCTCGCTCTGATTAATGTGCTGCATGTGATGACTTCTTTTGACGCAGATGAAGCAGATTAAAAAACACTCGCCGGCTGCCTGAATTGAAGTGTTGTCTGCCGCATAGCTGTGGCTGGAGATGCACTGTCATTTCCTGACGCTTCCTTTTTAATTACAGCGGAATAACTGTCCTTAACTGCGCCGCCTTCTCAGTAGCACGCTATATATTGGAAAATTATATCCTTACGTTTTGGATCGCCCTTAAAAAAAATAAACAGTGTTGCTTGAGGAAGATGGAGTTCACAGGAGCAAAACAAATCTCCTTTTCAACCCGATTTGACAGATTTGAACTTTTGATTGATGTCATTCCAGCCTGAAAACTTACACAAAAAACACCGCGAGACTTCACTGAGAAATTGCAGCTTTTAGAGAGAAAGAAACCAGCCTCTGAGTGAATGCTGTTTTGGATTGGTTCAAGGAAGCATCTTCATATTCATTTGTGTTTTTTTACATAATTGATTTCTCCAACAAAACAAAAAAAAAAAAACAAGATGTTGAGAAACCTCTTTTGATGTTTGGACCAAGCAAGTCAGCTTGCTTTATATACAGTGTGTTAGTGATGCCCCTTCCACCACCTCCACACCCCACCCCACCCAAATCACCCCCCAGTGGGCAGAGTAAACAAGTGGCGCTGTGTATATCCTCCATGTAATCTGGATTTAGCTCGGTGAGATCACGGCTGTTGGAGCAGAGAGTCCCCTGGACGTTCAGCTGCATTGTGGGAGGTTCTCTTTCAATGCCACCTTTGTCTTGTGTGTGTGTGTGTGTGTGTGTGTGTGTGTGTGTGTGTGTGTGTGTGTTTATCTGAGACTGTCCAGTTGACAGCCCTCAATAAGTCCTGAGTAAACTTCCCCATGGCGAGAAGCCATCTTGGTATACGTGTACTCCTGAAATAAACAGGGTTAAATGGTTTGAAAGCCGTTCTCAGAGTGTTTTGAAAGCTGATTGGTCTGACATGCATGCTGTCCTCACACACACACGCACACACACACACACACACACACACACACACACACACACACACATACTGCAAATGTTATTCCAAGTCAAGTGCAAAAGGGGACTTGACCCCTCATTGGTTCACAGACAAAACAAAAATATTTGAGCAGAGTGAAGAGCAAAACTGCCTCTTCATCATCCAGATTAGAGATGGAATTTGTATTTTAACACACCTCTTGAAAAAATCAGCTGTCATTGTCTTTCATTCTGCACAGAGAAACAAACACACAGCTACAGAAAGCTGTATAATGTTGAGCTAGCTGGTGAGTTTAAGGAACCTTAAAATGCTCAATATTAACCCAATAAAAAAGATATTAGGAAAGAAATAATCATATGAGTAAATTGCGTCAAATATATAGGCAAAGTATTTAACAATTTGTTAAATAATTATTATCAAAGCGAATTTCTATTGAATCATTGAATAGACATTTTTATTTCAAAATTCTCCCTTTTTAAAGTCTGTTTTCATTTCATATTGGCACACTTTTATTTCATGTGAAGTTTCTTACATCATGTCATTTTTATGACAGTGATGGAATCACCGTGCACTCACCCTCCAGCCAATCACGTGCCTCCTGATGATTAGCGGGTTAGCTCCTGTTAGCCAGAGCAACCACAATGTCAATGTAATTCCGTCAGCGGCTGTCAATAAACGCAGTGCACAGAGAAATGCCAATCAAAATGTAGCAGATATAACTCTGAATTAATTAGCTGACTCTGTTAAACAATTTCACGTGATTTATTTCAGAATTATTTCATTATTAATATTGACTACTCAGGGGCTCCATATTAGCCTTGGCTAGACTTAACCGAAGCTAAAGCTAAATTTGCCGTGCTGTTATCTGTAATATAAACATGTGCATTTTGCTGAACTGACATGTTGGTAATTCATTCCATTTTTCTCTTTTTGGCAGAATAATTTGGGCAGTACAACATTTCTGTCTGTGACTCTCTGCCTCTGCGGAGCAGTAGGCTGTTCTTTGCCATATCATATTTTTTACAGTCAATATTTTTAGTTTTTAGCTCTTCGATGAATTAAAAAAAATGCAGTTTTTACTTTCTTGTGTCTCATATCATGCCTGTGTGCATACTCCCTCTGTCCACAATCAAGCACAATGGAAAATGGATAGAAAAAATATTTTAAAAAGTTGCTTGCAAGTTGCCAAAGACCTCGCCTGACTGTTTGACACACTTGATTAAAACATGTGCTTAATGAAACAAATGAACACTGTGCCGCGTCATACAGCTGGATGAGCTGCATAATGTCACTCACACAATTTTCTAGATGTTAGTCCATGAGGGACGATAAATAAGAATGGCTAATCTTCTTGCAGCACGCTTACTTTGTGCACACTGTGGCAAATTGTGCAATTGTGCGTGCAGTCTAAATTCAAAGAGCAATCTGATGTGGGACCAACTGGGCATCTGCAGAAATTTAGGGAAATAGCTGAAGAAGAGACGTGAAGGACCTCTCTCTTTGTCTCCCTCCCCTCCGCTCTGCTCTCATTATGGAGGCAGCAGCTGGGACGGAATTACTCAAAACTTCTCTCCTTAGCACCACCACCGTCACAGCGTGGTGATCTAAGAAGCTCTTTTAAATGGGTCTGTGTGTAAGCCCAGGCTCTCTTTTCCTGCCTTTTTGCACATGCTTGTATGTCTCTGCATGGGTGCATTTCATAGTGTGTGTGTGTGTGTGTGTGTGTGTGTGTGTGTGTGTGTGTGTGTGTGTGTGTATGTGTATCTTTGTCTCTGTAGCTGTAATTGTTTATCTGAGAATAGATTTTACTTGCTTGACATGTATTTTCCAGCAGTGTGTATGACACAAAATAAACAACACTCTGAACACTTAATTTGCATGGACTGGTGATGTCAGCCCCCTGTTTGTCTGAATGACAGGTGGTTAGCCTGCATGTTTCTGAAGGGGACCCCTCTATGTGTCCTGTTTGCTCCCGTGTATAAAAACATGCCATGTGCAGATTTAGTGTAGATTAAAATGCACACATCAGAGGGTTTGAAAACTTTACATTTAGCTGCAAATATACAGAAAAATTACTTTTTAACTTTTAAAATCAGTGTACGCTAGAGAACTGAAGTAACTCAAGGTCACCAGTGTCCTCCGATTTATTCAACCAAGAGCACAGATCTTGACTCAGAAAAAACCACAATGTAGGTAAGTGGAAGTCCTTCAGTCAGAATATTACTCCAGTGAAAGTCCAGAAATGTTGTCAGATAAGTGTTGCATTCTGCAGAGGGACCCTTGGAAAAATGTTAAATTATTTTCTGCAATATTGCATATTACGGTTTTTATTGCAGCATTTTAATGTTGCGGCTGCTAATGAGTACTTTATATGCTGTTGGGTAGTTTGATCGCTTACAGTGCATCATGTTTTGCGTGTGTGTGTGTGTGTGTGTGTGTGTGTGTGTGAGACTCTTGTTTGCTGCGTTTGGTGCCTCATGAATCTCTCCTAATAATAAAAATCTTATTTAATTGGACCTAACTTGAGGGGGTTTGCGGTGGTGCATGGATCACACAGCAATGCAATCTCTGCTGCAGCTCCTGGATATTATATAACATTGTTCTGGCTTGATGCTGATTATGCTTCGTTTTGTGCATGGGTGCTGCCTGCTCTGAATCCAACTCTCTCCCATTTAAACGGCAGAGATTTCCAGTGTGTATTCTCCTTTTATTGCTTTCATTTGCATATAAATTAAATCCATATTGTGCCTGCGAGGCAGACTATGCTAACTATGCAAACGATCCCTGGCTTTTCTTTGTTTTACAGATAAACCCTCGGCTTCCTAAATGACAAGGTGGGAGGGGGAAGAGAGAAATCCTCTCGCTGTTTCATAATTGTATGAATTTTAAATACATTGTCACAGGATCCTCTTCCGCATTCACAGCAGGGAATGAAACTATCATTATAATATTAGAGCTGTAGGGTTAGCTGACCGTGAACAGCCCGGCAGCCTCTTCACCTCTGCTCACACATGCAGGCCAGATGGCAAAGAGACTGGATTTAAAAACACATTAGTTGTGTGCGTTTTCTGGACATAATGTCAACCTGTTATTTAATTCCCAAAGACGAGACAGTGTATTCTATGCAAAGTACTTTTTTAAAACTATTGCTTTCTGTGGCACAACCAGACAGACACACATCAGATCCACAAAGACCCATGTGATGTTTTTTTTTGTTTTTTTTTGTCACACTAGAATCAAATTCTATGAATATTCAATCATAAATTTCAGTGAACTCTGACATTAAATTATTCCCATTATTGCTATGGACCCCCAGGAACCCCCCTTCAAAGACCCCTGGAGGCTTCTGCTGCTGTGGAGGTGCTGCAGGGAGGCCTGATAGCTGCAGACAGTTTACCTGAACCAAAGCTTGGTACCAAACTGCTGCAGTTCCAGATAGAGAAACAAGAATCCAGACTTTAGATCTGAACTTTCTTATTTACTAGAAATGGCTTTATTGTGGGTAAAATCATATTTTTTGCTCACTTTTTGTGATGTCAGCCTTTTTCTAAACAGTGCAATTCAATGCACCCATTAACAGGCGCTGCACACATACCCAGCCTGCTCTGAAGCTGTGTGTCTCCTCATGAAGAGGCTAATTAAATAAATAAGGCTAAATTTTAAAGATGAAACCTTAATAAAACCCGAGACCTGCAGAATAACCTGCCTTTAAGCTCACGGCGAATCCCTGCTCGCCATTATTGAAATCAATTATTAGCACGCTGTGCTGCGCGCTTATTAAATCTCCGCTCCATAGGCAGAGCTGAACGCAAACGCAGCGGCAGCATTTGAAATAATTAAAAAGCCTGAAACGCGGAGGCCGTGAACTCCTCCGCTGCAGACCTCTGCAGGCTTGTTAGCTCTTAATTAAATAATCCGATCCGCGATCAGTTGTATGTAAGCGACCTTACAAACAGAAATGATATGAAGCACGCCGCTCTGTGTGGCTGCTTTACCGTGCGTCACTTAGATCATTCGCTTTTTCATGAAATAAACAATCAAATCAAGGTGAGCTCTCTCCTCCTGCGTATTTGTGTGTGTTAGGAAGAAAAAATTGAATATATCATCTTGGTAAATTATACGGCACAAATAGTGGAAGCTTTGAAAAGAACTGAGCTCAAGGGCCGTTTGCATATAAAGTTTAAGCCTCAGTTTACACTCGATGACTGGTTGGAAAAGGCTTTTTTGCAACAGGAGGATGGGCTGGGACCTCATATTTGGCTGAAAATAGCAGGATCACACCCACTGAATACTGATCAGAATCAGTGTAAACTGCATGGAGCAAATGAAAACTGAAAAAGGATAAAAAAGGAAGAAAAAATACGCCTTAACTTGGATCTTTTTGTTGACTCATATAAACACATTGCTGAGGATATTTCCATAAAAGCAAATAGAAGAAATAATTTATTTGAAATACTTTGAGTAAGAAGTAATCATCCAGCCTTCCCCTTTCAAAGACCTCGCCCTAATCAGTTTGAGACTTCCAGGATATAGACATGTATCTCTGGACAACTAAAATTATTAGTGTTTGTGTCTGAATTTAGTCTGTTTTTCCCTCCAGAGTCCCCTGGGAACATTAAAAACCTCCCATCGCTTGTTGGCATAATAACAGTTAGACAGTGCAAACAACTTTCACAAAATCAGACTTTTTTTTTTTTTTTTTTTCAGAGACCCTTTGTCTGCCCTCACTGACCTTCAGACACACACACACACACACGCCATGTCACAGAGTTCACAGCCAGGCTCTATCAAACCTGAACCTGAGGTCACATAAGGGTGTCCCACAGACACTGTCCACTGACAGAAACGTATTCAATTCATCAAAACTCCTGCAGGAGTCTCTCGGAGTGAAAGTGTAGCAGAGATGTTAAATCCTGTAAAGGCCCAGAATAGATTAATAAGTGTAATGTTATCAATTATGGAGAAACAAGCAGTGTCGTATCGTGAAAGATGAACTGTGACATGGGACGTGTGTGTGTGTGTGTGTGTGTGTGCATGTGTGTGCATGCGCGCTGTATTTTCATATTTTAGCCTCTGCCCAATCACCTCTCTTAAATGTAAAAATAATACGCATTTTAAATAATCCACGTCGACACAGCTCTGCAGGCGAATTGAAAAGCCTGTTATTAATTTGCGGTTTGGTCCTTTAAATGTTCTTGCCTCAGCTCTTTTACAGCTTTATTTTATGCTCATGTGGGCATTTTATAAGAATGTTGGGAAGGCCAGTTAAAGCCCTGCTCGTTGTTTGGTTTAAGTGAGGAAATAATATTAATAGTAGTTTCGTTTTAACATAATTTTCCCCTTAGAAATTCCAATCAGGGTGTGTATACTGAATAACACGTTTTAATATTTTTTATCCCTCAAAACGCGGTTCTGCGCTTTTCTCCCGCATCATCAGTGGAAACGAATGAAAGAAAGAAAAGTGTAGGCCATCCATCAACCGTTCTCTTCCTTTATTTCAGACTACATGTGAGCATATTAAAATCTTTGGCTTGTTTGAGTCTGCGGGCTGATGTGTTGAAGGAAAATGTGGCGCAACTATGAGAGCGAGGGGGTGGGGGGGGGGGGGCACAAAAAAACCTATAGAGCCAATTAGACATCCTAAAAAGAAAGAGAACAGGCTGAAAAGATCCGGATGAGAGATGAGCCTGAAATTAAATATACTGTATACAACATGGTAACTGTGTGGCTATATAAACTTTAATAACGATCGTTCATTTATAGAATTATGTCCATATACTGTTACCGTAAACAGAAATCTGTGTTTTTAAATAGCGTTTCCCCCACTTCCAGTTCTTTTTTTTTTATTATCTCCAAAAGCCAAAAGAGTCAGGATGCGGCCCTCGGCAGGGAAAAGTCCGGGTCCCTCACTCGCTCTCCTCCTTGTCCTCCTGCACGGTGGTCGTCGAGTGGTTGTACAGTCCTTGAGCCATGAGCTGCAGGGCCAGGCCGTTCTTGTAGCCGGTGGCCTTTTTAATCTTGGCCCTCTTATTCTGGAACCAGATTTTAATTTGGGACTCGTTCAGGTTCAGTTCCTGGGCCAGAGACTGTCTCCGCTGCTCCGTTATGTAGCGGTTGGCCTGGAACTCGTTTTTCAGTCTCTGCAGCTGCTCGGCCGTGAACGCTGTCCTGGGCCGCTTGTCCTCCTTGCTGCTCTTCTTCTTTTTCAGTTTCCGTGTCCTCGGGCCTGGTGTAGAAACAACAGTGGGAATAAAAGATTTATTCTACAGCTGCACCACGAGCACAACCAGCAAATCTCCTGCTTGTATCGACTAAGCGTCCCTCTGATGAGTGATGATTGCGCCTTATGATCTGTCAATATGATCAAATGTAGGTCACCAAAGAGGCTTATGAGCTGCTCGGTGCGTAAAGCACTCTGAACACTGTCCTGAATGGATTTTTTAGAATGATTTCACCGCCATCCTGGGACGAGAGCGGCTTGCTTCACTCCAGTTCAGTTTGGGCTCAGGTTACAGCAAAGCCACGGCCTGCTATTGGCCCTAAAACCAGCGTTTAGTCAGTGTTACAACACAACTAAATACCACAGTCAGAATACACTCCTGCCTGCTGCTGACTCAGGGCAGTGGCTTGGTGGTGCGCGAATAGCAACGACAAATCAAAGGTGGATGACAGTATTTTCCCCACTTTTTAATCAATAATAATAATAAAATATTGACTTTTTTCTCCGCCACGCGCTGCGCCGCGGTTCATGTTGCAAAGCCTACATTAATGCACGCTTATTAATTAATATTATAATATCTGGCCTCCTCAGGGCACAGATGTATGTTCATGGCTTTACTTTGATGCATTCAGAAGAAGACAGAACGACGCCTTTTCATGCAGCACCGCGCCATAGGTCAGAAATTTCCCGCACACGCTTACAATGAGTTTGGAAAATGAATAGTCTGGTTTCGTTGCGGAGGGAAACAGTGCAGATGTCTGATCTGGAGATGCTGTAGAGTAGATCCTAGCAGGCCTCTGGTACAGGCCCGTCACTTCTGACTTGTTCCCGCGCCAGAACAAGCAGCAACCCGCTGCCACGGTTCATATCAAAGAAGTTGCTTTTGACAAGAGTCCCGCTGCTGCCTTCACAGCCGCACATCAACGCGGATTTCGTTGCAAAGCTCCCAAATTCTGCAGCGCGATTCATGGAATCCACCCGGGCCGAGATTACTTCATCATCTAAACGTGGCTGCAGCGCCGCGTTGACGTGAGGACACATCTGGCCGAGATGCGTGCGTCAAATACGGCTCAAGTAACAAAAATGCAACGGTGACTTGGTCGCACAGCTCGAGCGGCATTGGAGCGCACACTGTCATTACACAGCCTGTAGTTAGACTCACTGCCTGCATTGAGAGGGGATTTTAGCACGCTGCAGTCAACGCATTGTGCAGTCAGACACGACTGACATAAGATGACTGTTCATTTTATACAATGGCGACCACGCAATTAAAGGGAGGCTGCAAGGAAGCAGAATAATCCACCCTGAAGGCGCGCGGGCCCAGAAAATACATAAACAAGAGAGGAAAAGACCATAAGATCAAAAGAAAATCCATAATTACTGGAACACCATCGTGACCATGAAAAGTACAAACCCATTAAAACCATCATGGGACATGTAGTGATTAACACACACACACACACACACACACACACACACACACACACACACACACACACACACACACTTTCAAGCAACCTTAGCCTACAATATATATTATTGTTCAGCTTTATACTCCAGATTAGTACATACTGTGTAAAATTATACTAACGGTGAGGCCTGCAGTTTTATTGTGTGGTCAGTAGTTTTTTTTCTTTCATTATGAGAACATGTTCTGTCCTCTTTCAGATGTAAACTCCACGCTGATGCATCCTTTTCCGCCCTCCAACTGTGTCACCAAACACTGAATGAATCACACTCTGGACCAACATGAGCTGACAGTCACAAAACCATTCAGGGTCAAAGGCAGCAGGATGTGGAGTGAATAAATGCAAAACAAACAAACAAACAATGATAAAACCTCTCTACATTAAGACATTCTCTGAAATTATCACGTTTTTGGTGTGCTTGGGATTTTTTTTTTTTTTTTTTTAATAAAACAACAGTGGAGGAGATTCTGATCCATCAGCATCCATCCATCCCCATTATTTATTATATTTTTTAAATCACTGTGAAGTCAGAGTCAAGTTACTGCACACTGCATCTGAAAATAAGCCTTTGGCGTAATTTATTTGGGTCAAATGGGGAGAAAAACAAATCTGGAATAAAATTCTCTTTTATTTTGAAATGACAGATATTCCAGGCTGATGGGTGTGATGATGTGACGTTGTTTTACAGCCTTTCAAAAGTCATATTAATATATTTGTGTAATCGAATTGCATTTTAATATTCCGTCCATGCTTGATATTTTTGTACTATAGGTGTGAAACACTGCAGCACTGCGGCCATGCAATGCTTTTCTCCGTGCACGCCAAACCCAAATTTTGCAGCCTGATACTAATTCAGCTCCGTGATTATCCACAATTATCACTTTTAATTATATTTTTTGTGAACATATGCTGAAAACTGCAAAAGAAATCTTGCTGCTCTCACCCAACGAAAACAAACTAAAATTGCCCAACACATGGAGACACAATTTTACATTTATTCAGGAAAACTCTGGCGCATTAAGTGATGAAATTGCACTGAATTGCATGAAAGAATATGCCGATTTTTGCGCAGACCAGTTATAAATGTCCTGTTACAATTATGTGACTCCATAGCCCATAATGCACTTTTGTGTTGCCATCTGTGTGTGTTTACTTCAGTGACCTTATGCTTCCCCTGCACGCTCTACATTCATATGTCATGTTTATGTTCTTAATGTATTTAAAAGAAAAAAAAATCATCGGCTTTGATTGGCTGAAGTAAAGCCACGCCGCAGAAAAAAACTCATTATTAATAATACGCCAACGCTGAATCGCCTCATACCAATAACAGGTGGACAAAGAGTTTGAAAGCAGGTATATGCTGGAGGACAGAGGAGTCAACCGAAGGAAAAGTTCCCCGGTACCTAAACACCCCAGGCGGTGTAATTCGGAGACTACTAGCGCCTTACCAGATGAGGGCCGATCCGAGTACCGTGTACAGTAAACCCAAGCGGGCCACAGCAGCGGCTGGGCTTCCTTTCCGCTGGACGGGGATCCTCCATTGCTGCCGCTCATAACCATAATTGACGAGGGGCTGTCTGCGTATCTGCCAGTCCCGTTGCTCGCCGCTTCGCCCTGTTTCGACGAGTTCTGCTTGGACGAAGGCGAGGAGGACGTGGACGAGGACGACGCGGAGGAGGGCGACGACGAGGCGCTGTCGCTGCTGCAGTTTGAGTCCAGGCAGAGGCTGCCGGCGTGCGGCGGCCTCGCTCCCAGCGGGTTCACGTTTTCTCTGCCCGGCGTCTGGCTCCGGTCGCGGTAGCTCGGCTCCTTTCTGCAGCCGAAGTCCGGCCGGAGGATGTTGTCTATGAAAAAGTTCGTGGTTCTGTGGGCCTGCTGAGCGGCCTGGTGGGGTAAAATCATGGGAGGGGATGGGAGGTTTGGCGAAAGGGACATGCTCTCCTCCTCGGTCGAGTCCCGGCTGCTGTTGGGCTCCTTTTGCTCTTCCATAGCTGGTGACGGTGAGAAATTTTGGCCTCTCCGTGCCAAACTCCACTTGTTGCTCGCTCTCCCGCCCCCCTTCGGTATCCAATTTAGACGGACAGCATGTAAAAACAAGCCGCTTCGCTAGAATAAAACGAATAAATACCTGTGTTAATTTCTAAAATCACCTACGTCTCCTAATAGCACTCCGAGCCCTGACATAGCGAACAGCTCCACGTTATAAGCGGTGTCCCTGCCTCTCTCCCCGGCGCAGCATAATATCTGTGTTTCGCTCTTCCTAAACTCTCCTAAAACCGTTATCTCCTCCCGTGTGTGTTTTTTTTTCTTTCTCTTACACCCAGCCGGAAGCACGTGTGCGCGTACACACGTGCGGCGAGCCAATCCGGTGCGGAGATCGTCCCTGTCACGATTGACGACGTCCAATAAGAGCTCGGGATGCGCCAGGAGCAAGCGCGCGCGCGCACCGTCCGCGCGTAGTTCGATCGATATTTGCTGAGGCGCACGTGCGTACACATGTACACAGCAAAACAAAAACAACAGCGGGACAGCCACCATTGTAAGTGTTCCACAGAGCGACAGAAAGTACGTTTTTTTCATTTAAATACGCTTTATTAAATCATATTTATGGATTAATGGACTGTTATTCACTTAGGCTACATGCTAAATGGAGATTCATTTATTAAAAAACAAAAACAACATAATCAAATTAATTTATGAGGACTGAGATTTTTGTGTGCGATAACTCACCGCCCACAAGCTCATTACGGGGCAGGTGTTTTGCCTTTTTACATAATGCAAAAAAATTCTTTCACAGGCCTCGAATTGGCTTTGAATTTCCTTTAAGATATTTGACTGCTCACACAGAAAAGACAATTAGCCTCATTAGCCTAAATATGTCTAAAAATTAAGGTCGTGTGTGGATGAAATTGCTATTTTTGAGAAAGAGCTGGAAACAGAAGAGACTGGACGCCCATACTCAACAAGTCAGTCATTTTTTACAGCCAAACGTCCCTAAATATATCTATTTAGTCATTTTCAGCGTCATTGGCATTTTCTTTTCCGTTTCTTTTTCTTGTCTTTCTGCCGCTCCTTTAATGATTTAAGATTTTAGAAACACAATGGGGCCCAGAGAGCAGCAGTGTGTCTCCATGATGCGCAGTGGTTAGGTAAAATCCCCACAATGAGAATAAAATTGCCACCAGGCTCTAATTGGCCATTTGAAATAATAATATTAATAATCATAAAAGCAACAGCAGGGAAGTGGGGACGTGTTGATGTTTAACACCGCCGCAGTGAAATCTTTATCCCACGGGCTGGAGAGGGAAGCCATGGCTACTTAATTAAATTCCAATTAGGACAGTATCAATATGCTGTTTAGCCGCAGAGCCATTGTGGGTAAATGAGCACTCAGTCTGCTCTTATCGCCGCAACGAGAGGCTCCTTGAGAGGGGCTGCAAAAGATAATTTATAGCTTTTAATTAGTCTTCATTCTGCCTGATCAGCCCGGTGTTCATCACGGGGAGCGAGGCAGAATAAAACCCGAGTCAAAAGCGCTGTCACCGGTCCCTGGCAGGGCCCTTAATCAAAGTGAAGCAGGGGCCGCGCTACAAGCCGCGTAATTTCCAAGGTGCTGATAAAGCTTGTTGAATAATAGCGGGGGCCCTCGGAGACACCATTTGCAGAAATGACTTTATTGACGGCTTAACGTTGGTAATTCATTTTACCTTTCATGTATTGGGAGCCGGATTTGTCGCCGTAATAGGATGATAAATGCACTGACGGATCGCAGCCCCGGTTTTATTGAGTAGCCTATATACTGGAGGTGCTTCAGCGGCAGGTACACACACACACACACACACACACACACGCACGCACGCGCGCGCGCGCGCGCGCACACGCACGTGCACGCTTTATGATGAGCCTCTTGTTGAGAAGCTGTCTGGAGTAAAGGCCTGACTGTGTGCAGGCTGCAGCAGACGCTCAAAAAAGAAAATCTTGTCTGCACGTTTGACTTGATGATCTGCGTCCTGTGTGCAGGATGAGATGAGACAGAGCACCCCGACTGGCAAATGAAGGGAAACTATCTTTGCAAACTGCTCTGCGTTTGATTGATCATCTCTTTTCCACCTCAGATCTGGTTCCTCATTCTGGTTTGTTATGTGGCCGAGTATCAGGCACATTACAGGCCTGCTCAAAGAACAGCCTGAGATTTATTTCAAGTGTTTAAAAGAGCCAAACAGTGCAAACTAGTCGCTTCCTGTTATCTTTAATTCATCAAATTACCTCGATGTACTTTCCTGTACGAGACACCCAAACAGTGTGTTTGATTTTTTTTTTTTTTGTAAAAGAGACAATACATTTTTTTACAGTTATTTTTTATATAAAAAAATAGCACTAAGTTCAATATTAGAAAACAAACAGATTAATTCCAGCTCTTCCAAAAGCCAGTAGCATGGGTACAAATGAAAACGTGATATGTGAAAAAATAATCCACCTCAGCAACGAATCAAACCCGTCCCAAAAATTGACCTAAGGGCGATGTTTACTGTTTGCTTCAGATTTACAAAAAGCAAAAACAAACAAAGAAGAAAAAAATCACTACTTAAAATAATTGGATCCAAATTTAGTCCGTTAGAAAATAGGCTATTTAATCAAATATAGAGGATAAATAATCAAAGCGGATTATATTTTTCTTACTACACCACAAAAGGCTTTTATAATCAACACTGTGGTCATCTCCCCAGCAGTGAAAATTAAGCTCTGCAGCTCTTACACACACCTTTCTTCACCTGTCGGCTCGGTCTCCTCTCTGAACGCTCCTGTGTTCTTGTCTTTTCTTCAGATTAATGTGGTTTGTTTGCGCGAACAGAAAACCCCAAATCTCCTCTTCGCGTTGTCAGATGGATTAAAATCGCTTCAGGGTTCAGATGCCACTCGGGGCAGAGTTGTGGAGGTTTGGATGGAGTCTGTCGCTGAGTGCGGCAGCCGCGTGCTCGTGCTGCCACCTAGTGGAGGGCGATGGGAAGTGCAGGCGCATTCGTTGACGCTGCATCAGCCCAAACGGCATCAACGTGCAGTGTCAGCCTGTCAATTTTAGCTCGCTCAGCAGTCCGAGGTGTTACCACTCACATTTACGTCTCAGGAGGCTGTGCAGGGTTCTGCACGAGTGTTTTAATGGTTTTTATATGTGTGTGAAAGTTCACTGATCAGAGCTGTGATCCTCACCCACACACCAATATAAAGGATTTTCTTAAATTGATTAATTTAAATCAGGTGCTAAATGTAGATAAAGTATTTTATAGCATGTTCTTGGCACGAAACAGTATGTGAGCATCTGGGATTCAGGATCCACATCTGGAAACCCAGAAAGTCAATAGCAAGTATGGGACTTTGGCGACATCTAGTGACTCTGATGTGTAAGTGTCACATCTTTTTTGACCTGTGTGTCACTGTGCAACACCTTTCAAATACAGTTCAAGAAATACATTAGAACATTTAAAAACATAATAAAAGAGAAAAACATATGATAAAATTCCATCAAATAAAATAGAAACAGACAAAAAATAATGTAGTAACTATACTGTATGTACAGTACAGTAATTAGTTGCCCCATTTTTAATCAAGGGAATACAAGTACTAAAGGGAAACTGATCAAGCAAAGGCACAAGAGAACAGCAGAGATTAAGATTTGAAAGTGGCTAAAATTGAGGTGACTTAATTCGTTGTGTTTGTGTGGGGTCTGGTGGTTCTACCAGCTGACCAGATCCTAAAAGATCTATGACAACAGACCTAATTCAGTGCATTGCATTTCTGTCTGCTGCTTTTTATACAAACATCAAAATATAT
This sequence comes from Chaetodon trifasciatus, assembly GCA_037975065.1. Lineage (NCBI taxonomy): Eukaryota > Metazoa > Chordata > Actinopteri > Chaetodontiformes > Chaetodontidae > Chaetodon > Chaetodon trifasciatus. The sequence continues at coordinate 296,809 of JBBMOE010000048.1, read as the reverse complement.
GATATGAATGTTATGTTAATGCTTTTTATAATTCTATGATTTTTTAAGCATTTGCTCCTGGAACTGACAGATTTTTCCGTGTATATCAACTCTTCAGCAATTCACCAAATTCTTCCCTGCAATACCGTATTTGTCCACTAGATGTCAGAGTAAAGCAGCTGAAAAAAGACACTGAGGGAACTTTTCTGACCCGTAATCAACACACAGGTTGGAAGCTAAAAAGAAACATTCATCATTGGATATTAGTGACACACGAACAGGATGAATGGGCTTACTTTAAAATATTTCTCTTCCTACATACACAGCCAATAAAACCACAGCTGAAACATTACTTAAAGCTGGTTTGTCAAATATTGTCAACTGCAGCGGCGAGCCCCTAAAACCAGCCAACAAAAACACCAATAAACAGCAGCACACGACTAAACCATGAGACAATTGTACCGTTTTCCACTGTTTGTGCCACGGGTGTCAAATCAGCAGATCCGTGGTGGCGCCAGACAAATGTCATTAAGAAGTTATCACAAACAGGGATGGATTTGCGATATCTTTCTCCCATTCAGGCCACTTCAAATATTGAAATGCCAGCAATGGACATGTTTGCACTAAACAATGATTATCATTCACAGAGTTTCCACCCTCTCTCCCTCTGTCTGTCTGTCTCTCCAGGGTCCATGCTCTCTGCAGTAATAATACATGAAGGGCTCCTCTCCCTCATCCATTAATCAGGAGGGAGGCTGAGGTAAAGGAGGGCTGATCTTTGGCCCGCTCACACATACACACCTACTCACCTATCATTAATAATTGAAGGGATATTAATGCAGATAAATAATTAAGCTTTGGGGGGATCTCTTCAGAGTCCTAATGAGAAGAGGGAGACAGACTGCTCCTTGGTCTTATTACATCTTGCTGATAAGTTTGTGAAAGCTTAAGGTGATGATAAATGGGCCCCATTGAGTAATTGGCAAATGAAATCGATGCGGACACTTTGCTGGGCTTGTGTTTGCAGAATTAGGAGTCTTGCTTCATGCCTTTGCTATAAAGCAGAAACGTTGACATGTTTTCAGCCATGCTAGCGGCCTGACTCTAAAGATGGCGGTGTCTTCTACAGCATGGACGGTCAAATAATGTTGTGTCGTGCTTATTTTGTACTCTAGCGCCACCAGCAGATTGAAATTGTTGTTTTTTTAGTAAAGTATTTTGACAGCTGTTGAGTGGTGGAGAAATTGTAATAACTTATTCTGAACTTTTCATCGAGCACCATCATCAGGTGAGAATTTGAACTGGTTTCTAAATATCTATCAAATACCTGCAAAGCTGATGACATCTAGTGGCCATCATAGAGCCAACATCTCCGCTCATGTGTTTGTTGATGTCATGAATACATGATTATGAAGCCATGTTCCATCGTAATATCCATCCTGAAAGCATAATGTGGGTTTTTATGGACTGTTTAATGGGCCTATGCATCGTGGGTAAGCGTGACTGAAGGCGTCTTGGGCGTGTGTGTGCGTCCTCATCAGCCATGCTGCTTGGGGCCACTCTAACCTTTCAGTCGACTCTCTGAGGATCGTCCCTCTCATCTGGCATCCTCAGCCTGTCACTGTCATCAGCCAGAGGAGAGATGAAAGATATAGTGCTCATTGGCTTTGTAACAATAAAAGCCGCCTGCTCCAGTGACTTATTTCCTTAACCTTTACTCAGAAATGACAGATTGCATGACACGGGATTGCGAAAACCTCCCCAAGAGACGCGGTGATAAATTAATGATATCTCAGATAAGTCCTTATCAGATTTGAAAGCAGACAGGTGACAGCTGTTTTCCACTGAGTAATCTATGGGAAATGATAATAAAGCAATAGTAAATCTGAATGATGTAGCGGTTAAAATGTGTAAACTCAAGCTAGAGGAAATGAATAATCTTGAAGTGACAGCATTTCAAGTGAGAGCCCAAACACTGAGACCACACACACATATGCTTTGAGCTGCATGCTAACTCGCTGACTTTGAGATATTTAGCATAGTGTGTTTGTATTGTATGTTGATCACTATCCTTGTTTGAGGTGTTGGCATGGTAACATAGGCGAAAAACACATAATTGCATGTGAGGCGAATTGACATATAGTTATTTTTGCAATTAAAAATCTTGCAAAAAGCTCAAATTTGGCTCTGGAGAAAAATTAGAAAAAAAAAAAAAGAATTGTTTTAAAAATAAGGTAAAATAAGCTTGTGGAAGAGGTGGATGATGGGCCTATTTTTAAAGGCTCCACAACTGTCTGTCATGACCAGCTGATGGAGGAAGAGGAACATGAATAATGACAATAAAAACGTGAGAGAAAGAGGGAGGTGGAGGAGGCAGGAGGAGGGAGAGGTGGATGATGGCTGACAGATGAGGGAAGGAGTGTGTGTGTGTGTGTGTGTGTGTGAGATTGATCTCTGCATACTCTCTTTTAGCCTCTCATTATCGCCTGGCCCTGAGAACAAGACAGCGAAGTGTTTCTTACTGTTTCACCATTTTCCTGCCTGTCTGTGAATCATCAGCGTGCACGTGTGGAAGATCTCACATTTCTGACTTGAATAAGCTCAAAAGTCCTCATGAGGATCAAAGTGTAATGGTCGAGATTGAAGACTGGATTTAGTGTAACTTAATTTGAAGTTGTTTGGAAATTAGATTTAGACTTGGTCTTAACTTTGGTTAACCGTTACAGGATAAAACATGTTAACTGGTGAGCTTTAGAGGTGCTGGTTTTCCCTCACCTTCTGATGTTTATGCTAAGCTAAGCTAACCCTCTCCTGGCTGCAGCTTCATCTTTAGCACACAGATATGAGAGATCCTCTCATCTAACTCTCTCACTTCCCAAAACATCCTTTAAAATTTAGGGCCACATCAAAATCAATCTCACAGAGAACAAAGAAAACCAGCAAATATCCAGTCACTGTGGATTTTTTCTTGAATAGATGATGGATTAAACGATTTATCGGCGTTTAAAATTGACGCATTCATCGCACAGCTCTCACGACGCAGCTTTAAATCAGTGAAAATCACCTTCTCCTAACTGCCACAGCCACTTTAAGGTTCTTGTCCTTTCAAGTGTTTCAGCAACAACAATAAGCTGCGGGAGTCTGGATATCCAGGAGTGACACTTCAGTGCATTTTAATGACTCTGAAGACACTGATACAATCTCTGCTGCTGACATACTGTACAATAAGCCAGTCACAAGGATGGATAAACACGCGCAGAAGCATTCACAATGTCATGCGCCGCACTTGACAGATGGACCTGGAAGCGTCTTGTCTTTGCAGAAGCAGCCACAACATTATATTATTTGCCAAATATGCTTAACCCTGAGCTGAAACCTCCAAGGAGTGCTTTCATTTGTCTGTTTTGCTTCCTTTTATTTGCTTCACCGTTTTCTGCTTCCTTCTCTTTCACTCTCCTCTCTCCGTTTCCCCTCTCTTCGCCTTGTTTGGCCGATTAAACCACAAATGATATGTAATTTCCAAAGTGCAGACTGACAGATGAAGTGAGTCAGCATTTGGCTGAATCATTATCCAGCACACGAGTCGTAATACTGAGGAGAAATTCCACCGAAGCAACGTTTGTGTCAGCGTCGGTTGTGTTTGTGTTGCTTGCTGTGGATTGTTTAGATTCACGATGGAGACCTCTGGGTCAGACAGTATAAATTACTGACTGTCTGGGCCTGTCAGAATGAAAAATAATCAGCCGTACCTGCAAAAGTTGAATAGTTATCAAAACATAAAGCGATTTTCAGTCGTTTCTGGAGCTCCTCTGGAGTTTAAACTCGTTCTTTTGAAATATGTGGCAGCCTTTGGTGTTTGGTGATGATAACCGCTCCAGAGTTGAGTTCATATCTGGTGACTGTGCAGTCTGGAGCGTATGATATTCACCTGTTTGTAGTTAATGTCACTATAGTTGTTTTTTAATACTTTCAAATGAGTCATGGCCACAGTTGAACAGTGGTGAAAGAAGTATTCAGATCCAAGTCCCATTTCCACAAAAATACTCTTTCCAAGTAAAAGTCCTGCATTCAAAATGTTTCTTATGTCGATTTGTAGAAGTTCTATGTGCTAAAGTATGTGAAGTACTCATGCACACTGGCCTCCTGTCAGTGTTATGATGCATTATATTACTGGATCATCCTCCCTGTTTTCTGTTCTCCACACAGTCCATAAAACCTCAATCTATTTCTTACACAATGATCAAATAAAGGCTAATCTAGCAGGCAGTCAGACATGGCTCCATTGGACTCAGTCATGTGTCTAATGCACCGGCTCCTCAGTTTAACCTCCTCCCTTTTGTTTCCCAGTGAGGACGCTCTCCTCTCCCGCCTGTGTGAGCACAGCAGAGGAAGATAAGCAGAAGGTGTTTTGAAGTCAATTACAGCGAAAACTCTCGGTTTTCACCCTCTCTGCGGGCCCCTTCAGACGTCCCTCTTTTACATTTCGCTCATGCCAGGCTGGCATTTGCATCTCAGGCATGAACGCTGATCAGTCATCGCGGGGAGAAAATCAGCTGAGTGAAAGAATGAGGAGAGGTTTTAAAAATGTCTGGATGATTGGCTGCCTGTGCAGAGAGCTTGTCGGCTGCAATTTTTCACGTCGATTTGGCTCCCAGACGCTTCCTGAAATCAGCTGGGGCGGACTGCTCTGCTGCTGGAGACCCACTTTTGGGCAGCAGGCTGGTTAATTACTACAGGAGACCCTCTCCTCACACATTCCTCGCTTACTGTCATGACGGCGGCATGTACGACGGGAAAAAACGCACACGTGCAACCTGGCAGAGCTCGGCAGCCGGAGCGCCTGGTAACACACGCTGTCACCACTTCAATACGACGCCTGTTGCTTGGCTGCCTGTCAAGTTGAATTCCCCTGAAGGCAAAGTGTGTGTGTGTGTGTGTGTGTGTGTGTGTGTGTGTGTGTGTGTGTGTGTGTGTGTGTGTGTGTGTGTGTGTGTGTGTGTGAGGCCTCGTCCCACTTATCTCATCCATCAGAGAATTTCCGTACTCCGTCTGTCACTCAGCAATCCCTCACTGTCACCCAGACTAGGGGGACGGAGCAGCCTGATCATCTATCGTGCTGTAACTGTGTGTGTGTGTGTGTGTGTGTGTGTGTGTGTGTGTGTGTGTGTGTGTGTGTGTGTGTGTGTGTGTGTTTGTGTGTGTGTGAGCATCCGTCTGGCAGCCGGTGACACGCACTGCTGTTGATGTCTCAGTTGGTGTCAGCGGCTCCACTTTTCAGCCTAAATGCATCTGCAGTGGGGGCTGAGAGCCTCTACAAGGCCATCACGCTTTCATCTTTAACCGGCTTAAAAGGCCTCGGCTGGGCGACGTCATCACTTCCTTTCTGAGCCTCGCTGAGCAAAGATCATCTCAGCCGGCGAGGGAACCAGACCTGGATAAACCTGCTCGTCTTCTGTCGTGTGAACTTCCTCTTCATGCATTCAGCGGCTGAGCTTTTGTCATCTCCTCATTCCAGCTTCTCTGCTACGCTTTTATGATCGTATTTTCCTGCTGTGGCTTGCAGTATTTCTTTGTCATGTCTCCGTCTTGATGAAGGTTGATGGACTGCGAGACCTGGGATAATGACGGGAGTAAATCCAAGGCCTGCTCGGTTATATAAACTGTGATGTCGGGTTACTGGAGCTCATCAATCTCGTGTGTCACTGCCTCGTTTTCCAACATGCTAGCAAAAATGTGTTTCATGTTTCATTCTTGACGTGCGTAATGGTGCAAATGCTGCTGTGTCGCATCATACGATATGATGTGACCGCTGGTGACGCAGATACAGTAGAGTTCAAGCTGAGATAGCGTGGGATTGATGTAGTCACGTCAGCTGCTTCGTCAACCTCTTTACATCATTTTTTTCTATCGTCGCTTCGCAAATCCCACGCACCATCTGCCTCTGGCTGCAGTGTCGCGGTCCCTCTGCGCCATCCAGACAACAGGACGACTTACAGCAGAAGTGTCCTCCCAGTCGTTGTGCTCCTGTCTTCATGTGTCACTGTGATTGTGATCGTAGCCGCTGTTTCCAAGCAGTGATGCGATTGGCTGAGAGCGTATTCGCTCATCACCACGCCCCTCTCATCTGTATCCTATCCGGGCTCTTTAGGCTGCTGCACCTGAACTGAAACAGCACACCTGCTCTGCACCTGTCATTGCACTCAGGTGATTAAATCAAGGCCCTGTTGCTGTTTTTTTCTTGTGTTTAATTAACATGCGAAATGAACAATATTAGGGCGGCACGGTGGGCGCAGCAGGTAGTGCGCGTACCTCACAGCAAGAAGGTCGCCGGTTCGATCCCCGGGTCGGGCGGGGCCTTTCTGCTTGCATGTTCTTCCTGTGCATGCGTGGGTTCTCTCCAGGCACTCCGGCTTCCTCCCACAGACTCTAGGTGACTGCTCTAAATTGTCCCTAGGTGTGAATGTGAGAGTGAATGGTTGTGTGTATGTTGCCCTGCAGTCGGCTGGCGACCCCCCCCCCCCCCCAAACCCGAAAGGGATAGTCGGCGGCATAGAAGATGAATGAATGAATGAATGAACAATATTTGTAATATGTAAAGAAGGACGAAATTTAAATGGAAACAAGAAGACTGTAGCTCGGAGGAAATGCTGCTGCTGGTAGATAGGAGTCATTAGAAAACAGCACAGTGAGGACAGTCCAGTGCCACATTAACAGTGCAGACGATGTTGACAGATGGAAGGTGACTGAAAACAAAGTCTCTGCCAGTTTTCTTCTGGCTGTTTGCGCACAGGAAAAGGAGAAGTGCTGCAACCTTTTATCAAGTGTTCAGATCAAACGCTAATAGCAGGCTAAAACTACCCCGTCCGCGTTTCAGCTTAGTTTTCATTGGTTTCATTCTGACCAATGAAATGTGGTACTGTCACTCAAAAACGTGTCTCTGATGGTTCGATAAATACAGACCCAGACCTGACCGAGCTGCCAGGATAAACGTTGGCATTGTGCACCTCTTTATGCGTCAGTTTTCAATTATATGTTGACAGCTCTGTGGTTGAGGTCTGGGTAGGTTAAGGCACAAAAACCACTTGGTTTAGGGGTCGGAAAAGATGACACGTTTTGGCTTAAAATGCCTGGTTTTGTTGCCACAAACACGGCTGGAACAGCAGTCTGCTGCCAGCCAGCACCCCCTCCTCCTCCTGATGAGCGATTCAGCTCATGTGCATATACAGGTAGAAACATCCAAAAATAATGAATCTGTGGTTTGCAGAAACAGTGCCAACATTTTATTCTGGTGAGCGGCTCCAAACTCCAAACAAAATCTGACTTTTTTTTTTTTTTTTTTTTTTAATAAACCTTACCAAAATCATACTATCTGAGCTTTTCATCACAAAACTGTAAATCTACCTGCTCTGTTTTGATGTTTTTCCTCCAGCAGCTCAAGAATAACACAACCCCATCTGAGGAGGACAGAGTTAGTTTGTAGAGTGCAGGAAAATAAGCCAGCACCTTAATAGAGGTTTATCTAACCAGACATGCTAATATTTGTTTCCCATGATTTCCATTTAAATTGACAGGAGTGGTGTGTGTAAACAGCTGTTTAGTGAGTGTTCCTGAGGGGATGGGATTAAAAAAAAAAAAAAAAAGAATCAAACGCACATACACACAAAGCAGCCATCATCTTAATCAAGGCTTACAGCAATATTTCTGAGTCTGGTAAAGCATTTTGCAAATCTCAATACAAATTAATTAAAAGTGAAACACAGGAGCTGGCAGCCGCTGCTTTCAACCAGTTTCATGTCTGAGGATATCTGAAGAGACACGTGAGGCATGTTATTTAAGTTTCCTCACCAGACCTCAACACTGTGGGGATTCACCCAGTCTGCTCTCTCTCGCCACAAGGCCATCTTGGTGTCCTTCAAAATAAAAGCATTTAAGTTACAGATGTGGTTATAGCTGAGAGATGTAATAAAAAGGGCTGCAACTAATAACTATGTTGTCTTATTTATTATAAGTCTGCAAGTTATTTTTATAAGTGGGAAAAAAATGTCCCTAACAATGTCCAACCAACAGCCCAAAACACAAAGATGTTCAGTTTACTACCGAAGATGACAAAGAGAAGCAGCACAATCATCTATTAGTTGACAGAGTAATCAACCAATCATCTCCGCTCTAGTTTCAAGTTGGATTGACTTTTGCTGAGTTGAATTGATCCTGGAAGGTTTTTCTGAACACTCAGCTGTAGAATAAACGTGATGTACTTAATAGAATAAATGCGAGGACCTCAGAGTAACCTTTTTGAGTAAATACACCAAATAAGAGCAGAACGGTGTTTGGACTCCCTGACTACAAATGTCTGCAAGCTACAGCGGAGCAAAGGACATCCAGGGAGGCACCTGGACCCTGAGAGCTGGACTGCAGGACTGTGTGCTCTCTGACCAGAGTCTGTAGGCTACAGTGCAATGCAACGCATTCGGACAGGCAGCCTGTGGAACCAAATACAAAAGGACAAATAGCTCGCAGAAACATGCAGCCCTGACATTAGATTAAACATGAAACAGCCAGCAATTGGTCCATCTTCATTTGCCGGCAGCAGCATCCTCTTTAGATTGAATTTCTCCTCCTGCGTGTTTCGGTGCATGGTGTCGTTGCTTTCTCTTGGAGTCACATGGTCAGAGATTTGTCACACAAGGCAAACATTTTGTCAAACAATATTTATTTGCGTATGTGAGAACAAAATATAACTGATTCAATATTGATGCAAGACATCCATTTCTATCTTTCACGTGTGGTTACTGGGTTGTTTTGTGAGACACTGAACACTCAAAGCACCACGATTTGGCTTGCTATAGTGATCAAGATGGCCTTTTGCATCTTCTCTAATGCATTTAGAACGTAAGTCCATCATCTTTGGCACTTTCTGCTGACTTCATTTCAGCTAAGGTGCACAACAGGTGAATCATGGGGAGAAAGACACGCCGTATGCCAGTTCGAGTTGCTCCATTTTGTTTTGAAGGCTGATGATGTGCTTGCTTTTGGGAGAAATAAAGAAATAAAATGAGATTTTAAGAGAAAAGGGTAATATCATGTGGCTACGAGTGCCAGTAATTTAGTTACCACAGTAGAAGCTGACATAGTGATTGCTCTGTGAACAACTGTAGCTGGCACGCTAACCACTAATCTGCTAGCCAGCCAGGAGCATGCGAGCGCTACTCAGCCACAATAGCTCTCCAAACTTTTACTCTACTTCCAGTCTGTTCTCACCAGAATAATTGCCGTATAGGTCGTCTGTACAAGTAAGTTAAGTTCGGCGACCCGTCATGGCCGGAGTAACTATGAGGGGGGGCGAAGGAGGAAGTAAGTGGTGTATTATAAAAAGCAAGAAAGGATGCATATTTAGGAGGCGGGATGGACGGATGAGTCAAACAAAGACAGGACTTTCACCCAGGAGATTGATGTTTGTGTCCAGTTTGAAACTGAAAGACAGCGTTGACTTATTCTAGCTCACCTAACAAACTAAAGTTACGTACGTAACAGCAGCATTTTTAACCCAAGCCTTGATCTTATCCTAAACCTAACCAAGTAGTTTTGGTGCCTAAACTTAAGCTAACTGCGACCGTTTCTCAGCGTTAACCATGTGACCACAAAGGTCCGGTAGGCCTGTCACTGGTTCTCTCCAACAGTCAGATGTGTTGTTTTGGGGAGGGTCATATGCTGTAGGTTGTAATGTGGGAGTCACTGGCAATCAACCTATTCAGCTTGAGGACATGTGAGTATTTTTGTACTTTTTAAATGCAGGTGTGACCCGGCCTGAAGTCCAAACACTGCGAGCTAAGGTGTACTCACAAAACAGCTTCTCTAACATTCCTATTACTCCTTAATTTCAGTTACTTTGTCATCTGAGCCTGAAATATGATACACGATAAATTCACATGATGCTTGATAAGAACCTCTCAGCCTGTAAGCAACCACTCAGGCCTCTACTGGCTCCTTTCCCCAAAAGCAATTTAGAAATGTGTTCACCTTAATTCAAAGGAACTTTAGAAACTAGTGCTTTCTCAGGTCAGAGCATACAGGTGTGACTCTGTCATGCTCTCAGCACCTGGAACACCAGCTGTCAGATAGCCTGCCAAGTAGTCTGCTGACAGTAGAGCAGTTGAAGTTAAATCAAATACATGTACAAAAAGGTTTTTCACTAAATAAACAGAACACACAGCGGCAGGTAAGCCTGTGCATCGTGGCACCTATCTTCAAAGGAGGAGAAACACGGTGGACCATATACTTTAATGGAAACAGTGTTCAGTGATGATTACTGTCCATGGACCTGTGCCTTTAGTCGGGGTATAAGATGAAGCCGGAGAAGGTGCTGTACTTGTTGTTGTTGCCTCCATGAGCTTTGCCGCCGTCCAGTTTGACGTAGATCTCGTCCCCAGAGTCCAAGTGCAGCACGGCACTGTTGCTGGCGTAGTCGTAGTTCTGGTCTGCATCCTGAGCTATGGCACTGGCCCGCACCTGGGGAGAAAAAATGGTAGACTTCCTATTTATGAGAGAATGCAATACAGATAGAAGCCGAGTAGAAAAGTTCATGTATGCCTGAGAGGCAAAGTGAAACAACAGTGTTACAGCCTTACAGCATTTGGTGTGTAAAGGTACCCTCTCTGTTGGGCATTTTAGGGATATGTTGGGATAATTAAAGGTTAAAACCCCTGTTAATCATTATAGAATAGTAATAAATAATAGTATGAAATAAAATCTGTCCCAGACTCTCATACAAGTTTGAATTCTGGACCATCTCTAATGAACACTGGTGGTGTTTCATGTCTGAACTCTCATTCAGATGGAGCTGATCCGAGCAGCATTTACGCGTGAGCGTCACTGCCAAACAGCGCAAGCAGACATCACTGGATCTGTCTGGAAATGTCACTCATGTTACATTTAAGTTGCTTATGAATAGTTAAAATACGCAGTTACATAACTGGTGTTCAGAAGGATAAAAGAGCGCGAGTCAGACAATGTTGCGCGCTTTTTGAGCGTAAAATGCATGTTTCGATTGAACGATTAAAAGTATCAAACTGCCCAATGGCCGTCATTTTTTCCCCTGTTCAGCTCCAATAATACCTGTCCGTTTTTGCACAGGTCGGCCCACATGCTGGTCCCGTCTCCTCCGCGCATCAGCACATGGTAGGTGAAGAAATAGATCCCGGACACATGGCAGGTGAACTTCCCGGTGCTCGCGTCGTACTGGTTCCCCAAGTTTGTAATCACGTCGTCAAACTTTAACACCTCGTATCCCTCATGTGGGTTCTTCAGCCCGACGTAGAAAGCGATCCTGAAACTGTTGGCTGTGGAGTTCACACCTTCTGCTTCGCCGTTTTCACCCCCGGCAGCTCCGGCTAACGCGGGGAAGACGATTTTGCCGTCGCCGCGCTCTCCAGGGGGCCCCCTCGGACCCGGGGGTCCTGGCTCTCCCGGCGGGCCCCTAGATCCCGGTTTTCCCGGTCGCCCGGGCTCCCCGCGGCTCCCTTGCGCCATCGGCGGGTGCGGAGCGACACCGTTAACGTTCTGGATCACCTCCATGGCCGTGGCGCCTCCCTGCTTAGGGGTGTACGGGTCGCAAACCATCCGACAGGTGCCCATCATCTCGTAGTAATGGGCGGAGGTCTCAGGGGTGCGCAGCAGCAGCAACGGGACAGCGACGGCCAGAGCCAGCAAGACCATCGCGACGGCGATCACCAGAAAGACCACCGACCACTTCCTCCGCGCGGTTCGGGGGCAAACGGGCGACAGAAGATCCGTGGAGCTGGTCTGCGGGGGAATTGTGACAGAGGACAGGGGGGCTTTCAGGACCACCGAAAGAAGAGATGAAGTTAATTTAGGCTCGCATCCTTCGGTCCGGCTCTTCTAATTGGTGGCTTCACGCGCCAGGACAGCAGGCTGTGACCGGGGAGCGGGTGCGCGTCTTGCCTGGATGGATTGGTGCGCGCGGACAGCAGCAGCCAGCTGTCAGAAATAGCGAGGATAAGACCGGAAGACAGAGAATTTGGCCTTCAAATTAAAAGAGGTTGCGGACGCGTTGTGCTTACAAATATAGAGGATACGTAATTTAAATGAAGCACATAAACTATTCGGTTTAATGACACTTTGTGAGTTTGATATGCACCGATTAAGGGCTGTTGAAGGTACAGGTCAGCCCCAAAACTGCAGTTTATCTTTCATAAGAATAAGATCTGATGCTGCATACTCCCTGGATCACAGTTATCATGTTGGTGATATCCTACCTCAGTTTCTGTGCAGATTAAAACTTAGATTTTACACAAAAATATTTAGTCAGTTTCTAAAATATGACGCATTGTGATAGATAAAACTACCCAACACAGTATGCAGCATTTGAAATGAGGTGCACCTCTTCCAGCTGCAACAGTAAAGTGCCATGCATCATTAATTATGGTTCAAGAAAATAGCATTGATGGGCCATTCTGCACAGTTCAATATCATTAATTTTAGCAGCAATATGTTAGGAGACGTAATTATTAGACCTGAAATCAGGTCCGAAAGGATTTTATTTTTAAACAGGTGACAGGAAGTTCTGTATTTCGGTTTGACTGACTTGACAAGAGGAGCATGTACAGTCTGTGCGTAAAGTTTCATTCTGCGCAGTCGGTATTCAAAGTGGCAGTAAATATTTAATGTAAGTCAGCAAAGAGCACTCAATATTTTCACTTTTAAAATATCTCACTCTTACACTTTGAATGTATCAATCCATGCGTATATACACAGAATTAAATGCATGTATGCTGTAATAGATGGAATACATTAAAGGCCAAAATGACCACATCATTTATTCATCCACCGCCCTTTGGGAATTATAAACAGATCTGCTTTTGCTTCTTTTTCAAGATCAGAGATTTGGGTTTATTTTTTGTAGGTGCCATCCATTTGCAGCCACACTATGCTCTCTCGTGGTCAACGTGTGAGTTTCTAAGATTATTACAATGAATATGCCTATACAGCCCATACAATAAGATCTTTTCATTTTCAACATTAATGAATCCAATGGACAGAAAAAAAAGAAAGACAGAAAAAAGAAAGAAAGTTTAAGTCAGGTGTGTTTAGACCTGAGGTAACAGCAGCTAAATAGACAGCCAAACATTTGACCATGAGGGGTCTTTTCAAAGTCAGAACCAATGGCTGAGGGCAGGTTGGTGACATCAAATGACCAACTGCATTGGTCACTACACACACACACACACACACACACACACACACACACACACACACACATATGCAGACAGAGGGGGTGCAGGAGCAGCAGACAGGGGGAGCAGATAATATGCAGGAAGCAGAGCAGAGATGTCTGGCGCCTGTCGACACCTTCAGCTCTAAGCTCCCCAGCTGCAGGGACGTATTTGATGTCTTGTTTCACGGGGTGCAGAGCCATGGGCCTTGCATTTTGATTCTCCAACAAATTAAAATTCTTGCTGTGCACCAGCAATCATTACTCTATTGCATACAGATTTGTCTTTAATGCCCTCCTCAGCCTCTTTTGTTTCTAGCCCAGTGAAGCCACTTGTTAATGTGTGGTGTATGAGCACTTCGGCTGAATGAGACTATTATTGATGCCTTTCATTGGTTATTTCCAAAGATTGCAAGCCTTTCTGCCACTCAATAAAGAGCCCTTGCTCATGGAAAATAAAAGCATCTATTGATTTTGTCCTCAAGCTCAAAAATTCCCCCGAAGGACCTGAAATACTTCAAACCTGCAGGCTGGGGACTAAGCACCTGGAATTGGAGCACAGGCCCCACATCTACAACAGAGGCTTTAGAGCTCAAGGCGATGTGGAGAAATCTTCAGAGGCCAGAGACAAGGCTTAGCTGTAGCCCCGCGGTCACACTGCAGAAGCCCCACACCACCACCCCCCAAAGCGATTTCAACTTGTGCTCAGCTCAGCCATAACCCCCCAGAACATGGCTCCAGCTGAGCTGCTCATGTCTGAAGGTGAGACAGAGCATGAGAAGTCATGAGCACTGGGCCAAAAATGTAATTGAGGTTAAAATTTGAGGATACGACAGTCCTGGCAAAGCTGGAAATCTTAGGTCATGTTTTGAATTTTCAGTCTGCCGCACACTAAAATGACAATGCAACAATTGTTCAAACAAAACCCTAAAAATAAGACAAACAGGGAACATTCAGCTCCCGACTCTGCAACATGACTGCAGAAATGACCTTTACTAAGAATTAGTACAGTGAACTCTATCTTTAGGCTATGGTGAGCCATGCACGATACACTGTCCACATTATTCACTGCAGCTGCTGAGATTATGCTGTCCCTGCGGTGCTGCCATGCTTCTAATCACTCTGCATGTTAGCGGACTGCTGTGTCATACACAGGAACCATACGGTGAGACAAATGAATCAGTCCATCATGAGTGAAAAAAAGGAGAGAAAAACCCGAAAATGAAAATTAAGGCCGTTCTTGGAGCTTTTGTTTAATAACATAGAAGAACATTCACATGAAGAAAATAAGGAGTATTCAGACCTTTTGGTAAAATACTACAATGAAAACATGTAACAATCCAAACGTACTGTCGAGTAGTTTAATATTTAAAAATCTATTCAATTTCATGAGATGATCAAATGGTTTTTAATTCAAATTTTCATCTGCAAAGTAAGTAGCTGGGACATAAACATGCTTGAGTCAGAAATATTGAAATTATATTCCACCACTGGACATTGGCACGTGTACATTTGTTGTTTTTCTGCAAATTCACTCAACAACTGCACTAAATTTGAATAGAAGCTTGGCTCCATGTTGGATGATGATGATCTAAGTTCACTCTTAACACTGTGATTCAGATATTTGCTGTACACCTCAGTGTTTGTGTCATTCTTTCAAGCCTCCCAGTTCATTTTCCTTGAGTTGCAGGTTTTCTTTAGTTGTAGTATTCTGAACTCCCAGGGCCACCATAAAGAGTGATGACAACCCTCTAATTAACCCATGACTCTCATGAACCTACAACATAGTGACCAGAGGACAGACTTGAATTACTGTTCTATTACAGGATGAATAAGAGCTGAAACATTGTGATTGCATTCATTTGGGATCAGCAAAACATACTGTAAAATGTCACAGAGTGTTACTGTACATCAGTGAAGGAAACCTTCACTGAGCCACAGCAGTACAGCCTTGAGATCTTGCAGCATCAGCTCCTGTCTCAACATGTGACCCTCATCCCTGATGAAGGGCACAGAAGACACCATGAAAGCACAGAAACAAATGTCCTCCTCCATGTAACGTTTTGACAGTGAAGTCCTGTCAGATGTTAACGTAGCTGTACCTGTCCACCTCGGGCTAATGGTTTGTGACCATGTTTTTACCTCTCTGCCACCATATTTCCCTGCAGCCTATTTATATACTGTAAATTATGCTTAAATATGCTTCATGCTCATTAATGGGATTAAAACTGTACTTGTTGGACTCGGTTTTGTGTTGTTTTATCTGTATGTTTTCTAGTCATGGTGACCTTAAAGTGCCTTGTGTAGCTCCCTCCATGATTTTTAAAAATAGAGCATTAAAATATATGTTAAGATCTCTAATTTCTCCGGTAATGATTATCTATGAACCTGAAAACAGCATCAAAAGCCCAAAAAGGCTCAAAGACCATTTCAATCCAGACCACCAGGCTTATTTTAGGGAGAGTAAGAAGCTGAAATCTGCCCCCACTGCATCAGGAACGCTTCAATTGATTTAACTTGTAAGATTAATGGGTTAGTGCACCAGCAGACACTAATAATCAATACCTATGAATGAAAACTCTCAAAATCAGATATGTATGTCAAGGACTGTGACCTCAAGCATTGTAAACAAACACTGGGCCATGGCCTACAGAGAATGAAAGAGAGGGTGACATGCATGCGCGGTGTGTGCCAATGTGTGTGTGTATGTTTGCGTGGGGTGACACGGATGCAGCACTGCGAGCCAGGGGGATTCAACCTTTTGCAAGTGGCAAAGGCAGACATGATGAAGTCAAGTTGACAGTGTGGAACCTGCGGTCATACATCTTTTTAACACGATTTTGCTTTTGCTTTTTCATTCGAATCCCAAGGCCAGCTTATCAGATACACCAGTTCAGCAACAGCAGATAGGGAAACTATAATTAACAGTCTATTCACAGTGAGTGAATATGAAAATGATTGCACTTTTCTTCTTTTGATTTCTCAACAGAATACTGTGTGCAGCAGAGCCACAAAAAGAAGACCAAGAATCTACAGCCATGCGAGCATCTCTGGGAGACATAGACATGGTGATGCTTTGAGGTAAATGCTAATGTCAGCATGCTAACATGCTCACAATGACAATGCTAACATGCTGATGTATAGAAGGCATAATGTTTCCTTTGTTGAGCATCTTCAGCTTGGTGTGTTAGCATACTAACATTGGCTAATTAGCACTAAACACAAGGTCCAGCTTTGGCTGTTGGGAATGCTGTTAGACATAAACATACTGGGCAAATTGAACTGAATCAAAGTGGTTGAACCACCAACCAACATTGCCTGTCCTAGAGCCATGCTGAAAGCATGACTAAAAATCTTGCAAAAGTAATGACATGCAAGGTCTGACTCAGGAAGGAACGGCCTGAAGCAAAGCCATCGTGCTAGTTGACACTATTGATCACAGTATCTCACTGGGGAGGTTGGGGCATCTTAAACCACACATGCGTGGTTTGGAGCCTATCTGTCCTTATGAATTTAGCATAGCACATTATTGATGTTGTTTCACATCACAACACAAACCTACTGCTTTGCACTACTGCGTTATTAATTGCATACATATTACACTAGTTATATTTTATTACTACTGTGTTGTATATTTTCTACTGTGCAATAGTAGAAAACAGTGTGTTTTATTATCCTCCTCCTGTCATGTGCAATTCAAAAATTTTCCTGACTGAACCATCCTTCTCAACTTTATATTCTTATACACTTTTTGTGTATATTGTCTATTTACTCTTCTTTCACGTCTCCTTCCTTAGTCTTGCTGTTATTGCTGCCTTTAACAGCATAATACCCTCGACGCGGGATCAATAAAGCTCTACATTCCTGCATGATTGTCATGTATTGTCATATTTGTGGAAGCCATCGCTTTTTTCTCGTTTATCTTCTGCACACACGTGGGGGCGTGGATGGGCGGGGCTTTGGCTGTTGCGTCATCTTATCAGGAAGAAGCGCACGAGTGGGAGGAAAGCGGAGAAGCGAGGTGAGTACGTGACTGTGTGTAAGTCCAAAAATGTCGCTGTAAATACCGACAGAGATGAATTAGTGCATGTAATGTACTGTTTTCTCCAAATGTACGTGTATGTTAGCTTTCGTCGTGCCTGTGTGTTAAGTTAACTTTATTCGGAGATAAAGTTTCCGCGAGTTCAGCCAAGGACGTCAAGCAAGGTGGCTTCGATCCGCTTCTGTTTTGAGGAGAATATCAGTTTGGATTTTTAGCAGTTTTAGGTTTTAACGCTAATTGCTCAGCCTTGATAAGTCTTACAACATTACATGAAACAGTTATAAATAGTCGCGGTTTTGTGGTTAATTCGGCATACAGCTGGTTGGTTACAAATGCAGTGCTTTGACAAGACTCCGTCTTTTTTTTTTTTTTTTGTACTATTTTCGCCGCAAATACAAGTAACCGCACGGTAACCGCGTGGTTTTACTGAGCTCAACGTTGTCTTGTGAGGTCGGAGTGAGGTTTTGCATGAGTCGGAGACCAGTTTGTAAACCGTGGGGAAAGTTTAGAGGATGGCATTACCTTCTGGCTGTGTAAAATCCCGTTATGTTATTACTGGATGGCCACTCATTGCTTTGACAGGGCCCAGGTACAGATCTGGGACATGTCAATTGAGACACAAAGATAATAGGGATCCTCGTTCTGTGTTCTATAAAAGTAGACAAATGGCAGATAGGAACAGAGCTCATTGTCCTGAAACTGCATGTTTTACACATTCTTTTTTTTTTTTTTTTTAAACTGTGAATCACTCGGATTTTAGGTCCCATGCTGAATGAAAAAGCAAGCCTTGACAGTGTAGACCTAACAATCAGTGTCGGTATGTAAATAGAAACATCACAATGGATAATTAAAAGTTATTTCATTTTTATACCCCTTTTACATTTCAGGAAACGATTTAGGTAATGTGGATGTAAATAAACAAAAAGCAAAGTAATGATCATATTCTCTGTCTGCAGATTTGGCAGTGCACTATGCCCGATGAAATGTCGAGGCCTTTAATCCGAGGCAGAGGTGCAGGAGGAGGCTCCAGACGTCTGGAAGCCTCCATGTCGGACCCTGGCGCTCCAGTTGTTGGCATTCTGGGTACGGGCGACTTCTCCCGCTCGCTGGCAAGAAGGCTGGTCGCCTCCGGCTACCAAGTGGTGGTGGGGAGTCGGACCCCCAAACGCTCTGTGGCTCTGTTCCCTGAAGAGGCCGAGGTGACACACACGCAGTGACACTGACACCCACATTCACACTCATCATGTAATTGGTGTTTTTGTTTCACCCCTGATGGTGATAATTATATATTTACTCTGACTTTATCCACTAGGCATAATAACTGTTGTTATTATCCCGAATGATGCCTAAAAGCTAATTCACAAGGGTTTCAGCCTTTGTGGGTGGATGAACATCTGACACTGATGTCATAAAAAAGCATTTATTGGTGCATTCCCAGGCATTTGAATGAAAATGAAATATTCATCTTATTAATACAGTAAGTGAAAAAGCTTGTGTGTTTTTGTGTCGTGCAGAAGCCAAAAAAAATGTCATAGAAGTCGCCAAAAATTAGGATTTTATACTTGTATTGCCATTTATTTACAATACATCGTACTAAACTAATTACTTTAAAGCCTTAGGATGTTCCTGTTATTATTATAATGTACTTCAAATATGCATCATTTCTGTCTTTGTCTCCAGGTGACCTCTCAGATGGAGGCAGCCAGCCAGGCAGACCTGGTCTTTGTCGCTGTGTTCCCTGAGCACCACTCCACGCTGGTGGAGCTGAAGCCAGCGCTCGCTGGAAAGACACTGGTGGATGTTAGCAATGGTTTGAAAGTCAACCTAGACGGGCCTTCAAATGCCGAACAGCTGGCCGACCTGTTTCCAGAGAGTTCTGTAGTCAAAGGGTTTAACACCATATCGGCCTGGACGCTCCAGATGGGACCTCGAGATGGAAGCAGGCAGGTAGGATACATCAGAGGATGGAGGAGTCCAGGTTTAGAGAGTCGGGAGGAGATCTTTGAACTTCTTTTTGTCATCTTTTTTCCCTCCAGGTTTTCCTGTGCAGTGACAGTAGCAAGGCCAAGAGCTCGGTGATTCAGCTCTGTCGTAGGATGGGCTTCATCCCCGTAGACATGGGCCTCCTCTCCTCTTCTCTGGAGATCGAAAACATCCCCCTCTATCTGTTTCCCTCTTGGCGCGTCCCAATCCTCTGCACCCTGGCCCTGTTCACCTTCTTCTACCTGTACAACTTCATCCGTGACGTCCTGCAGCCCTACATCACGGCAAGGAAGAGTGTTTTCTACAAAATGCCCATTGAGACCGTTAACGTCACCCTTCCCTCCGTGGCCTTGGTGATGTTTTCGCTCGTCTACCTGCCCGGTTTGTGCGCCGCTTTCCTCCAGCTGTGGTGGGGCACCAAGTACAACCGCTTCCCTAATTGGCTGGACGGGTGGCTGACCAGGAGGAAGCAGTTTGGGCTGTGTAGCTTCCTGTGTGCGGCTCTACATGCCATCTACAGTCTGTGTCTTCCCATGAGGAAGTCTGCCCGCTACAAAATGCTCAACCTCGCTTTTAAACAGGTGAGACAAAGAATAAAAAAGGCTTTCTTTCTTTCAAATTCAATATGTTCTGCTTCCAGGAAATAGCCCTACTGTGGGTCCGCCACTAACAATTGCTCTTATCTTCTCCCACCTACTTTTCCTTTATGTGTCAATGCCAGCGGTCACAATGGAAGCTTTCATCAGCCTGAAAAACTAAAAGCTTTTCCATCAGCCCTGATTGTTGCGATGTACAGTGTGCAGCATGTGCTGAATGGAAAGTCGTCCCCCGAACACATCGCGGAGTCAGACGTGTATTGTGTGTTGTGCAGGTGAAGGCGGGGGTGGAGGACTCTTGGGTGGATGAGGAGGTGTGGAGGATGGAGCTGTACCTCTCAGCGGGCATCATGGCGCTCGGATTGCTCTCTCTGCTGGCTGTCACCTCGCTGCCGTCAGTGGCCAACACTGTCAACTGGAGGGAGTTCAGCTTCATACAGGTACACAAACACAAGCACACACACAGGCCGTGATGTGCTGCTTACATAAAGAACAAAAGAGCGTCTTTCTGTTCCTCCTGGATGCAGAATAAAAGCCAGAGAAGATACATACAGAATGACGGCTGGACATTGACAGGCGGCACATAAACGTACAGGCTGGTGTGTAGACAGATCTATGCTCCGTCTCCTGCGTGCTCACATGATCACACACACACATACAAATGCGGTGACTGTGTGAGTGTTTGCACTTCTGCAGCTGCCCCAGATTTGCCATTAAACTCGGGCTGTGACAGAGCCATCAGGAGTGTTGTGACTCAGTACTCGCACACTTCTTCCTCTCCTCCTTCACTTCCCCCACAGTGGCCTCCGTTCCTCCAGGACTCGCGGCCCGTCTGCGCCGCCTCTCCCCTTTCATCTCTCCGTTAAGCTAATCCGCTGGCCGTCAGATTAGTCGTGCCGGCAGCCGGCGCGATGAGAGGCAACTTTCTGCTCTGCACATCTAGACCTGCTGCAGGACAGCGTGTTAATGATGGGTGCCGTGTATTATCTGTGTCCACCTGTGTGTCGATGAGGCCATGTGAGCATACTTGCTTATGTGTCAAGAAATATCTGCGTGTGTGTCAGCTAACCTCTTCACATATACACATTTAGGAGTTAGTGGATGATAACTGATTTAAGTTAAAATACTTCGTGATCGCACAACAAAAGCACCCCGGCGACATTTTTGCCACATAGATGCAAACTGCTTCATTGTGACTGCAATGCAATCATTAAATGTGTGGCAGGAGTGGATCCCCCACGTGGATCCATGTAATGATGATGCCGCAGGATGACGTCACTAAACTGTCCAATCAATGAGTGAGCTGTCAGTCTGTATGACTTCATGTTTACAGCTCGGACAACGGACAAGAACTAAAAGCTGACAGTGAATCATTTTATTTCCGTCCCGCAAAATTAACTGAACTGAAGTGATCTAAATTCATTGCAACGCTTCATTTATTTATGTATTTTATGAACACCAAAGTTATTAATACAGGATTTCTGCTGTAATTTATGGGTTTTTGTGACAAAGTAATTGCTTCTAAAAAACCAAAACAACACAGACCGTAGTCACTGCATTAAGTTTTACTTCACAGAAATGGCAGAAATGTGCAGTGGTGATGTCTCCATCTCAGAGCTGCAGAGCAAATCAGTTAAAAAAACTGTTCCAGGTTCACAGAAAGATGAGATAAGACTGGTGGTTGGATTTATTTTTGCACAAATTCCATGGAAAGTATCCAACCAACGGTCGCTTTGGACTTCCCCTGCCTGTCTGTGGCTCTCAGCCCCAAGCCTGTTTGGTTCTGCTGAAGACAGAAATCTCTGGAAACAGGTCACTGATCTATAGTTTCATTTAAAATGATTTCTGTAACAGCTCAGCCTTGGAGGGGTAGCAAACATGAACAGGAGGAAGCAGTCTGTTTGTCGGGGACTATTTTCAACAGCGGATTAATACAGGCTGCACTAAATACTGGAACAAAAAGTCATTACTCCTGTCAGGTGGAAATAATTAGGATCTGCTTTGCCTTGTTAGCGTGTTAAAGAGCAAAAACAAGGCTATTTTTAAGCCCCCCACCTCCCCGAGCCAACCCTGGGAGGTTTTTGTAATTAGTGGGCCCTGTAGATGTGGTGTATGGCACACACACGCATACACATGTGGGGTTCAGTCAGGTCATGAGCGGAAGGTCAGTGTGTGTCCTCGGGCTCTGCAGTCGCCTGTGACACGATGAGCTAATGTAGTGCTCTGAACTAAAGAGGAGTCACTTCAAGGGAAACGATGGGGGTCGTACATTTGGAGGACAGGACGACTGTGATGGTGCATTTCTGGTGCTTTCTTTCACCATCGACTTCACTTCCAAACAAACCTGTGACACCCTGCTTTCACCTCCTGCAGTCCACACTAGGTTACTGTGCCTTGTCCATGGCCACCGTCCACACCCTCCTCTATGGCTGGAACCGTGCCTTCGACCCGGCCCAGTACCGCTTCTACCTGCCTCCCACCTTCATACTGGTCCTGATCCTTCCCCTCACGGTCCTGCTGGGCCGCCTGGCTCTGTTCGTGCCCTGCGTGGCCGGGCGGCTCAGACAGATCCGCCGCGGCTGGGAGAAGAGCCGACACATCCGCTTCACCCTGCCGGAGGACGGCTGCCGCAACGGGCTGGAGGACGTCAGCCACGTGTGAGAAACACACTGTCAGTGTGTGTGTGTGAAGATCAGGTGTAAAAGTAGAGCTCTTTATGTGTGCACTCATGAATATAAACACCAGTCAACCACACCCGCACAGAAGATTAATGATTTATACACTCTTGGAATGTATTGATGGCTCATCTCTAACGCCCATTGAGAGATTTCAGAGATGCAAGTTTCCGTTCAGCAGATTAGCTGGTAGTTCCTTAGAGACGTTTGACCAGTAGAGCTGTGCTCGTCCACCTTATTGCACTATGCATTGTCAACAATAAGTGTTTAGTTGGTCATTTTGCTTTTTTCCTTTAATTTATTGTCATGTGTTCTTCTGTTAATACAAACTTCAGCCCAGAACTGAACACTATTAGCTTCTGCTTTAATTTATACAACAACATCAGTGTTTCATTTTGTTTTGGCGTTTTATTTTGCAGCACCTTCGATGTGCTGTCATATTCATTCAGACTGTTTGGGACTGCGTTAAAATTATTGGTGCGAGAGGGGGGTCAAGCCATGTTCCTCCATTTAAGAACTTAAGACCCCGCTCAGAATTGCTAAGATTTTCATGACTTCTTTATGTGATATACCCCAATTTAAATATTTGATATATGCCAATGTTATGCAAATTAGAAGTGAAATTAGCAATTACCAAATTTATGGCAAATGAGCCAGCGCTTGAGCCAAGAGCTGTTAGCCACTAAGCTATCTGTAGACGCGCGTTTTACATGGAATAATGCTTGTACAGTCCCTTTCTCAGGTGTCAGGTGCGTCCCAAGCGGGAACCTTGCTGCTGCAGTAGCTGCCACACAGGATCACTGTGTGTTCTCTAGTTCAGACAAAAACATGGTCACAATACATTTTTTTGTATTGTATTAAACTGACCTGCTGATCAGTGTCCGTCAGCACACATTTGACTTAATAACTACATTTTTAAGTTCTGTGACAGAACTTCTTTTTATTGTTTTCAGCAGTTTGCTGCTGTTGTGCCATTTTAGCTGTTTTTTTTTTTTTTTTTTTTAGTTGAGAGTTTGTGTTTTCTCAGTTTCACGTGTTCCTGCCGAAGAGGATTCTACGTCCTGTGATAGATGGATGTTTTCTCAATCTGAATTAAAATGCCATAGTATGGAAAGTTTCCTTACACAGAGGCATACATGTATTGATTTCAGAAGGAGATTTCAGAGAATAAAGCATTTTTTCTACAGTTTTTTTCACTATTCATGTCTTTAATTATGTGAAGTATATTTGTTTGTAGAGGTGAGGCTTGTTGTGTTGACCAAGTTCATGAATCTGCAAAGGTAAATGAAGTATCAGCGATGAACCGCTCAGATCATTACATGTGTGGATGCTGCCATCTTGTGGTGGACAATCATAGTTCCCTTGTCTCCCAAAGGTAAGAAACGTTTTTTCATTGGCATGAATCTGTCATTTGGAAAACACCTGAATAATAAAGAATGTTGTTTTTCATGCAGCTCCATCACAACAATGTCCAGGAGTCCTTTGATAAGAGGTGCACTGCATAAAAAGAGAGTTCAGTGTGGTCACATGACCTCTTTTAATTCTCAACCAATGTTCATTTTTATCAGATGTGTGAAAGAGGCCTGAAGTTTTATTAAAAATATCTTTGCAGTGCTGTAAGTGTAACTAGAAACCCCCAGTGTTACCTGTCCTCTGTAAATCTGTGAGTGTGTGAAGAGTCTTATTTTAACCAAAATCTGATGTAACGAGTAGAATTATGAGTATTAATCGCTCAAGATTTAACCCAAGTATACTGTTTGCTTATTATTACAGGAAAACTACAGTGTTGGCTCCTCCCACCTGATTTTTTTTTCTTGGCTAAGCTCTGATGCCATCTTTGCAGGGCAGGTTTGACGACTCTCACCTGAAAAGTGGAGCTGCAGCAAGGCCTGTGTGTGTCTCTCTCTCGCTGCCGTCATGACTGTGAGTACTGTCGCTTTCCAGTTTTAGACTTTCCTACAATGTTGCATAAAAGATTTCTGTGAAGGTATCGCTCAGGTGTGTTCGCTTACCCAGATTCAGGGACTGCACTGAGGTTGTTACCAAGCAGGAAGCTCTTGTGTATTGAGGCCATAAGTCTGATCGTTGAGGCTTGTTGTGAGGCTTCAACAGTTTGACTGAGATGTGTATCAGCTTGTTTTTTTCCCTCTCATCCCACTAGCAATCCTTTGAAAATGCAGTGACGGAGGTGAAGGTGCTGAAACAAAAGCCAGACAATGGAGAAATAAGTGAACTGTATGGTTTATATAAGCAAGCCACAATCGGTGATGTTAACATAGGTGAGTGGATGCAATGAGGCCCTTCTGTAAAGGGTTTTAAATTCTAAAAAAGTTTATTTACAGCAGGGTGGGGTTCGACAACAAATGAGGTCCGACAGGTTTTTTTCTGAATGATAACGAACTGCTGCAAAAAGCATGTATGAATATTCATATAAAGCCTCTGAAAACCGTGTTTCTGATTTAGTATTTCACTCCAACATTGAATAAATGTGTTGCATCTGTATTGTTGGTGAGACCTTTTGACCGTTTGCAGAAGAACAAATGACAGTATCAGACTGTGACCATTTCAAAGCCCACTTTGGCTGACAGATTTTTTGCTTTTCCACCCACAGATCGTCCAGGGATTTTGGACTTCCCAGGACGAGCAAAATGGGACGCGTGGGCGGCAAAGAAAGGTCAGAATTTATGAAATAAAAATAAAATAAGGACAGTTACATCAAACATAAAACAGATACAAATATAGATTCAGATTGGAAATTTGAAACATGTTAAAACTTCATGAATGAACAGGAAAAATACAAACAAAAAAAAAACAAGTGGTTTGTTTATTTCCATCTCTAAACCAACAGGTCAGTCCAAAGAAGAAGCAATGAGCGCCTATGTTGATTTGGTCAACAAGCTGAAGGAAAAATATGGAATCTAGCGTTTCTCCAAGTCGACATTTTGGGAAACACGCATTTGCTTCTTTCCAAAAACATCTTTATAGGTTTGTATGCTAATAATGTAGCAAGGAGGCAGTTAGCTTAGGATGTAGAGTGGAAGCAGAGGGAAACGGCTAGCCTGACTCCGCTCACAAGCTCTATTTTGGAATACTTAGCTCAGAGAAGTGAGAGAGGTATCGATCTTCTCGTCAAATTCTCAGCAAGAAAGCAAATGTGTTTTTGAAATTGAGGTGAAAATACAACATACATTTTCGTTTAAGAAGTTTCAATACACAGCGTCTGTGTACAGAACTGGCTATCAAAAATAAAGACTAGCTCTTTGGACCTCAGGCTTTTATTGTTTCTGTTCTCGAAGATAAAACTTCTAAAGTCAAATTTCCCACAAGTTTTAAATATTAGAAACACCTGCCAATTCAACAGCACCTCCAAAATGACCGTTCTAACCATCACGAAGGGCAGATTTATTGCAGCACTGTTGTATGAGACGGCGATTGGGCTTTTTTTGTCAATCCAATCTGGCAACAGATGCTCAGCACAGATGGCCGAATGTGCACAGTTCGGGTGAAGCTCACCATCTCACGCTGAGCTTCCGCGGTCGAGCTCTCCGATTCTTGGGAATTCATTTTGGACGGTGTTTGATTTTGGCTGACTTGTTGGATCACAGGGCAGCAGGAAGTGTTTGTTTGAGAGCAGTCACTTTAATCTGACCGAAGGGAAATGCTGAATGTGCATGTTTGTAGCATATTTAAGCCCACAATGGGGAGTGTCACTGTGGTTAAAGGGGAATTTCACCAGTTTCAGGCATGAAAATCAGTTTACTCGCATGAAGGTGGAGAAGCCATTGTGGGGAATGAAGGATCAAGTGTTTTTTGAAGCATTAACCATTGTAGTGACAAAACCTGAGGACATCTTGTTTAACTGTCTTCATTTTTGACCATTTTTATCTAAATCTGTGTCCAAAACATAAACTAAATAACTGCAGTACCCCTTTAATTAGTATTTCATACTTTCACCAGTTTAAATGGCCCCATAACTCTGGGTAGTGGATGTTCTTGCTGGATTACTTCCAACCACAAGCTTTAAATAACTGGACAATAAAACTTGTATGCGTGACATTTGAATATTAACGACGATCGCCTCATAAATTTTGAGACAAGGACACACAAGTGAGCCTGGCAGCTTACAGACCGGACCTCAACGGTGCATTAAAATGTTCATTTGACAGTACCACTCTATTAAAAGCTGGACTAATTGGCTGTCGGGACTAAGCCAGGATCCATCACGCTGTGTATCAACGAGGAGAGTGAGGGAAGGAGCCTGAATCACATCTCCACGGTATCCAGCGGGAGTCCCCTGGTCATCCGGCTGCCTGGCGAGCAGGGCAGCAGGGAGACCTGCGTGTGAGGAGACCCGCTGTGGCTGGTGGAGCCGTGGTGCTGCCTGGGCCGACTGGGGAGGTGCTGTGTCAGCCTCCACCTCCTCCACCTCCTCTGAAACTCGTGCTGCACCTGGGAAAGTACACACAATAGATCCCCTTACATGCTACAGGCATTCAAAACTGTAAGTATCAGCTCTGATTGGCCAGTTCTTACCTCTCCGTTCATGAAGCAGTAGAGCACACTCACCACGAAACCCTTAGAGACGTAGAGAAAGAGAAGCCAGTGAGTGTAGTTTTATGTGTCGTCACTCTGGGTTGACTGGATGTTCCATCTCTGCTGGGTTTACACCATATTTACCTGTGTGGATGACAGAGCCAGCTCCGCAAAGGTCCATACCTTAAACACTGAGCTGCTGACCTCGACAGGTAAGAAAACAAACAGGATGTAATGCAGCCCAAACAGAGCCACCAGAAAAAAGGTGGATTTGATCAGCCTCCTGGTGAACAAAAAAGAAAGAAATAAAGTTGTCGCAATAGTATTTAATTGGCATTTCCTTGTAATGCCCTTGTATTTGGTCTGTCTATGTAAAACTAACCTGTTTGTCTGTGACCTGGAGTAACAAAGCAAATAGGAAAGCCCTTCATATCTTCTAAACTTGACTCATTCCTCAAAGACTCTGCATTGGCATGTGTAAACCACTGCTGGCCTCAGCTTTATATCATATACAGTAGGACAACAACACCGCAGTGTCACTACTACTCACTTATATTGGCTGAATTCACTCCTCTGTGCATCTGACATTCTGAGTTTGCCCACCAGTATCCTCAAAATGCCCAAGAAAAAGACGAGATTCACCTGGAACGACAAAAACCTGTGAGCACTCCGGTTATGCTGCTTTATGATGCAAGTAGTTCGACGTTTAGGGAAATACGGTTATTTGCGGTAGAGGTAGATGAGAAGCCTGATACCACTCTCATGTATGTGTGCTGAATATGAAGCTGCAGCCGGTTAGCTTAGTACAGCTGGCCTGGCTCTGTCCAAAGGTAAAGAAATCATCTGCCAGCACCTCCCAAATGAAACGTCGTATCATGTTTAATGCAAACAGAAACAGGTGTAACAGCGGTAAGATGTGGTTTAACGTGGGATTAGGTAGCAGCCTATTTCTTGTCCAGGTGTGGTGACTTCCTGGAGTCTTGTCACTGCAGCGTTGCCTGGTCACTGGTCCGGTTTAGAGTTCCTTAATGCTAAGCTAAGCTCAGCTGTCTGTAGCTTCATATTTAACAGACAGACAGGAGAGTGGTATTCATCTCCTCATGTAACTCCAGTATGATTCCCAAAATGCTTAACTCTTTTCTTAAACATCATTTAAAAAAAAAAAAAAAAAAAAAAAGGGAATTGAAGTTTTTACAGATATCGTCAGAAGAACTGGCACTCGAAGTATCCACCAAATCCATACGTGCGTCCTGGTTTCCCAGCAGCTTTGGCAGTGACAGAAGAAATACATTTAATATCAGACACTTTGATAATGTCTGAGCTGCACATTGATGAGTGAAACAGAAAATTGACCTCCCTTACCCTTCATCTTCATAAAAGTACTTGGCACACCCCCAGCAGACAATGACAATCAGTGGAAGACCTGTGATGAAATGAATCTGGGTCACATCTAAAAAGGCCCGAGTCGGTATTTACTGCACTGAGCTGTGGATGAGCATGCTTGATTCTGTTACCCCAGCTGAGGATGATGTACCAGGTGAGGTGTTTCTTCAGGGAGAAGAAGGAGCGGCTCACCAGGGTGAAGAGGAAGTGACCCTCCACCAGCAGCCAGCTGTAGTTCACCAGGATGGAGTAGTTGGAGAGCATCAGCACGACCTTGCATGCCGCCTGGCGGGCAGGAGAGAAGCTGAGTTAATCAAGCGCTCTCTGTGAGTGCTGAGGGAAAAAAGTCCCACCTCTCTGTGTGCAGTCACACAGCAGCTCTTTGTTGATTCCTAATAACGCTAAACAGCACCACCTTGTGGCAAAACATCAGAACATTACCATTGTTATTCCATTAGCATCCAGTGTACAGTGTATATATGTAGTAGATTAATGTGAGTATCTGAACATCAGCTGATCCTCATCATCATCATCCGGGGAGGAGCATGACAAGAAAGCGTCCATCCATTCATACCGGGTAGTAGTCACAGTAGTAGAGCTCTTCGTTAGTAAATAGCAGAGAGTCCCTGATGAAGATGAAGATGGCTCTCAGGATGAAGGAGATAAACATCTGGATGTGAATGTAGTTCCTGGTACAGTGCAGTTTCCTGAGGAAATATTAACATTCACAGTTTAAGGCTGTTCAAACGTGACTTCACAAACGTCTTAATGGTTGCAGAAAGGAGAGAGAGAAGAAGAAAGTGTTTCTCACCTGAACAGACTGAATATGGTGATGGCGATGGTGAGTGTGATGAGGGAGAGTGTGTATCCGGCTGTGTACATGGTCTTCACGTATGAGAAGTACAAATGGGAATCTGAGGCCTGAGCAAGGGAAAAAGAATCATCCATCCACCATCACCTCTAAATCAGCAGGATTAATAATATAGTGAATGCTTAAAGGTCCATTGTGCACAATTTAGAGGGCTCTATTGGCAGAAATGGAATA
This sequence comes from Chaetodon trifasciatus, assembly GCA_037975065.1. Classification (NCBI taxonomy): domain Eukaryota; kingdom Metazoa; phylum Chordata; class Actinopteri; order Chaetodontiformes; family Chaetodontidae; genus Chaetodon; species Chaetodon trifasciatus. The sequence goes on along the minus strand of JBBMOE010000048.1, from coordinate 267,345 downwards.
TAATATTCATAAGTATGTTTTCATTAGTGTATGAGCCCTTTATCTGCACAGAGGGAGCGGGTCCTCTTCCATGCCATGTTGCACTGCCATGTTTCTACAGTGGCCCAGAAGTGACAAACCAAACACTGGCTTGAGAGAGTTTTTAACAAGTTTCACCGCCACCGTAGCTTCTTCTACACGTTTGGAAAGCCAGTTTAACCACTAAATCCCCCACACTGGTCCTTTAACATCACTTCAGCAGCCATTGTTTCTGACAGTGTTTTCTCACTGGCTCAATGGAGTTTGGTATGTTTTGGATAATTAATGGGAAAGCCTCGACTAAAACTCACGTCTGCACTGTAAATAAGTGGCTAGATTAGAGAAGGATCGGCCGCTCGCCCCATGTCTTCAAGCCAGTGGGAGGAGAATAAGGTCTTTTCTAAATTAATTTTAGTTTTAATTTCATTTTTAACCAAATTTGAAAAAGGTCATGTGTCTCTGCTCATGACTTGGAGTAGTATTAATGTGATGATTTTTGTCAATAAACGAGCTGAATATTCTTATGTGTAAAAATGCTAAAATGTTAGTTGGAAACATCTTTATGACAGACTGTTGATAAACTTTCTTTCAAGCTTCATATTTCGGGTACAGACATGAGAGTGAATAATTGTATTTCTCCAAATGTTGGAACTATTCCCGTAAGCATGCAATATGAAGTTCTTTCAATCGACAGCTGTTTAGCTTCTCAACCACGTCAAGAGACGTGTGTACTCTGACAGTATAGTATTTTGAAAATGCACAGATGGGCACTTTCATTCTTCATTGCTGTACTTTATATTGGCTAAACTACACATACTGTACTGTATGCATACCACCAACCTCAGCCAAAAAGTGGAGCGTCTCATTCAAAGCGTAAGTACAAGCATTTTCATGTGGGACGAGTAGGTCCGTCCAGCCACTGGTGGTGCAGTTGCGATGCACTTTACCTGCAAAATAGCAGGTCAGGTGTGTGTTTACCATGTAGTGTTCACAAACTTTGATTTATTAGACATGGTAAACCTGGAGATACAGTAAATGTAACACTCCAGTGTGTTACTCTGTGTCTCTATGTATAGACGCATTTTTTGGTTTAATGTTTGGATAGAGACGCTGAGAGGGAAAAGCTGTCTCGTTCTTTATGAAAGCAAATAAGCTTCCTGGCAAATAATTAACCAGTGCAATGTGGTATAGATAATGGGTGTCTGTTTGTGCGTACGTCACATCTCACCTTCTGAATTGAAAAACTCATGGTTTGGACATGGTTGAGAGACAGTTTCCCCAAGAGAGGCAGGTGGCCAGCAGTTCAGGTCGTCCCACATTCCCTTACAGTGGACACTGATGTTTTCTTAAAGGAGCAGAAATGACACGTTTTATTTTTATTAGCTGGGACTCCAGACAAATAATGGAGACACATTAAAGTCAGTGAAAAATAAAAATGATGGGATTTGATGTTTTAACTTCAAGGTCAACACTACTGGGTAAATCTTAATCATTCAATATAAAATGCATTCTGTCAAATAGATGTTTTTTGTTGCTGCGGATTTCAGGGTGCATTATATTATTTGTCCACTAGGTGTCATTACAACATTTCATCAAATCTTTATACTGAAGTTTAAAAAGGCTTATAATAGGCTTAAAATATATAAGGCTTATAATATTTACTTCAGAGATGACCAACATTTTTTTTCAGAGGCAGCAATCTTGATTTATTATATTTTTTAAATATTTTTTTTCACAAGTATTAGATAACACAATAAAAAGTACACTATTTTGAAACTCACCTGTTGCTTTGTGGGAGTTTAAAAGTAGCAGATGTTTCATGCATTTTTCCTCCTCTTTCACAATAGTAGCTTGAGTATGACACCCTAATGACGATTTTGCCTGTAAATAAGAAAGTAATGTACTTGTTTTGAAGATTTTTCAGATACAGATTAAAAACGCGTCTATTCTCACCTGCGGCAACAGCAGCACTCCAATAAGTCCAACTTTTTCCATTGTGTCAGTTCCTTTTTTTCCCAACAAGATAGGCGCCTATGTCCAGACCTCAAGCCGCATATGTGTTTAGAATGAAAAGCAAGCATCCTGCCATGCAGCAGATATATGAGGTCTGAAAATCAAACAAAGGCCTACTTACAGTGTCTATAATTATGCATAGTACTCAGAACTAACTAATAAGCGCCTTTGACGGTAGATACAATACAATTTCAACTTCCTGTCTTTCCTTCAAAATAATGTCATGAGCAAAGGTAAATACGGAGCGTCAGTGTGAAAACAGTAAGTATTTTTCGTATATATTAATTATTCGTATATAAATATTACTTCATATGGTGTGTTTTGAGTGTGTGTATTCAAACAAACTGTAGCACGCGATACACACAACAGTTCGCATGCAGTCCACGCTTTTATTCTGAAGGTAAAATGGTCAGCTTCTCATCTTACTTTGTGGGACTTGACAGATTTTCATGGCCCTGGCAGCCAACAAATCGTTTTCGCTCACAGCACGTTGGTTCCGCCCCTTCAGAGCAAGTGTCGCTATGGCAACAGCAGTGTTTGATGGTGGGGAGCTTTCTATCAACACGAGAAGCTCTCAAAACGAAATGCTTGTACGAAAAAAGATGGAATATGGCTGTTTTTTGATCAACTAAAGGCACCCCACTGTCCAAAAGTTAAGTAAGTTCTGGAGTTTCAAAGTTGAAAAGGTTTTACACGAAAAGTTGATAAAAACACGTACTATGAAGCTTCTTTTCAAGGTAACGCGAGTTAAATTAAGCTAGTAGCTAGCTAAGAGTAGCTATTTTCCAATGTTAGCCTGTTGCTAACGTTTGTCACGTGTCTAATAATTAGAGCCTCATTACAATTGAAGATGTACTTCCTTATACTAATGTAATATTATAATATTAACATTTGACTGTACCAGTGTAAAAATATGTTATTGTTTTTTTTTTTTTTTTTTTTTTTAAGCATTATGAGGCAGCGCAAATATTGCAGAGGTGGAGGTGAAGCCCTTACTGAACACCTTCTGCGTCTTCATATAGAGAATGACAATAAATGTATAAAAACACAAAGAAATGTAGCTACTCCGGCGAATTCACTGAATTAACTCTACAAACTGCACACATGAAAACAGCCTGCTGTGCTTTCATGTCTTTCTGCTTGTGCTCAAATTATAAATTCATAGGTTGACCAACGTTTTATTTCCCACCATGCCGCTCTCTCCTCGACTGTCTTCCAGCCGTCTGTCATTTCTCTCATGAGGAGCCAGATCTGACCTTTTGCCAGGATGGAGGTGGCCCTCTCTGCCCCGCAGAGCCTCTCAGAGCCTCTCCGGAGGGGGACTCCTCTGCCTCTGAGCCAGCTGGTGGAGGAGAGCAGGGGCAGAGCCAACATTCCTGATCATCTACTGGAATCAAGTACGTATTAAGCATGACCTATGAAACCCTCTGATCGGGTGCGGTAATACTGTTTTCACACTGCCAGCAATGATAGCAAGTATTTAACCTTAGAGTAAAAGCAGCGTACACACTGCGGCATCCAGTCTATGTGATGAAGGCAGGAGATCCCTTTGCTTTATCGTTTACATTGCTGCTTATTTTGGGTTGCTTGAATCAAGGTGTGGAAAGCCTGTGTTAAATCACTTGTCTGTTATGCAAGAAGCTTATTACATTTCAGGATTTTTTTCTCCCCTTATAGAAATCTATGCCAAACTGAAAAGCAACAGCCTGATCCAAGCAGAGCCCCCAGTGCTTCACTTCAGTGGGTTTGAGCTGGAGAAGGATTATGAAAAGATCCTGGTGAGGAAAATGCTGCCAAAGTTTTAATATTCATCTGAGTTTTTATTCACAGGCTACATCAGACAGTTAATCGACTGCTTGTGAGTTTAATTTAAAAAAATATTTTTACATGGGTAAGCTTTTTCTTTCATTCTTATGGCCGCAAGCGCTTGGTGTGAAATACAAGTAAATGAGAACAATAAAGACCAGACAACAGAGTCACAGTGGGCTCCATGATAAAGCCAAGTCACTGTCATATGGTTCACACAGTCCACACTTTTCAGTGTCCTTAGGAAACATTTGTATGCTTAAGCGTGCTTACTGTTGCACACTGCTTCTCTTTTGACGGGAGATGTGGGCCACTTGTATCGTTTTGAAGCATCTCCTTTGTCTCACTGACACAGACAGAGACAGTTGACCATGTACCAGACGGATTTATCATAGTCATTAGCCATTTATTGGGCTGACTGGGATCCATTGTGGCAGGAATTCATGTGCATCTTATCCACATGTTGGACTGTCGATGCATGTGAGGACAATAATCCTGGTCCAGGGAGAAGTGGAAGTTGTTTGTGCAGCTGCTGGTTTAGTGCACAGTTTGTGTTTGCTCCACGGCTTCTTTTAGCTATTGAAGATTCAAAGTGTACAAAAAAAACATTTTCAAGGTGTGTGGCAGGCCTGCCATAACATAGCTGTTTGCAGACAAACACAAGTGTTGTGCATTTTTATGTCTGAGATAGCCTTGGGTCTTTTGATGGAAATTGTTTTCCAAGCTGGAGTGCTTCTTTATTACCAGAGCTGAACATGGCATCCAAGGCTTTTAGCAGGGAGTGGACCCTGGTATTATGTCAAGGCCTTTGGTTGTGTCGTGTAAATGGACTGCACAGTCATTGTTTGTGAAGTGGTGAAGAGGCACACGTGACATGAGACATGCAGATGAAGTTTGTACTGAAAAAGCATTGCTGTGAAGTATTAAAGCTCTCGCCCGTCATAAATTCCTCTCATTTGGTTTCCATCGAGGATAAATTAGATGTAATTGAATGGGCACTGATTTTTCACCCTGTTTGGGTGATGAAGCGCTGTAGACTGGATGTACGCATCTAGAATATGGAAATGGTTTTCTCAAGTGCACATGATTGGATGGAAATGAATTATTCTTTTCTCTCCTCTTCCTCTCCCTCAGAAACTAATCAACATCTCATCTGAAGTCATGAATATTCATATCATTCCCACGCAAACAAGGCACTTCCAAACATCTTACACCAAAAAGGTATTTTTTATTTTTATTTTTTACCCCATTACAAATTGCTGACCTGAATATAATGTTATGACTCCACTTGTCCATTCGTGCAATCAGTGTTGTTTCTGAAGATTCAATCATGTCCCATCTGTTTTCTCTCAAGTATCGACTCATCCCGGGCCTCGCCTACACGCTGAAGGTCAGATTCTGTCCTGACGAGTGGCGTTACTTCTATGACTGCGTTCGGGTTCACTGCAAGGTTAGCGTCCAACAGTTTGCACGCCACTGTGGTCGCTGTGCTGCTGTTTGGCCTGGAGTCAGCTGAAACGTACTAGCACTGTTTGGTTTACACTTACATTTTTAGACCAATAAGCATTTAGTGGAAGCTTCAGGACATTCACTGGAAAGACGACGCACTGAAGTTAGCTCTTGTAAAATACAGTCTCGCAAACAGTTAGATAACCAAGAGGAACTGTTCCTGGTTGCTTTAACATACCTTTCTTATCTCTGTTATTCTCTTTCACCCTCTCTGTATCTTCTTTCTCATATTTTCTCTCTTGTTCATTCAACCCAACTCCACCCATTCCAAGGGGGAAGAGAACCTGTTAATTCCAGTTCATGCTTACCCTGTCATTGATGACCTGCACATCCCTCCTCACATTGACCTATCAGCCGTACCACTTGGACAAAGGTGTGTGCGTATGCGCTGTGGTATGTGTGTGTTGGGACTGTTGTTCGACCTCTTGTCTGCCAGAGGGTTTGCCTGTCCCTTTGTATTCTTCCACACAACCAGCCATGCTTCCCTTCACCCGTTGGTGTCAAATCATAAAAAAAGAATGTTTTTTTCTCCACCTGTCTTCAGTGTTTGCCGTGCTATTCCTCTGAGATGTAGCTGCCCCATTGACTTTGAGTTTCAGGTGTTTGTTATCGAGCCCCACGAGGCCTTCTCCGTCCAGCCCCTTACAGGTACGATCGAGTTAAGTCATTTAACATTAAAATGGTAATGAATTCAGAATGCAGCTTACCTTTTCATGATTTCTACACTACATTTTGTAGCAGATATTTTTAAAAGCGTCAGCATTCTGCATGTATTTTTACTCTTTACGTAACTGGGATATAGTTCAGAATTTGCCTTGAAGGTAAAATGGATAAGCAAAGTTGTTTTTCCATTGACAGTTCTCATTTAGTACCATGTAACCCCTCGGGAGGGCTGCTTTCTGTCAAAAGCTCCAACTGGTATGTGTTGTGTATTAAACAAGTCACAACAGAACTTGAAGGATCCCTCCAGTTTCCACACTCTGACACTAAGCAGTATTCATGGTCTGGGAAGCATCATAACACATGGTGGAACCAGCACGTGGGACTTGAGTTACAGCCGCAGCTTTAACTCTGTACAAACCTCGAATGAGACAAAGAGAAACAAACGAGTTTCTTATTTTGGAACTGCTTTTTATGCTTTGTCTTTTTTCCTCTCTCTACACACACACACACACACCATAATTCAGGGCCATGTTACAGCACCTACAGCTCACAATATAAAAGCATTCAGTCACACAGCAGTCAATGCTGCTGGTTCAACATTGTGTTTTTTTATTGGGGGTAATTATAAGTTGCCCATTGGCCATTTTTAAGTAGCTTTTAGTGAAGCTTGCACTATTAACATGACACTATTACATTACCATTTATCCGTGATGGTACTTTTAACAAATCATTTTAACTGTTTATCCATTACTTTTAGCCAGCTTAACCTTTTATTCATTACTTTTATTTATTTCACATTTATTTTAATTATTTTAATTTACAATTTTAGCTTTATGACCATTACTTTTCGCTATCTGTGTCAACTGTTTATCCATGACTAGCTAGCTACTACAAGTTCTGCTTGCCTTGCTAACGTGGTGTGCAGGTGTTACAGCTGACTTCATTTGGGGGATTTGTGTATTGTAGCTGATATCTCCCCCTCACTGGGAATCACTGCTCTGTGCAAGCCAAACACACTCACACACACACACACACACACCCATCTATCCCTGTTGTTTTCTCCTTGCGCTTCCAGGTGTGATACCAGCCAGCGGTGAAGTGAAGATCGTTGTGACTTTCAGGCCTCTCCGATATGAGACTTCCCAGGTCACAATCCAGCTGATCATCTCACAGTTCAACACCAAGCCCTACCTCTGCACCATCACCGGGAGCTCTGCCCCTCACCTAGCCCTCAGGTAATTAGAACAGTAAATAGCTATTGTCGTAAGATATTTGTACGTTTAAAACTAAAATGATCAGCTGTGTAGAAGATCAAGGTCTTCTTTCTAGATCGACCACAGGCATTAAAGGTCCACAAATACCAGTATCTCCACTGACACCACGTCAGCTGACCAGGCGCCCGTAGGAATTATTTATTTAAGGGGGTGGTGGTGTTTTTCCTGTATTGTAACACACCTTGTTATCTTGCTCTTAATGAACTGTCTTATCTTACAGCACTACCTCATACTCTACCTTGCTTTCACTCTCTCAACAAGTTCAGACCCACTCTCCGTGTTTTATTGACGTTCTGTAAGAAGTCGTCAGCCATAGTAGAATCAAACAAGCCTGTCTGACAGTTTTATGCTGTGTAACAGCACGGATTAGTGACACACATAAGCTCGTCAATCTACTTTTAGTCGCCATAAAAGGACACCTTATTGGTGTCCAGTAATGACAAGTTGTATGTGCAGAATAAATAACTAGTTGGTTCATTTGAGGGTAAGACATGTCCCGCACTTGATTAAGAGAAAATGTCCCCGTGTGCTGATTAGAAGTCCCCATTTGTTTTTCCAGCCAGTATAAAACCTAATGTTTAATTCTGTTCCCATGAGAAAGAGGGTGCTATCCATCACACAGCAGTGGCTCCATCCACTGCACTGTCTTGGTGTTATCTCGGCCGAAAGTTAATAATTCATGAAAATAGCTTGGTAGCTGGTGCAGTGATATCAAGATGGATATGCCTCCCGATGGATGTTTAGCATATAAAACATTCTCCCTCTGTTTGTTGTTCCCCGTAGTGGCTCCAAATAAAAGATGAGATATGTGCGAGTGAAAGATTAAGAAATATATGCTGGAGCCAATGTTTCTCCAGCCTGAACCGATGCCCGGCACTCACATGTTGCTGAGAGAGACAGAGGCTGTTCTTTAAACGAACATTTGATCATTTTAATATCTTGAATGACTTTGCTTCTATGTTGCATTCCCCATCAGTAGAATCAATCCAATGCAGTCCAATACAACAGGCTTGCAGTAAATCCTTAAACACACCTTTATGTCTTTGTGACACTTCTCACGTGAAGCTCTTGTTGATGCCGCACCAGAGAAGACTTCAGTGAACGCTGTGTGCTGTTCTTCCACTAGTATTGACTTTTGCAGCCTCAAATGAATTGCACCAATGTCCAATTCTGTGTATTAAAACAAGTTCAGCTCCATCAGGGGTGCTTTTATGTACTTATTTTTCTGCATGACAGTGATCTGGGAAGAATGTCGGCTCACGGAGATGCAGTGCCTGCAGAATGCAAACCTGCCACGCAAGTGCCTCCTCGACGAAAAACCAAATACAGGTCAAGCAAAGAGGCTGACAAATCAAAGGTAGTATTAAGATTTTCTATTATTTCTTTGTTTATAAGTGGAATGCAGTAAAATAGTAGTTAGTTGGGGCTTCAGGAGCTCAGTTCAGTCTTATGCTGAAAATAGTTTTGAGCAGCTCTCTTGCTCCTTCATGAAAAATGTAAAGGTCTTTATATACAGTGTAAGATACCTTATTAATTAATTTCAGCTTTTTGATTAAGGAGACAAGGGAATAAGAAAGAACCTAATTTTCTTTTAACATTTTTTTTTTATTATATGCAGCTTTTTTTTCTCCCCGGTCTGAAAACTGTTTCATTTGGGAACATTTTAATTTTGGATCCACATTTGTCTTTTTCTTTTTTGTTCGAGCAAAAGCTTCCGTTCTCAACATTAAAACTATACTTTAGTGCTTTCCTTTGTTAATGCTGGTAATTTCTTGCAGTGCTGTGTGTGTTGTCCTTGTAATGTCTTTTCCTGTCCTCTAGACACTGAGAGATCAGGCCAGTGTTCAGCCTGGACTGAAGCGTCCGGTGGACGTCTGTACCCCTGCAGGGGTGGCAAAGATGCTGATCAAGGACACGGAGAAACTCAGCTCTAAAGACCTGAGAGAAGGTAGATGCCACGCAATGATTGTACTCTTCTCTTTCAGGTGGTTGTGGTGCATTTATGCCACCTCGTCAGACCTGTTGCTGTGTTTTGTGAATTAACTGTATTGTTTTAGATTCCTGTCCTTTGTCCTTTCCAACTTGTTGCTTTGAAGTAAGTTGCATTGCATGAGAAAGTATGTCTCTACATTTTTTTTTTTGTTTTATTTTTGCTGGTATTCCACTTCACTTCAGCCATATCCTCCGGCAGTATGGTTGGTCTGCAGAGCAGGCAGATGAAGGAGGCCCTCTTCATAAAAAAGGTTCAACAAAATGTGAAGGAGGAGCAAGCCAACCACATGAGATGGTAGGTCAGACTGAAATATTCAATTTCATTGTACGTCCAGGTGAATGTTTGGATTGTGGCATTTCCTTTCGACCCCACTAATGTTAGCAGTCGAATTAAAGGCATGTGTGACCAATTTGAGAACAGTAACAAAGTGACGCACAAGCTAAGATAACGTGCAAAGAAGATCAAGATGCAATCAGCGCATCCAGCATCTGGAAGGGATACACGTGTGAAATACAGACATTCTGGGAAGCAATAATTTTGTATGACTTGATAGAAAGAAAAGGTGTAAGAATGATATGTATTAATATATTATTGTCAGGTTTTCTGCACTGAAACAGAAATCATGTCCATCCATGAAAATAAAATAGAAATTCAAACTGTGGAGAAAATCTCATTTAAGTTAAGAGAGAACTCAAAGGTACATGAAAGATTTTTTTTTATCTTAATGTGTGTGTGTTTTCATAGCGTATCATCTTTGAGTTTGGTTATGTTGTCACAGTTTTTTTCTTCAGTATGTTGTTTGTTTTTGTCAAGCTGACAACTTCATTAAAGCAAAACAAAAAAAAAAAATCACTCAGGCAAGTCCATCTTGGCGAGGACCCCGTGTCAGAGCAGACCAGGAGGCGGGAGGCGGAGGAGAGAGAGATGGCACTACACGAGTACATGGTGAGATTTTTCACTCCGTGTAGATAAAGAGAAACAGTCGATACTCCTACAGCAAGTTCTTTGATACAACAGAGGTTTTCCAAGTCAGACACACTCGGCGTTTTCGCCTATATTTGTTTACATGGCAAGTTGTCACAATCAAAAGTATGTCATCTTAGCTATCAGCAACTACAGCTGGATTACTCTGAAGTCATAAGGAGCGTCTTTTCACTCAGAGCAAATTCATGGACATTTATTTATGATCCACATCACAAATAAATGTCCATGAAGGTAATGATACAGGTAATGATATCCTCTGCAAGTGTTAGTCACACCGAACCTAAAAATGTGCCCGTGTGCTCACATTTAACCTGAATTATGACTCAGAGAATGAGAGTCATTTTTGATGCAAATTGCAGCAATTGGGCAATAAGAGTTTTTAAGTACCTCAATTGCTCTCATGAGCTGTGTGTCACAGCCACTGCTGCAGCTCCAGCTGTATTCTGTGTTGGTGAATCAACCACCACATATCTTACAGTTTGAAAATGTCTCGTTTAAAATGTGTCTGTGCAGGAGCTCAAATCTGCTTACATGTTTCACTGCTGCCCAGTGACTGACTTCTGGTCCTCTGGGGCGTGCATTTATAAACAAATACAAAAAACCCTGCAGGCCACCAACCCTCAATCACCAGAGCTGAATATTGATCGGCCAAATTATTGCTTATCATCGAGCAAATTTTTCTAGCTTTGTTCTGTTAGAGTTTGTTTTCCCACTTCATTTAACATGACATTCACTGGATGTGTTGGTGGCACGGTGGTAACACTGTCGCCTCACAGCTAGAAGGTCCCGGGTTTGATTCCTGCTGTGGGCGCCGGGGGCGTGTCCTCCACCACCACCATACCTTTCTGTGTGGAGTTTGCATGTTTGCATCTCCCCGTGTTCACCTGGGGTATCCTCCATAAAATATAAAGAGTTGGCTGGCAGCCCACTGCTCCTGGTTTGCCGCGGAGGAAGGATGACCAGGATGGGTTAAACACAGAGAAAATAATTTCACAGGAAGCATGGTGTGTAGTGTTCAACTAACTCTGTGTGATGTGATAATAAAAGTACGTTTCTTCTTCTTCTTCTTCTAATGACTTATGCTAAACAAGATGTGCATACCAATCTCATAACCCGATGCAGCTGTAGTGTTATAAGACCTGCACTGAGGTTTGCTTGTTGCTGGTTTGCTTTGTGACCGATTTCATTGAGAGGCACAGAGGAAACGTGCAGACTCAGCCAACGCAACGTCAGTTTTGAAATATGAGTCTGTGTGTGTGTGTATGTGTGTGTGTGTGTGTGTGTGTGTGTGTGTGTGTGTGTGTGTGAGAGAATAGTTGACAGGTCTCTCACAGACACTTCACAGCACTTCCTCCACCTTTTCCTCTCCACCTGTACTGTTTATAACGCACAAATGCGTCTTCCTCCGCACACTCTTCATTTACAGCGTCATTTCACCACGCTTTGGTATTTTATGGGAACTCTGGTTTTTATGATCAGAAGAGCTTCTCTCTCGTTCTATAGGTCTTTGGAATCTTTACTGCGGGTCGTAACTTTTTTCATCACCCAGACTCTGTTGGTTAACTGTGATAGAGTTGCGAAGACAAAAATATGGACAATGAAATTATAATTTTTTTCGTCAAAACCATAATGTTGTTGCCAAATTATGTTGTGTTACCTTGATGCATCATTCCTATAAACGAACAAGACCTTCATCCACAGTGTTAGTAGTCATGGTTGCCATTGTTTCACAAAATTAAGACATATCACATCAGCTTATTTCTTCCTGTGACAAAGAGAAAGTTGCCTCTTCAGCCAAAGGATTTCAAGGCGTTCTTACCGGAGAGGATAAACCCATTGGCATATTCCTTTTTTCCACTGGCCTTGCACCGTCTGTCATTGGCAGGACTCTGAGGGGTTTAGCACAAATAGAAACAACAGCATTGACTTTTGCTTTCATGCCATATACCAATCTCCCTTTGTGCTGCAGTATTTTTAGCTGATTCCTCGCCAAATGTGACAGCGTGACACTCTATAAAATGTTGTGCATGTGGAGGAAATGCACATTCATAGCATCCTTTATGATGAGAAGGAAGCAACATGACAATAACACTCTGGTGGCAAACATTAGCTTTTATTTAATATTGGATTACTTCTTGTCAAACTAAAAACGGCGTTTTTATGTTTGACGGATGCTGGAGGAATTCGGATGGAATAATGTGACATTTTTCAGTTTGTCCGGTAATTTAGTTTATGACCAAATACCTGCAAAGGGCTAATTAAATGTTAGCAAATGTTAGCGTGCTAACACACCAAACCAAGATGGTGGAGTACAGCCTCAAAGAGCTGCTAGCATGGTTAGTCTTGTTTTGATTTAGTCTCTTAACAAATAACCTTTATGTGTACTTTACGGACCTTCACCATGCTGTGATCACTGATTTTGCTGTAGGTAAAAAGGGGAGATGTGTGGCCCGACGGAGAATTTGCTGCAGGACAACCTAAACTTTCCTCCAGGAGAGTGCTTCGTGAGGCAGGACAGGTAAACCTCTACTGTGGTGTGTTTTGCCATAAAGTGAAACTGAAGCACTCCTCTCACTGTGCAAGCTGCTGTTTTCAAATAGCTGCTTTATTCGACCTTGGTTGACTTGCCTATTGCTATACATGATGTAGTTACAGTAGTTCTAAGTAGTAATACTGAGCAGTGGTAGCTTTTTGACAAAACCTGGGGGAGTGATGAAGGTCATGATTGGCTGAAGGATTTTAGATTCAACATATTTGCCCTCTGGGTGGTTACTAATTAGCCCTTCTTTCTGTTCAATTCAGTACTTTAGTGCAGCTCTTAAAAACAGACAAACACAAGCATAAGTAGATAAAATGTACAAAGAACAACAAACACACTTATCACATTTATGCATTCAAACGTGCATAATCTGATAAAGTCCCAAAGTGCCTTGTGCTGATACATGTGTTTTAAAGTGCTTGTTGCGTCAGAGTTCAAGGATCGACCAGCCTCAGGATACGTGCTGTTCCTAAGGTGAGATGTCATACACTTCAAACCCTGGACCCACCTTCCCAAGGGGAGGAGTTTGAAGAGGGAGCTAGCAGGGTGAGAGAGGTCGGCGATCACCTTCTGCATCATGAGACATGTGGCATATATGGAGGAGACAGAGGGAAGGTCACAGCCAATGATCTTAGATGCTGCACGTCCCGCTCTTTCTCATCGTCCCCTCTCATGGTCGGTTTTGTTGACATACAACACTGTGACCAAGAAAGTGAGAACGCTCTCAACAGGAGCTAAAAGTGCAGCATTGCCTCCCTCGTCACACTAAGCTTTCTAAGGTGGCGCAGAAAGTGGTGGGCCTTGTTAATGATGCGGCTGGTGTTGACCTCCCACTTCAGAGTGTGGCATGCAGTGGCTGCAAAGGTGTCAGCCCTCTCCACTAGCTGGTCACTGATGACCAGTGGACCGGCTCACCCCTCTGAAAGTCACTTAGCAGGTCTTTTGTTGTAGTGATGTTTGAAACCAGGTTGTTTGCCTCACACCACGCCACTCGAGGCCCAGCCTCAGCCCTGTAGGCTGATTCATCACCGTTCCTTATCAGATCTGCCACCGTTGTGTCATCTGCATGTTTAAAAATCCATCCATTAAAGATGTATTTCTTGGTAAATGTGTGGATGAGTGTCAAGCAAGTCATATCCCATCTTCATGATACATTTTCTAGAGAGGTTCAGGGGTTCCACTAAAAACCTGGCTCTCAGTGGTCTTAGATTAAATTAATGGTGTTGCATACAGCCCCTCCTGCAATTTAATTCAATCTAACATTCACTTTAACTATCCCACTATCTCTTGCCATTTAAATGCTCCAAGCTGCGACCTCATGAAGTTTCACTTTATGGTCCTTTTCATATGCACTCAATGTAACGATGCCAAATGAGCATATGAAAGTCAGCTATAAATGTCTCTCGAACCACTTCTAGGCCCGCGAGGGAGCCCCATCCTTCCAGTTTTACTCCAGTTTTCAGTGGGAGCTAAGACAAAGAGCCCTCACGCTGTTCCAGCAGGCAGCACGCAAGGTACACACATCCAAGCACTGTGAAGTCACTGAGGTACATGGGCAAATGCACGCATGCATGAGCGTTTTCTGAGATGGACAAATACATACATACATACATCAAACACCCTTTCCTCTTCCCTCAGGAGTGCTCATGTCCCTGTGGCCCTGTCCCTTTAGTTCAGCCATGTGTAAATTCCTCGCACTAAATGTGTAATACTCTTTACAGCACAGTTGATTTTCCTGGGTACAGTACATTCTGGTGAAAGCAGATTAATCTGACATGGCCTCTTAAAGCAGAAAGAGCATACTTCTTTTCCTGCTAGCAAGTAAAATAAAGGGTTTGGATAATTGGAAAAACTGAATTTTATTTAAAATAATTCTAATGGCTGTTTTACAGTAGTGGAAGAAGTGCTCGGATCTTTTACTTAAGTAAACGTTACCACAGTGTAGAAAAAAAAGTCAGCAAAAGTAAAAGCACTCATCATGCAAAATGTCTTGGAATTATTTGTATTATTGGATTATAATTAGAGATGCATAAATGTGTTCATAGCTTCAATGTTGCAGCTGGTAAAGGTGGAGCTAATTCCAATTACTTTGTACATTAGTGGGTAGCTTCACCTATAATAAAACATCACAATTTATTACTTGATTTCTGTAGAAGTATTAAGTAGCATAAAATGAAAATGTTTATGTTTGGTGGAAGATCGAGTATCAGTACATATTAGTTTGTCCTGGTTTTGAGGATGTGAGAAACAGTTAAGTTATACTCTTAAATTATATACATCTTTGGATGGAGAAAAGCCTTAAAAGTCTAAAGCTGGACTGTTGTGGTGAACAGCTCTTAGAACGACCGTGACGCCTCTCCTGGGATTAGATAAGGAGGATGTGAAAGTCCAGTAATTTAAAGCAGTAACAGCCTGTGCTCTGCTCGCACTTCCAGGTGGTGATCCGATGTCGCATGAACCGGAGACTGACCTGTTTGAAGAAACTGTCAGACAGTGTGAAGGAGATGCCCTTGGCAAAGAAAGGTTCTGATTATCCATTGATCTCTTCCTTCACAAGTAATCTCATTATGCCATGTCAGGAAAGCATGCTTAGTTGAATTTATTCCTAGAGGGGAGAATTGAAATGAAATCCCCTGTGGTTGTTATGAGGTTCTTGGAGCATACATGCATGCCTCAGGGAGAGGGCTATTTATGGTGCATTTATTCCTACTATCTCACTGACCCTGATGAATAATCTGCAGAAATGAACTTTATTCATGTATTAATTTTCTCACCTTTTTCAGTCCAAGAGGAGACGACTTGGGACTTCAAGATCTCACCAGACAGAGTCTTTCCATTTGCTTTCCCCATTTCCTCTGATGAAGATGACCCGCTGGTGAGCCCGTGACATAGCTGACAGCACCACTTGCTCATTACAAGTTAGTTATGTCTGTGCAGTTTCACCAATTCTGTGCTCAATGAAAACGACATATGGCAGATGAGAGGCCAGAGAAAAGTGAGTGCTGGCTGTTGTCCTGCACATGGAGCAATTTTCAATCATCATTTTCCTCGAAAGGCATCTTTGATCTAACCGTGGAATCAAAGAGGAGGCGAAGTTTCCCACTCTTTGATTAAATCTTTCATTTTCCTGATGCCCTGCAGAGAAAAGGCCTCGGCGTTCAGTCGAACAAATAATGCCACTTGTCTCCTTGATATTTCTAGGCTCCCAGTAATTTGGTGACAGTGCCTGTGGATCCGATTGATGTGACAGTGACAACACGTATTCCTTTCTTCAAGCTTCAAGTAGGTATTTACTGCAGCACCTGATCATGCACATCATGCTTATAGATCCGAGCATCAGTGATGGAAAGTAATGAACTACACAAATACTGTTGATGCACTTGTATTTTAACTGACTGTATATTTTATGCCAACCATATGAGATGAATGCAATATTGTTTTCTCTTAAAGCGACTGAGAAGAAGCCCTGTGGCTTTACATGTACTTCAAACTTTGTGCAAGTTATTTACTGCACACTTTCCCCTCAAACACATTGTACTGATGGAGCTCTGTTGGTGCCTCAGCTCTGTTGATGGCAATCTATAAGTCTGCCTATAAGCCATGCCTCTATCTGTTTCTGCTGCTGTTAGAACCATATTATTTGTTGATATTCTTTGTCGTTCTAGGTTCCTCAGCACTATAAGCTCATGGGTTACCGGCCCGTGTCAACCTGGGAGGCATTTAGCTCTTACATCCCCACTAGTCTGGCTCGGCCACTCCGCACAGGAGCTCCGGTAACGATGCAGCACGTGGACGTAAACATACATATTCATTCAATATTACATTCATAAGACATCATCCACATATAGTTTATTTCTTCACAGACACACACACTGATTGAACTAATTATTTATTGTGCTTTAACATTTCTTTCACTGTGTGGCTGTCATTTTTTTAGGATGAGCTGGTGCTCAATGAGGTCGCAGCCCAATCTCCCACAAGACCAGAGGCCAGAGCGCTGGAGGAACAGCAGCACGAAAACGAAGAGGAGGATGTGGAAGCAAAGGAGGCTGCCGGTCTCACCTTCTGCGCCCCTGAAGCTTTGCTCAAACCTTTTCCAGCAAACCCACTCAGAATCTTTGTAAGGCTCTTTTTTCTGCACATGATGCATATCAGTATGACAGCATGTTTAAACTACTTTTATCCCTGTTTTTATCTCATCACATGCCTTAGAATCCAGCTCCAGGCCTGCAGACTTACAAACCCACTCCTAAATACCTGGAGAGCGACGTGGAGTTCCACCTCTGCCCTCTGCCCAGGTAACAGCAACATTACAACATTAGTCAATTGATGTTTGTGGGAATAAGCTGCCCAGCTATAGGCCTGATTGTTCCTTGACCAAACACAGAGAATAAATGCTTTCCTTATTCAGGTACACATTCCCAGAGGGCAGCATGTGTGGCATGAGGACACACACTCAGAAGAAGTTTCTGGACCGAAAGGTGATTTCTTTTCAGAGACTTGGCAGTTTGTGAGCTTCTTTGGAATGCTTTTAGTCTTATCGTAAAAGCACTTGAACCAAGTTGTTTCAGTACCGTATTTATCATTCTTTCACTTGACTGAAGGGTCCAGTTGAAAAAGACATTTTTGAAATATGAGCAACCCCTTCCTGCTTTAATTTGGCTTCTTTTCTCTTCACCAACCACAGGAGGTGATCAGAGGGCTCATGACATGGAAGAAGTTTGATTTGATTACCTTAAACTATCTGTCCAACCACCCTGTTCCCACCAGTGACTGTGCAGTGCGCAGGTAGGTCACGACTACGCTTTATCTCTGAGTACAGTGTCAGGCTGTGCCCGTTCCGACAGTCGTTGTTCTCCAATTTACTGAACAAGCCAGTAAGAAGGCCTTCATATTGACATCAACCACCTAGAAGTTAAAAGAGAAGTTCACTCAGAGTTTTCCAAGTTCCCATGCTTCATCATATGGGATCAAAAAATACCAGTACATGTTTACATGACTTGTTTACAGAGCGGAACATGCTGTTATTTACTTACGCAGTCCATGTCTTTCCAGCCCATGGAAGAATTTGAACTCATGACCCTGCGATGGCAAGATGAATAATCACTCAGTTATAGCTTTAAACATGTACAGAGGAAGCATTTTCATATAATGTGATGAGAAAGACAAGTGTGGAGTGTGAGTCTCATTCGTGACAATCACTTCCTGAGGTTCATTAGCAATATATTATGTAGCAGTCACACATCCGATCAATTAGTGATTGACCTCTTGATCTTAAGTTGTTATCTGTAGATACATTGAGGTGTACATGTCAGTCAAATTGGAAGTTTGTAAGACACAGGCTCATGTTGCTGGTTGAAGAGCTGGACACTTGGAGAGCATTTGATTAATGAAGATATATGAGTGCTGTGGTGAGATTAGGTTTCTCCCTCAGGTTTCAGAGCCTTTAGATTTCATCGAAGTAGTTTTGAATTGAACTAATGTGCTTTGATATTATTGCGGTGATTTGCCTTCGTTCCAGGTTGTTTTATTTATTTCAACAAAAATATGATTTAGTATTAAACTAAATACATTTGGATGAAGAGATGGAGACTTATTCTCATAAAAGCATTCTTTCCTGTCGTACTATGGTATACCTCAAGTGAAATACTTTATGTGTGCACGATCTAGGTCATGTGGAGGCAAAGAGCCCTGCACACTCACTTCACTTACACTGTGAAATAATGATTTATTCAGTCTTTAGCCGGAATGGACATTGAATAAATTATGATATTTTGATGTATTTTATTAGTGAACACAGCAGGGCCCTGTGGTGCACCGTATGCTTCTCTGTTCACCCTGTCACAACAAATCCCACGGTACAAAACACACTGTTTCTGACCCCTTTGAGAAAATACGCACATGTACATGGTGGCTTGTCTTGCATGATAGAAATTTAAAGTTGCAGCTAATGAAGCAATGTTCCCTGTGAGATCTGAAACTGTTTCAAACCCTTATCTGACAAGCTGCCCAAGTAATTTGGGCAACCACTGTTAACATGAATCCAACCCTGCCACAGCTCTCTCTCCTCACCTTTCTGTCTACTTCCCATTTCTCCTCACCTTCCCCATCCCATTACATAATCAGATGCCTGGCAAGGCAAAGTATTCTCTTTATACCTGTCAGCACTGATCTGCAGGATAACTGAAGATATATTCTTTTTTCATATGAGAAGTGATCCCCCCCAGCCCCCCTGCTCTCAGTCTTATTAATTTTCTATCCCTGCCTCTCTGGTTACATTCACAGTGTCTCCGGTTATATTACAAACACCAACAGTATGATTTATGTCAGGTGGTCATAATAGAAGATAAAAATGAAGTTGACAGCAACTTGACAGTGGGAGAAAGAGAGAAGTGTATTTTCCTCATGCAGTGTGTGTGAATGATTAAAAAAGGACTCAAAAGACAGTAACTGTCTTGGAACAGACAACTTCTTTTACAGCGATACTACTGCAATTCACACAGACTTGTAGAGCTGCATCTGAAACCCATTATACATGACACTTTGATTAAAAAGCTTGTTTTTGATTTAGTAATTAGTCGTGAGTTACTGATTATGGCACACTGGCCTGTACTGTTGTAAAGCTTAGAAAATCTTAATTCCCCTGGAGCTGGTGGCACTGAAACTACTACTCAAATCTGCAGCTTCCTGTGGCTTAAAGGAGCTTTATAGTGAGTTTCAGTGCATTGTTTAGCTGTCCAGCCTGCAACTTTACTGTTAATGCAGTGAGCCAAAGTGCTAAAAAAAATACTGCACCCAGTAACCTCCAGGTGTATTTTGTGCAGCTAACTGAGCTACCTAAATGACAAAACCAATGTTAGCTTGCAATTTAAAGAGGTGAAATTAAATATGGTGCACATATCTGACCGGAAATTTGTTTCCAAAACTTCTTAGTCATTTAGACCCCAAAAATATGTAAAAATAGGGCCCGTGTTTAAAAATCCCGGAACTACCCTTTAAGCTTGTGAGCAGTAAGAATGAATACACATACTGGTTGTTATCTTTACAGTCTGAAATCGACATTTGTGTCACTCTAAGACAGAAGAAAGGTCTGAAGTAAATCCACAAAGGCGAAAAGAATCCTGACTCTGATTTACATTGAGCTGCTGTTCCGTCATGAATAGAACTGCAACCGATCTCAGGCGAAATATCTGCCTTACGTCACAGGCTATTTTAGTTTATCTAGTTTTGGATATGTCCCAATCATTGTAAAGTGTACACAAATACAAATTCTGAAAACACATATTTCTCCAAGTATTCACATATGAATAAAACAAATTCAGACTTCCATGACAGTGGATTGGCTGTTATATTTAATATATCGTTTGGCCTCCTGAACTTGCGATAGTAGTAAATCACTAATTAACCCAGTTCGCCGTGCTTGTTACACACTGTATGTGTAGCTTATCATGTTGCCAGGCCCTGGTCATTATGGCGTTTCAGTTCAGAGCTTACAGTGGGGTTACCTCCAAAAGCAAACCTGTGGCTTGTCAATGGTTTAATTCCATTTTAGCTCTAACTGGTATCATCTTTCACCCGGGTGTGCTTTTATCACTGTTCAGACTAAGATACCGAACAACCCGAAGCTGTGTTTTCATCTAAGTAAGATGGAGAAGATATCTGTGTGGTCTGGCTCCTCAGGGAACAAAGCAGTGTGTGTGTTCTCTACAGGTCTGTGGACTACAGCACAGATCTACTTCCACTCACAGCACCTCCTCCTCTCACCGGCCCTCCTGATGATCTCGCACCAGTAATTGACAAACCGTAAGCACATGCAACATTGACATCTATTGATTATCTTTTTGGAGGCTTTTTCTTCATGTTGCTTTCATGCTCAGACTGTATGTTTGTCGGTGTGCAGGTGTGAAGGCTCAGGAGTCCAACTAACGCCAGAGATGATAAGAGCCCAGTTCTTGTCTGGGGAAGCTCTGGTCTCCAATAGAAACCTCACCAGAGAAACGTAAGTCTACTGGGATGATGTGTGTGTTATTAAGACAAACAGAGTAGACATGCTGGAGATAACAGGGCTTTTAGACACAATGGATGCTTATTTACACAAAGGAAGCACTACTCATTCAGTAAATAGGATGAATGTTCAAGCGTAGCCACACACATGACAGTGGGTGCTTTGTGGGACAGGTGATAAACATGTTGTACTTTTAGCTTTCAGAGGGGAAGTCCTGGCTTGAAGTTAATGAATGTGCAATTTGTGTACCTTGAGTTCCTTCCAACAAAAGCTTCCTGGGAGCAGGAACAGAGTGGAACAGAAGGAAAATGTCTGACTTGTTTATATTGTTATCTCTGTACATTAATCTAGATTTTCTGCTTGGTTGAGGTTTCAGCCTTGCATAATTCTAGCAAAGACTCAGAACGGAAGTCAACATGACCTCAGTTTGTTTTGGTTTATAGAAGCTAAGATGCATTCTTATCACATTAATTCATCCTGTGCATCATACTATTAATCATATGTGTTGCTGTTATTCTGATGTAATACTGTAACAGATACTGCATGTTTTCAGCTGTTTTAGAGGTACATTTATCATATTAAAAAAACAGCAATGATTTGTTTTACTTTCACGCTGCATTTTAATCTTTTCAGGGAATTATTACATTTTCATAGTTTCTCAATGTTTTTAACCCTGTCATCACATCTTATAATGCAGTGATTTGATGGTGCAGCAGAAACAACTTTAATTTGAAACTGCAGTGAAGAAAAAAAAACCTTTTTAATGTATTCTTATCATTCCTATGTTTCAAGGGATTTATTAGATTTTTATGTTTCAGCCCTTTGTGGCAGACATTTCATCATATTTTCACAAATTAATAAAAGATATGGTGAGGATTACTTTAATTTAAACTGAAATGTACACAATTGATCTGAATTTTTAATGCTAGAATTTAGTCAGTAGTAAAATCAGCAGTACTGCTTATGAGTCTGGGCTCTAGTTTACCGATCAGTCCTCTGAACCAGGTTTAATTCCTCAGTCCATTTGTAGTGTTACATTTCTCCGTCACAGGCACCAGAGCGAGCTTCAGATGGAGGCGACCTACAAGTATGAGTTCAACCAGATGGGAGAAAGAGTGACGAGGAGGCTGAAGCGACTTGGAGTGGCCGACAGAACGTCTCCTCCACCAGCAGAGGACTGTGAATAGGCAAAACAACCCCCAGCACACTTCCAGCAACACACCTCCAAACAGGTTCTGAGCGCACACACACTCACACATGAATAAACACAATCGCAGGACTACAGATACGCATTACACCCATCCTACTCACCCATACCAGACTCTACATTGTCTGCCCTGCCACTTCTGTAAAATAAAACCTGGTTACTTCCTCGCCCACCGGTAAGCCTCCCTCCCACCCACTCAAAATTACCAGCCAGCTCTCCTCCTGTGCACTCACAAAGCCTGGGAATTCGTTATCCCTCCACCCACACAGATTCCATGTATAAGCACAGCTACAGTACATTCAAAGAAGCCACATCACATCACTTACAACTGTGCTCCGTTAAAAATGATAATTCTGCATTTTTAGGCTGCAATTGAAGGTGTCATAGAAGCAAAGGACTGCAAATGATGGTGTCATATTTGATCTTTGGTGACAGTTAATATGTTAAATACCATTCACATGCTTTCCATTGCTACGACAGTCTTGACCGCAGCTTTTAGAAGAGGATTCCATCACTAATTATGTCGTCCAAGTCAAAAAAGTACGACTGGTTCTTACCATTGATTGGTAATACTCAACTTCTAATTTGTGCCCGCTGATTTGTTGCCAGCCAAGGACTTGGTATTAGCTCTACATTTATTTGAAAGCTCAATTCAACATTTAAAAGTCCATATTTATGTGGCTGTAAAAGGAAAGCTGCTTAGGTCAGAATTTAATTTCCAAAAGAGCTGACATCCTGTGAACTGACAGGGATGGAGTAAAGTATACGTCTGTGCTCTCCCCTAGAGGGAGCTCCAGCTCTATGAGTTTTACTGTCAGATTACCACATTTATTTGTCCTTCACTGAGTGTGCACTCATTTAATGGATGTGTGCTTCAGAGAAATATAATAAAAAGAACAGTGCCTCTTTGAAACTCCCTTCTGCAGACACACGTTTTTTTTTCTTTTAAAAATTACATTTTTTTAGACATGAGGCTGGACACAGAGGAAAACTACAGCCCACAGCCGTACGATGGATCAGTCAGACGTACAGTGAGGTGACAGTAGAGGGTGGGTTTTGAAGGACAGTGTTTGTTCTCACTGCAGCTTAAAAGCGACGACTTCTATTCAGAAATGAATTGTGTTACTAACTCTCATGTAATTTATGCATTCGTACAGTTTTAGACCTGGAATAGGTGCTTCAAAGGAAGCAATGCTATAGCCACATATTTAATTAAAGCCACAGTAATGATATACATTTAATAAGTAATAGATGGTGTAATAATAGTAACAGAAATTTGTGTGTGAGAGAGAGACAGTGTATGTTTGATAGAGAATGAGAGAATGAGGCGTACAGCAGCACACTCCTGTCACAGTCATTTTCTATAATTCATCCAGCAGTCAGCATCTATCATTTGCAGCAAAAGGTATCGTGTTGTATTGGAAATGTAGAGGTTCCTTTTACATTCACTTTACTGTGCGCTTTCGCCCTGTGAATGTACAGTAGCGGCTTACTTAGAGGCACAGCATTGAAAATAGGAGCTGTTTTGCTTCAGTTAGCCCAATTTGTGGGTCAGCCCATGGCGAGAAAGCAGCCACCCCCGTTGGCATGTTCGCCAGAATGCCCCAACCGTCCTCCAAAATCTTAAAAGAAACAGGACAGAATGAGAAAACATTTGTGAGACAGAATCTGCCTCTATTGCTGCCTCTGCACTCCATCGGCCACTATTTACCACTCCTGGGACAAACCAAGAATAACCTAAAGCAACAGACTTGATTGCGACTTTTAACAGCATCCTTTTTTCCTCTTTCCCTCTCTCCCTCCCTTGAACACTCTCCATCTTCTCTTCCCCGCGACGGCTTTTCACTTCACACCTTTCACTGAATTACTCCCTAAAACTGCCTGGGTGAGAAATTGTGTCGTGGTTTTTGGTGGGTTTCGCCTCAGAGTAATGGCCTCTCAGAGATACTACGTTCTCCCTGAAATGCTTTGACTGGCAACCCGGCACCTTCTGTCAGAAGCTGAAATAAATGTGGTCCGACTTTGAACAAAGTCTTTGCCGTCGTCTGTGTCTGGAATGGCTTCAAGTAGAGCTTTGAATCTGAGGCGCAAGAGCTGTTTAGCCTGGAACATAAAGCACTAACTCTTGAGGCTTTTTAAAGGAATACAGCCTGTTTCCTAATTTTTTTAATTATTTTGGATTGAGCTTGATTCGCGTCTGTCTTCAACGAAAGGGAGTTTGTTAAAATGTGAGGATGGTCACTGTGCATGACTGAGATAACAAAAACCCTCCTCAGCCGTAGAGCCACGTCAGCTGTTTATCCACCATAAACACCCTTGCTCAGAATAATAACCCTGACATCTTCACTCAACTTCAGCGGAGGGTCATGTTGAGTCTGCTCCACGTTTTGTCTTTGATGATAGAGAAGCGTAATGGCTGTGGCAGCTGCCCAGGTCCATTTGCAGAGCAGAATCTCTGAAAGGCCGATCTAATTTTTGCGACGGCACACTTCTGCCTCTGTCAGAACTGAGTGCACTTAAATGGGAGGAACGACCGGGCCAAACATGTCTGTGAGTTGCCCTCTCAAGTGGCCGTGTAATGGAAGCACATCAGAGAAGCAACAACAGGTTGTTGCAAGAAGTTTTGGTCATGCAATTGCTGCTGCTTTGACGCTCCCTTCAAATCAGAGCTGGATTTCTTGAACCTATATCAAGAATCCAATCGGCCTCCAAAGCTGAAACCCAGTAACTACATATTTCGTAACTACTTTACACCAAAATCTGCCCTTGTGATGTCTGTTTCACCATTTAAAGGCAATGCTGTAGCAATGTTACATGTAAAATGTATTTATTTATTTTTTTATCAGATTTTCAGTAACCACACAATAGAGTGATATTTCAGCCAAACTGAGATAACTGCTCTTCGTCTTGATAATCTAGAAGCTACAAAAGATAGCCAGCTAGATAGTGAACGCAACTGAGCTGCATCAAACGAAAGCTAGCTGGTCAGCTAGCCTTAAGCTTAAACTACGTCACTGCTCATTTTATCTGTAAATGAAAAATACTGATTTTAAACAAACCTCCAGAGTGAAAACTTTTAACCCTGTGCCTTTGTCGAGCATACCGCTTTCAGCACAGTCTAGTGTAGTATTCACGGTAACTACCAGAGGTTTAACTAGATTTGGATCCACTAATTTTGAGCGATTATCAGGTCAAAGTACTCCGGAGTTCATTAGGAGTTCCGCTTTCTGTCAGCTACATGTCTGCTAGAAAAATATTGTAAAGACAAGGGAGGACGTGCTCCATTTTGTTTGAGCCTTTAACCTTCGTTGATTTATTCATTGATCAACCTTTTCAAATTTACCCTCTGACAGCACTCAAAGCTCAGAAAAGGACCCAAAATTCATTGGTTTCATATTACAGAGAGGTAGCTCATACCTTGTGACATTGTTTTTAATGGCTACACTCAATTCCAAACCAAAAGTGATCTGTGGTCCTGGGAAAATAATGAGCCACAAACTTGGCGTTGCAACTTGAGTGCTCTGTGATTTCAGAAAGGACAATTCAGTAGAGTCCTCACAGGCCCACTTATCACTGTGGTGCGAAAAGCCTTCTTTTTGTTTTGTCATGCGACCATCGGCTGCAGCTTTTTTTCTGAATCTTGCAATAATTGTGTGAGTCACCTCTGAGTGAGGTGTGCGGAGGTGCTGTGATTTCAGTGTCTGACGCACTTCAGCTCAAGTTATTATGTGCTGAATGAAACAGTAAAAATGTGAATGGCCGCCTGATGTCTTGTCTAACGACGTGCCCTTTAAATGTCATGTACATTTTTTGTCTTGATCATACTAAGCCCTCACTTGCCTTTTTACTCATCCACCCTATTGTGAAAAAAACATCTGAACTTCCGAGTATTTTACTCTTTCGTTCTTGTGTAGCTCACTCTTAATTAGTGCACATTCTCCACCTAAATTGCACTTACTAGCCTTTATCGCTTGTGTTTACAGTGTTAATATGTTGTATTTTGAAATGTCAGTGTTTTGCAACCCTTGACATAGCCTGAAGTGAAGCAACATTGCTGTATTGTGACTCATCCCTGACTAGTGTGATGCTATCAGTCTCTGTTAGCTTTCTAAAATGATCACTCCTTACTGTTAGCTTCTACTAAATGGTATCAAATATGTAAAAGCTACAAATAACTGCAGAACAGAAAATGGAATGGGGATATTTAAAGAGTTATGATGGATTCTGAGTTGCCTGAATAAATGAAAGCTCTGGTCTTTGGCTGATTGGGCAAGTCGCTGTGCTTTCCTATCCACAATGGATTTGGCATATTAACAAATCTCCATCTCTCATCAAGGAAATATTTCCCCCCGCCGTCCTGGCTTCATGGCCTGAAGGCAGAGAAACAGGGATGTGATGGAATAGATTCTGCACACAGTCACGCTCCCAGATGTCTTTGGGGGGGAGGACACCGTCAAATGTTTAATTCAATTTCCTGGAAACGTTTAAACCTATGGTACAGCACCGAGACAAGCCAGAGGGGGGATAGTCTCAGCTGAAGGTGAACAATGACCTGCGGGCGTTGGTCCAATCAAATCGCTCAAACAACCTTGTACATTCTCTGTTTAGATGGTTTCTTTCAAATCCCACCTCTGCTTGAAGCTCAGATCACAGAGATTACAACTGGAAGTTTCTTAGGCTGAAAGTGGAAATGACTGAATCACAGGAGGATCCAAACAGGAAGTGACCCAATACTCAAACACTTGACAGAGGGATTAAATCTCTGGGTTCTGAGAAAAAAGGCTAAATGGAATCTGGGTACTCTTAAGCACAATGTTGCAATGAAGCCAAGGGTTTGTTTGCTTTTCTCTCTCCTTGAGGTGGAACTGCTTGTCTCTCAGAAGTACACAAAATAATGAGTAAACAAGCCATGTACACATACTGAGTGCTCAGAAAACTGAAGCTATTGTAAGGGACTACTGTGATTTTTTTTTTTTTTTTTTTAAAAAGAAGACACTTAAAGTAAGAGTTGCTTACAGACTTGTCCACCAAGTGGCACTACAGACCCCAGAACTACTTTTGTCACACAGGTGAAGCCTCAGTGTCATTTTTTTTTAATTTTTTTTTTATTTTTGGGTTTTTAAAGAATCACATCACTTTTTCTGTTATTGTTTTTTAGCCAGTCTAATTCAGGCTGTGACAGACTGGAAATATGATTCATGTCAATATGTGGAAATGCTTTTCCAAAGATGGAATCTGAATGTGGTATCCTTGTCAGTTTGATTGGTGGTGAACATGGCTGGCTACATAAAGACCCGTGCTTTCATTTCAGGTTGTGAGGGGTGTGCACTGTAGCATTAAATAGGCCACCGACACAAAACGGGGACCACATAAATCCCCCTGACATTTCAGTGGACGGAAATACAAATGTTGATTTTTGATGGGGAAAGAAACAAGCAGCAAATGAAATCCCTTTTTGTCAAGCAGAGTGGGCTGGCCTTACCTTGGATGGGGTATTTCTGGAGGATAGGAAAAAAAAAACAGTAGCTGAGTCGAGTGTGTCTTCACATTTCAAGGTTGTATCGCTGGATTTCATGGTTTCCTGGTACCTCATTCAATTAATTTAATACATCTAAACGTTCACTATTCCGGCCCTCATGGTCAGAGATAAGAGGACGTTCATTAAGCCATCTGTGTTTCCTGATCTCAGTTGTACATCTTCATAAAGACATTTCCCAGAGAAGGAAATGGGAGCTATTTTTAGCTGTTTTTCTGTTCCAGGTAGAGCTTTGCAAGATGTCGGGGTCAAGACCCAAATCATTGTTGTGGCTGGCATGTGCAGTAGTTCCTGCTGCCTTATTAGAGAATTCCCTGTTTTACTTGCATCATATGTGTCAATACTGCTATGAAATTGCAGGTTTGTCAAAATATCTGCACCTTACGCCCCCAAAGCAATTTGCTGTTTCCTATACTTCGCAAATGAAGTGAGCGTGATTCAGAGTGGGCTGTTCTTTAAATGTTTTATTAAGACAGTAAAGAGAGAGAAAGGGAAGCTGAAATACACAGTTCGAAGATATAATACTCTTAAAACTGAGTTTTCAGAATGCTTTTGCAGACAGTTAAGCACAAATGAAATAAAGGCTGTGATAGAGGATAAAAGCAGCATACAGGCAAGCTGACTTAACATGTGTCTGTTCATTTAGTTGGAGTGGAGTCTCTACACCTGCAAAGCATTCAGAGCATCGTGGTGTCAGCGGGTACTTCAGCGCTCACACTTCAGTATACAACCACCCAAAGGAAGCTGTGGTGCAGCTCTCCTTGTGGAAAAATGGCAATATAAAAGCCTGCAAGTGGGATCCAAATGCCTAATGTGTGCACCTGTACAGTATGCACACCACCATGCAGTAACCTCACAGATTAGGAAATGTGATATGTGATAAGTTTTGAATCACTGACGTTTCACTTTGTGAAGCGTCAGCTGATGAGTAAGTCGTGAAAGCTGTTGCATTGTCCTTTGAGGAGTAAAAGACGAAAGCAGTTGAAATATCAGTCAGCTGACGTTTAAGTGGTACAAGTAGTTGAAATCTCAGTTGAAGTGGAAGTGTGTGTGAAAGCCAGTGCAGTTAATTATAGCCCAGACTTGCAGTATTGTTGTCATGTTTCTGTAATATCCTTGATGGCTCTTTTTAATTAGGGTCATTAGAGAGACTTGAACCTGCAATTCTTGGCACAAGACCTGCCCCACTGGCTCAGATAATCCTTTCAAAAGAAGAAGGACTCCTGATCTTCTATCACTCTCCGTGTGACAGCAGTGCCTTTGTAGTGTAAGATAATTAGAAACCCTAAGTGGTCTTAACATCGGTGGATTTCCTCCAGTTAAAGCCAACCCCTAGTAAGTGAAATTGACTCCAAACTCGAGGTCTTTCTGTTATTCTTCGCGTGCTGATGGCTAATCCATGGCCAATGTTGCATCTGTTATACTCAAGATAACTTTAAAGATAACAGTTTGCCCTTTTGAACTACAATAAGAATTGTTCACTTGCTGCCATGGCTGCTAACGTTAGCATTGCTAATTTGCAATCATGTGTGCTCTGCGAGACGAGTCTGCTGTGGCTCTTGTGGTTTTTTTCACCTCATTTCGCAGCCATGTTCACAATCATACCCAAGAGAATCAGTGCCACTTAAAGACTTCAGTGGAGAGTGTTGCTTTCGGGGGTTACTGATGCATGAGTGCTGTAGGAAAAGCTGTTTTTGTATGTAAGACACAGAACAACATAAGAGCATTAGAAAGGTGGTTACCAGGTGCTTGTTTACCACTAATTATCTTAGTAACCGCAGCACAAACACAGTGAAGTAAGCTTTACAGGCTCCAAGCGATCTATCCAATTACTGAGCTAGAAAAGCCCATTGTAGCCAACGGGATTCCCAGTGAGCGTTTCCTCTTTTTAAAAATACTTTCTTTCCATTCTCATTTCATTTGACTGTATGCAGGTTAGTCCCTTTGAGACTGGCCTCGCTGTCATGGGAGACCTGGTCAAGATGAGAAAATGAGGAAAAAAAACAGGGTAGTCAGTGGTTTTTGAGACAACATCAACAGTTTCATCATCAGTCGGCCCAACAGCTGAATAAGTCAAAGTCAAATTTGTGAATTGATCTGGGAGCTAAAAATCCTTCTGCTTTCCTTGTGATGTCCCTCTAATTAGAGGATATCCACCATCTCTTTCAGTCTGTTTATCCTGCAAGGTCTTCTTAATACTGTGTAAATAAATATTATAAATATTACTGGTGAACAGACACTGTGGGATGTGAGGAGTCCTTTCAATTAAGCTGTGCGTCACTGTTCATGCTATCTTAGCGCACAGTACATTCTTTACTCTTAGTCTTTCTTTAAGAGTTTGCACGTTGCTGCCGCACATTTCAGTCCACCCTAATGAGCCTGTGATCTCAATCGCTAGTTCCAAGTCTTCCTCAATACAGCATGATGTTCATTTTGTAAATGGTACCTTTTAGAGTGGAACAGATAAAGCAGGGTGTGCTGTAGTGTGTGGCTGACTCATGATGGACAATTCGCTACCGTGAAGTGTCCTCGAGTTCTCAGTCATATCCATGATAGAGGTGTTGGAGAAAATCTAAAAACCTTAATTCAGAAAAAAGAACTGCTCATGAGCTATTAGCCAAAACACAAAGTGCTTGATAGTACAATAATGTCATAGCTAAATAGTGGCACCATTGGTAACATGTTTGACCGTGATTTCTGTAGCGTGTGCAGCATTTGAAATTTAAATGTTTTCATGAACAATCCATGAGATCCCAAAACACTCCCACAGATTGCTGGCAGCAATCTGCTAGTATGAAATATTTGGCACGCTCCACTACACATGCACAATTTGAAAAATGCACATGTTAATGAAAATGGCACACTTTTTTTTGAAATGATGTGAAAAATAGTCAGCTCAGGCTTTCCTGGTTGCGTGCCTGGTACTAAAATGACTGTTTTGCTGTCTGTTTTTAAGTCTGGCTCCGTTCCTCTCCTCTCCATCTGACATTTTTTGAGCAAGAGAGCTTCACTTTAATCACTGCCAGATTTGCGAATCCTGCTATGCACTGGGCGTCCTGCCGTAATCAGAGATCACAGTGTGTTTGGTGAACCTCGGAGCCTTTTGTGACTACATTCTCATCCTGGTATGTGAGAACAGGTTGTCAGTTTTGATTTTTATCAGGCAGAGACACATGTTCGAAAATCATCAGAGACTTTGCCGCCTTTACTGTCAAGTTACTTTCAATTTGACCTTGAGAAGTATTTTTCCTTTTTTCTTCTTAATGTAATTGAGTTTACAATAACACAAGATTTAATTTATACACTTGTTTCCTCATTTTGAGCAGCAACAGTAATAGCATTTTTTCCAGCTATCAAAACTGCCAAAATCAGACTTAATTAGAGCACAAGTTGTTGATAACTCCCCTCTGTGCCATTGTTCAGGTGTCTGTCTTCACAAAATGAAATGGGTTTGACACACACTGTGGTTCCAGAGGAGGGTGGTGAAAAAACAGAAGTTTAATTTGAGTTTCAATGTCTTAACATGACACCAGTGTAGTGCTGTCAAACTGTGTTCCCACACAGCTTCAGTAAACATGCCACTGCCTTATTTTTGCCACTATTTGATGAGATTTTTTAAGAATTTGCTGCATTGGTTTGTTTAAGTGTAATATAATAATATAAAGTAAATTGATTCTGTATTCAGACTTATTCAGCAGAATGGCACAATAACAGATTTACGGCTCTGCACACACACAGCTAAATCACAGATGAGCTGGTCACATTTGTAGCTGTACCGGCTGAGAGTGAGCATTGTAAAGTCTGCCAAAAGTTCATAAGAAACTAAGCTATGCTGATGTCTATCCAACTGTCTCAGAAGTCAAAGCAAGTCATAATAAATAATGCAGAGTTTTACTGAGACCTGAGTAAAATTTACTGGCAGCTGTTGTTTGTGACATGCTGTGATGTATGATGGTTAATCAGTGCAGTTCGGATCAGTAGTGCCCTCCTTAGAATAGTCATTGGTTTATTTTTAATTTATCATAATAAGAGTCTTCAAAATATTGTGTTTACTCAACTGAGAGTCTAACAAATAGTGTTTGGGTAAAAATCCATGCCTGTAAGGGTTTTATGTGTGTTGGAGAGACAGATGGACTGAAAGCCAGATTACCCGGAGCTGATAGTTTCATCATGAAGGACAATTATGCCTGTGCGTTATCATCCTAAGATATCACCAGGGTGCCAGGTCTGGACTCCTCTCATTTCTGCCTGCTCTCTCCTATGCTGCAGCATTTCACATACAGTATGCTGTCACAGCAGGCAAACACCACAATCCTGTGTTGCCCAGCTTCTGCTAAATCTTGGCAGAAATACCTGTTCTGCCATACCTGTCTCCACAATAGTATATCAGTAATGACCACTGGAGAGAACTTTTCATAAGAGCTGTGAAAGATGACCTAACAGGATGACATGAAATATGCAACAGGAAAAGTCAAAACTTTTCAACAGTTATCCAACAGTTGAATTCATGCAGTGAACAAACAGACAATGCAGGTACAACCCTGATTCCAAAGAAGATAGGACGCTGTACAAAATAAATAATACAGAATGTGGTAGTTTACTAATCATTTTTGGCATGTACTCAATTGAAAACAGCACAAACACTAGATATTTAATGTTTTTCCTCATGAACTGACTGGGAAAGTTGTGGAATGCTCCAAAAACACCAGTTTGGATCATTCCACAGGTAAACATGTTCATTAGTAACAGGTGATGGTAACATGATTGGGTATGAAAGGAGCATCCTTGAAAGACTCAGTCATTCAAAAGCGAGTGTGGAGCAAGGTTCACCACTTTGTGAACACATGATTGGATAATGATATTATAGCATGATTTACTGCACAGTTCATTTGTAAATGTTTTTTTTTTTTTTTTACTTACTTTGCAGAGCATCCAAACTTTTTTGGAACACGGGTTCCACAATGAAATCAGCACAAATCCAATAATACTGAAGGAGAATATAAATAAATAATACGAAACCAGTGTAGAAGTCCTAAAGCATGGGTGACATGCTGTATACTTTTATTAGCTCAAGTCATCCTGCAGCATTGCGCACAGGAATAAAAAGACAAATAAGTCTGAGATAAAAACATGTAGAATCCCTTCTCTCTAATTTACATCAGCTTTTGTCAGAACTGGAAAAAACATGACCAAATAAACCTTTAAGTATGCTCTTCAAAACTGTTAGTTGGGCTAAATAGGGATTTAACATTCTTAAAGACAGGTGTTAATAAAGTGGACGGAGGAGAAATTTGGCAGGAAGACTTTCAAACATGACACATTTGCTTACATCCAGTCTCTAATGTTTGTGAAACAGTTCATTAGTTTCATTTCGCGTGACTGCCAAGTACAGTAGGGTGTCGTCAGCATATAGTGAAATGTGATGATATGTAGCATCATTAATGAAGTGATTTAGGGGAAGCATGCATGGAGTTGGTGAGAACTCAGCCTTCTATTTCACCACACTGTCAGTAACTGCAAATCGGCTGTTAATTGATAAGAAGGGAAACATCACTGACGCAAGTCCCTGAAATAGTATTAAGACAAATAATTTACATTAATTTTTTATCCCTGTTTTTATTTCAATTCTGTCGTTTTAGTTCATCATCTTGGCGTGCTGAGTTTGGCTAATTAACACTAACGTACTACTGAGGCGGATGAGAATCATTTGCTTTGCAGGTATCTGGTCACACATAACCCAAAGTACTGCTCATATCTTGACCTGATGATGGTGCTAGATGGAAATTTAAGGGAAGTTAGTACAATTCATCCTGAGTGATGCATGCATGGCAGTATCATGTTTCATGGCAATCCTGTAAATAGTTGTTTCACTCAAAACCGCAAAACTCATAGTGGTGCTGGAGAAAAACTCAGTAGACACCGAGGGAGTATGAATATATGTACAACAGTTCATGGCCATCCATACAGTAGCTGCTGAGATATTTCAGTCGATACTGAAGTGGTGGACAGACTGACCAACAGCGCCATCCCTGGAGCCACGCTGCTGACGTGGTTAAAAATATGACTAGAATTAGCAAACAAGACGGCAACCCTTTTACCATGAAAAATGCAAGAGAAACTATGTGCTGAATTTTAGATATTCTCTGAGGTTATAGCTGTTAATAGCTCACTAGTAATACTTGCTGCCATTTTTACAGCTTACAGTAAATAACTTTAAGATCTTGGGCCGTTCTTTATGTGACCCCGTTTATAAGGCTGTCACTTGTAGCTAATTGGCATCCAGTGTAATACGACACTCCAGTCAATGTTATTTCAGAGTTGACACCTCGGCTGAATCCTGATGTTTCAGGTTGTATTTGTGTTATGTTTTCTATGTGTTGCGTATTAAATCCCATTCTGCTCTCAGCACTTTTCTGATTTATTTAAAGATACAGCAGGTGTTACTCACGAGCTCCATCTCTGTGGCCTCAGGCGGACGTCGCTAAGCTACAAACAAGCCAAACAAGCCAAACCAGCTTACAACTTGATTTAACCCCGACACTCAGTTTCACTATCGTCTAATCTGTGGAGTCAGGTGATGATGGGAAGCTCAATCTTGTGTGGCTACACACTTAATGGTGCATTTCCCTGTTGGTGCACATGCTAGCAGTGCGTGCAGGGCTGACCTCGGGCGAGAGGGAAAGTGCTTAGAGAGGCCGTGGAAAGGTCAGGAAAGACAACACAAGATAAAGGCCAAAGAACACAACTGAATGGGCTGATGGTGTCAAGGCTGTGTGACAGCTCACGTGCTGAAATTAAAGAGACAAATGTACTCAACCCAGCTGTGCATGCATGTCACGTACCGAGCTGAACAGTGAATATTGCTACAGCACAGCACCAAACAGTTGTTTCTCAGCGTGGAATCCTGTTCTCCGTCTCACCCTGATCCCAGATAAACTTCCATCGCATGCACACGCTGTTTTGTTACTGTACCGCAGTGGCTGCAGTGCGACAGCCACCTTTTAAATATGTGGAATGCTTTCAATTAAAGCGTGCTTTAGAGCTGCCTAAGTGGGATTTATGCTGCAGGGCTTCATCAGCGTGTGTATGCACTCCGGGAAGGATTTAGGCCCATAGCACAGTTTTAATCTCCGATACAGATTATGACTCGGGTTTCTACGAAAGGCTTCACTACTGTCAGATACAGTATCAGTGGTAGGGGATGTCTGTTGCATTCAGGATTCTATGTATTTAACTTTAATTCATGGCCAGTGCTCTTAACATGCAAAAATGGAGACTCTCTCCTCGTTAAATTTCACGAAAGCTAATTTTCTTCAATCAAACACCTACATGTGACAAAGACAGGAGAGGAGCGAAAGAGATGAGACATCGTCAGCTTCAGCTCTTATTTAACCCTTATTAACGCGTTCATGTTGACAAGGTTGAAGCGACCTCAGGGAGGAGATTTTCACACTTTCACACACTCACAGCTGGGAGCTGCACACAAGTACCAACTGCTTGCCTGTAAAGTGTGGAACTGATTTTGACATTTCATCAACTTTTAATAGCTTTACTTTTTATCAGTGCAGTATTTTGTTGGTAGTTTTGCACCAGTCATGCTTTTATTGTATTCTGGATTTGTTGTTCTTCCTTGTGCCCCTCTTGTACCTGCTGCTGTTGCTTTTTTTCTGCAGCTAAACACATTAAAAACTTTCCCTTCTTTGCTGCTGGGCTCAGTGTTTTGCCTTGCTCAAAGGCATGTCAGCAGCGGTTGCTAAAGCTGCAGAGTGTGTTTTCCGTTCAGTCCCTCCACCTGCCCAGGTTTCCCCTGCCACCCTGGGCCTTCAGACCAGCAGTTGTCCTGTCATCAGCCCACTTTTCCAACCCTCAGGCTCCCAAGTCACAGTCTATTTCCTGACTGCTTATAGAGATTTGCTGGTTGAATGGAAGTGTACTCTACAGGCTTTGAGTGCAGGCTGACCTACTGGCTTCCATAGCATGGGCAGAGAGCTTACAGTGGCTAATGGTCTGTTTGGTAAGCCAAAGCTTGGATAACATGTTCAGCGATTGCCTTAACTACTGTATATGTATAGTTTTAGCTGTTAAGTTCGTTATTGTTTTATGTAGTTTATCTGTGGATTATTGGTCAAGTAGTTTTCATATATGCTTATTTAGTTTTAGTTTGGTGCAGATTGAAATATCTCAACAATTGGCAAGAATTTGTGTACCAATGTTCATGCTCCTCAGAGGATGATGTCCACTGACTTGGGTGATCCCCTGATTTTTCCTCTAGCACTACCATTTTGCCAGAATTCTAATTTGTCCAATACTTTGTGAGCAAATAGCTGCAGAACAAATGCCATTCCTATCAGCCTCACCTGCACTTTGTTTTTAGTGCTAATTAGCAAATGCTAGCATACTAAGATGCTGAACTAAAATGGTAAAGATGGTTTACAGTAGATCTGTTCAACATAAGCATGTTAACGTCGTCATTGTCAGCATGTTAGCATGCTGACAGTGCCATTTGAAAACACTATATATTGTTACCTCTCCCATATTTCACGTTTCCCCATACTAGGTTGCTAGTTTCTGTATTTCCCCTTGTCTAAAGTGTTCATATTTTTCAATATTCCTTGTTTATATTGTTTAT
The DNA here is from genome assembly GCA_037975065.1 of Chaetodon trifasciatus. Lineage (NCBI taxonomy): Eukaryota > Metazoa > Chordata > Actinopteri > Chaetodontiformes > Chaetodontidae > Chaetodon > Chaetodon trifasciatus. The sequence continues at coordinate 231,169 of JBBMOE010000048.1, read as the reverse complement.
ATTGCTTGTTTGCTATTTAATGTCTTTTTTACTGATGGCCTCTATTTTTTGCTATCCACTTTGTTGCTGTAATACTGGTAATTTCCCCAGTGTGGGACTAATAAAGGAATATCTTATCTTATCTTATCTTATCTTATCTTATCTTATCTTATCTTATCTTATCTTATCTTATTTAGCTACTAGTGTCCAAGTCCAGCCTCACAGATCTGGCATGGCTGTTGTCTGTTGTCTTGTAAAATTTGGTCCATTTTTATACTCTCAGCACATAGATCATCCTGGAAACATCTATCCATGCCAAAACTAAGAGCATTTGAAGTTTTTGTCATTAGTTTAACTTGTAGCCAGTGTGTAGCCGTATGCAACACATTGGAGCATAAGCACAGACACTTCTGCACACATTGTGCATTCCCACTGCATCTGTCAATGGAGCTGTATACTGCCTGACAGTTTTTTATTCTACCCACATGCCTTCACTTGCTCCTACACAGACACACACCCACACACACACTCACAGGTTGTTTATCATCATCGCACGGTTGGAGTCAGCTCCATTTCAATCCATCATGTGATTTTTTTATAACTGTTCAAAAGCATTTAAGCATCAGAAATACGGCAAATCTGCCGACAAATCGGTGAAAATGAAATCCCCCCTCCCAGGTAGTCTGAGGCAACCCTCCATATCTGGAGTTTAATACACACAGTCGGTCACTTTAGCCTATATATGTGTACAGGAGTGCGTGTGTAATAATATGTCGGCTGTCATCACTGTCAGTGATGCTGCTGTCGAATTGCTCGGGGATCACACGCACACACACACACACACACACGTGCATGTAGAATCACAGGCACGAGAGATGAGCGACACAGCTGCTTGGAAGAGACAGAGAGGGCCGGGGATTACTGAGAGTTACACATTGCTATTGCAGTATGTGTGTGTGTGTGGGTGTGTGTGTGTGTGTGTGTGTGTGTGTGTGTGTGTGTGTGTGTGTGTGTGTGTGTGTGTGTGTGTGTGTGTATTATTCTTGCTGTCTTTGTGAGGACCAAATGTCCTCACAAGAAGAAACTTTGATATTGCCTCTCATTCTCTTTATTTCTTTCTTTCTGCATGTGCATGAGTGTGTGTGCATGTGTGTGTGTGTGTGTACATGTGTGTGTGAAAGACCTTGACCTATTAGTGTAATGTGCATTCTCTCACCCCACTGCTAACCATCCATCAGTGATATTTACTGCTTGGCGCTTCAGATAAACACTTGATGAGATGAAATATTGATCTCCCTACCGCACTCTTTCTGTCTCTCTCTTTCTCTCTCACACACACAAACCCCCCCCCACACACACATAAACACATACACATACACACAGTGCCCTACTACCTAATAAACTGTGACTTCACTGCCTATGTCATAGCTTCTGTGTACTTAGAGTCATAGAGTATCCAGTTAGAATGATTTGTGTGTGGTGACTGCACTAATTCGTCAGTGGTTTATTTCTGTTTTCCATATTTATCATAGAGCAGAAGGTATAGATACATTGGAAGATGTATTTAACTTGAGGAATGTTTAACTGTCGTTGAAGAGCAGTTGTTTACCATAAAACAGCCCTGGTGAATCAAAGGGCTCACAGAATTTGCCTGCTTGTGCTTTTTGTGGATTTGGAAAAGGTTTTTGACCAAGCTGCTGAATGAATCCTGGAGGAGTGCAGACTGCCAGGGGTCACTGCTGCAAGCCATTTGAGTCCTCTGAGTTGTGTCTGTAAGGCAATACACATTTAAGATGGACAGCAAAGTAACCTTAAGCTCATTTTCCTCTTCTCTCTTTGTAACATTCAAAGGGTATGCAGGTGCAGCTGAGGTATGGAGAGAATCCAGTTCACTGACATTACAGTGTTATCTGCTCTTTGCCGATGATACTGTCCTTCTGGCTTCAATGAGCTGTGATCACTCATGTGCACTGGAGCAGTTTGCTGTCTGAATATGATGTGGATCAGCACCTCCAGGTCTGAGGTCCTGGTTTGCTCTCTGAAAGCTGTGGCACTAGTTCTGGTATCTTGTGGTCTTGCCTGTATGAGGGAGCAGCTGCATTAATGTGGATGTTGTACTGGACTGTGGTGGAGTCAGCTGAGATAATTTTGATGCTTGGGAAAGACTCCCTGTGCACCTCCCTTTGTGGGTATCCTGCACAGACTGATGCTGGATGTGCTGGTGGATTACCCAGCTGGCCTGGGGGCACCCGGGACTCCCCTGGGAAGAGCTGGGGGAAGTTGCTGGGGAAAAGGACATCAGCCTGCTCTGCTAATTTTGTTGTCACTGTAACCAGGCTGGGTGGCAGCCAGAAATTAGACTGAAAGAATGCCCCTTTCGAGGAAATCCTTTCAAAATGTTATGATATTTGAGCCTGGATTAAAGTACTGGACCGACACACCAACCATAAGGCCATGCCTTTAGACTGGCCAAAAAAATTCAGTAACTTTTTTGGTTTTACAGCAAGAACAGTGTTTTGCTTCAGTGTCATTTATGGCTCACATACTGTTGGCTCTGGAGGCTGCTATTGAATTTGCAAGTCATTATTTTTCAGAACACAACCTCTCTGTCCTTGAGCTTTAAAGCTAAGCAGCCAGTCAGTTGATCAGTGGTGCTGGCTTGTGGTGGAAAATGATATGATTTTGGGTGTGAACTCACCAATATGTTGGTGATTTGATAAGTCAAAGATTAGCATGAAGACATCCCGATTCCCACTGGAGCTGAAAATGACTCATTTCACAACTCATTCATCTCTATTCTGACTACTGTAATTCACACTTGTTCTCAGACTTAGCCAACGACAGGCTGTAGAAGACCTGTTTAACCTTATTTTGAGTTTACTTTCTCTCCTTCCTTTAGAGCTTGTCACGTGCTGGCTGCAAAATTAATTGCTGCAAACTCAGGGTTCTCAGTTTGTGTGGGAAAGCAGAGAGGTCTCACTTCCACTGAGGGTCCACACTTCCTAAGAAAAAAGACATTTTTGTGACAGGACAAGCAATTTTCAAGAATTAGCATATGCCTTGTAATTATGTCAACTTAATGTTCTTAATAGATTTTAAGTTAAAGGTACTCTGACTTTTTGAACGCTATTGGTGCAATGTGTTGATGAGCGATGCCCTTTTTTCCATTCATCATTTATTCTATTTATACCTGTGTCTTCTGGAACAAAATCACGTGGTTTCTTGGAAAGAAGTTGCTGATTTAGCATTCATATTGAGCTGTGTTTCTCGCCACCTGATGAATGAAACCACATATTCATTCTCCTTTCAGCTCCACGTTTTGGCCTTTAACCATTTCTGATGAATTATCTGGATCTTTAACTGCTACATGATTTTCTCTGTTAAGCAAGTAGTCGCCACCTCTTTTGTTTTTTTGTTTTTTTTTTTGCTAGACAGGAAGCGTATGGTGGATTCATCATGCCTCTTTTTCCTCAAAACAGTTTCCTGCTCCTGGGAACGACACAGATGAGAGCAGTGAGAATGAACCAAAACAGTAAAGTTTGCAGGCTGTAAAACCAATGAGAGCAGCTTTGACCCCCATTGCTGTGTTCTCAGTATCTGTGGTTTAAACTGCACTTGTGCTTTCGTCTAATACAGTCTGTAATGCAGACATAACCTAAATGCCGCCAGAAGGCCTGGTAACAGAGTTTGAACTCAGACCTACTGCACATGTGCTTTGGGTGAGCTGTAAATGAGTGACATTCAGTAAATTGAGCTGAACCTGTTCTAAACAGCTGAGCTGCTAACGCCCCCAATTGGTTCTAGGGAGAAACTCTGACTGTATTCATAACATGTGGTTCACTAGAACACAGGGGACATTTAAGTAATTCTTCTCTGGGAGATGGGTTGAGACCCCGGTCTTGCTCAGCTCCCTCCCACCTCCTCTGCAGTCAGATGATTATGCTCCTTTCCACTTTGATATCAAACGCAGGTCATTTTGAGCAAATGCTGCTTTTATCTGGTCAAGGAGTGAGTGTCCCTCTCCTTACCTCATCAAAAGGCCTTGAACAGAGCACATAAACCCTGCTCAGTCACTAGCTGTTGAAGACTTCTGCTGCAACATAAAAGCATCCCAACAAACCCTCCCCCTGGATAACTGGAAAGTTTAAATGAATGTATGCTTTGCACACTTCAAGAGCAGCACGCAGGCTGGGCTGTGAGCTCTCCAAGGTGTAGCTTTGTGACACCAATAAGGCAGACTGTCGCTTTGTAATGAGTTGAGGAACTGCATCCCACTCTTTGGTTCTCTCGTGGCTGGAGTGGAACAGGCCTCGTGCTATTTTTGACGAGAACTGAAAATACATGTCCGTACTGCTCAGGCAGGAACAGAGTCGTCTGCTGACGCGCTCAGAGCTCCGGGTAGTGTTTTCTCAGACAACATTCCTTGTGAACGTTATATTTATTTCCATGCAGATGTTCCACGCATGACAAATAGAGTCGCCCGCTGTTTGCTGTCTTGTATTTTCAATAAGGCATTATTGTTTGGAGGATTCAGCAGCACCTAGTCAATTATCTTCAAGTGGACTTGACAGCACGTCTTTATTTTTATGGTATGAACAGTACTTTCAGTATCATTATTACCTATGAAGCATGGGTATGTAATTATTCTAACAGCTGCTCATGTCCTTTTAAAAGTCTGTTGTGAGTGGACGGTGGGTTTATTGTATAATCTGCTCTCGGTCTGTGTGCGACCTGGCCTCTGTACAAAAGTAATTGTTTCCTGAGGGTGACAGGGGTGATTTTTTCCCCCTCTTTTTCTTTTTCATTTTGGATATTTTGCCACTTATATTATTTATGGTTTGGCTTGCTTTCAGGTTAAAATAGGAGTTTGAGCACTGTCGGCACAACATAGAGTTTGCGAGAACTGTTCCTGCAGACGCGTGGCTCGGCATGTAAGCCATGACTGCAATCTGTCTTTTCGGTTGTGTTCGTTGGCTACAGATCAGCGGCTCGTGGCGGCTGGTGGGATCTGGTGGGCGAATGAAACGCAACAGCTGATGTTTTCATGATGCAATCCCAGCATAAAGTGGGTAAGAACATCATCAGCAGCTCAACAGGCTCTTTTATTTGGTTGTTATTTACTCAGCAGTTCAGCCTGTGGGCGCCTGTGCATGACTCCACAGTACAGACGGTGGGTGCTGTACAAATGTGATCTCCACAGGCACTGTTGGCAGCTCGAACCTGTCATCTCCAGTAGAGCAATAAAGTTTATAAATGGCTGAAAATAAGTGATTTTTTTCTTTTCTTTTATGAGTGTAAACCTAAAACAGATGGCCACTTTTCTTTGTCTGTTTGCTTGTGTTCAGCGGTGGCTGTCATTGTTCATTTTATCAGCTTTTTTTTTTCTTTTTTTCAAACAAGCTGCAGGCTCTAAATTACGCCTCTTGTGAGCAACAGAATTCTTCACAGGAAAAGACAGACCAGTCAAGATGCAGGTAGTTTTAAACATTCACTGCTGAAGGTTTAATGACGGGGAAATAGACGATATCATTATTGTTTTATATCAGGAGGTAGAAAAAGACACAGAGCAGCAAAATAAAAAAGGGTTTAATCTGGTAGTGATGAACCTGTTATGAAATCATCATTCACTTTGGTAGTTCCCCTAATCTTTACAGATCATTTTAGCGTTTTTCAGCTCCTTGTTTTGTATTCACAGCCAGTGACTTTACTGTATCGATTCAGTGTCACAGCTCTCATCAGTGTCATTTCCAGCAGCAGCAAGGGGAAACAGTTTTTAGCAAACAAAAAAGCTCTGATAAACCTACTGTACACTGCTCAGCAAACACATCAGCAACTAGCTAGTGAACATAATGGAGAATTTAGCGAGTGCTGAAACCAAAACAGAGCTAAAAGAGGGAGAATATTGAATGAATGCTCATGTATACTAAGGTACTACATACTAATGCTGAATCTGCTGGATGTGTGGATAAGCAAAAAGCATCTTTATAAGGAGATTATATACCAATGTTGTGTTTATTGCTTGACAAAATTATTATCTCAAGTATGATTTTACCTCAAAATGTATGAAGAAATGTTTCCAAATCAGACCTCAGCATCTAACACAATCAAATCCAAAGTGCTGTTTTGAAATACTCTGGGTTGGTTCTGCAAAAATACAGAAACAAGATTTAGTAATACAAGCATATATACACTGGAAACTAAATTAATTGGCATTTACATTATCCCAGGCACCAATGCAGCATATGACAAAAACATGAGAGTGCGCCCAGTCATAGCACCATATTCCAAAGGTTTCCAAATGGCATTTTGGTTTGCATGTCTCCTCCTGCCAACAAGAATGAGCAATTAAGACATGTTGCACTCAAGAAAGGCAGACAGCGCTTGGCAAAAATCACACACTGTGGCTCAACCCTCTGAAAACATGCAATTAACACCTGCTCTTCTACCCTCGCTCACCCCTCCTGGTTCCCAGTGATTATTTTGAGAGCTCACACTACCCCATTAAATCCAAAAATACAAGCATGTATGTGCTTTTTCTGCCCGCCTCTCTGACTCACTCATTGTCAAGCACATGAGCAAACAAGCAGAATCATACAAACAAAAGTCATGTTCTGACACAGTTTAACAGCCCAGCAACACAGAACAGCTTTATGTTCTGTCCTTACACCCTGAAAAATGAAAAACACGGGATGACACAAAACTTTCTGCAGTTCAACAAAGACAAGACCTTGTGGTAAGTCCTGGAGATCAGAGACAGGACATCCACTCCAAACTGATCTCGCTGTCTCTGAAACCAAGTGAGCAGCTTATGGTGTTACCTCGGATTCAGAATTCAACTTCACAAATATAACTAGGACAGCATTTTACCACCTAAAAAACATTTCCAAAGTTAATCCTTCTTGTCTCAGTCAGATGCTGAAAAACTGGTTCATGCATTCATCTCCTTCAGGCTAGATTACTGTGACGTCCGTCTTGCAGGACTTCACAAAAGACTCCAGCTCATTCAAAATGCTGCAGCCAGAGTACTCACTGGGCCAAAAGAAACAAACATATTACTCATATACTGAGATCACTTCACTAGCTCACATTAAAATACAGAACTGATTTCACTTCTAGGTCTAGGTCCTGGATCCATCTTTGACCTGCTCACTGCTTAAAAACCCTCCAGAACCCTCAGATCAGGCGGTTGTCTCCTGACTGTACCCGTGATCACAAGTAAATCTGGCAAAGGTGCATTCAGTTACTATCGGCCTGCTTTCTAGACCAAACTGCTAAATAACATATGATGTACCACCACTGTGCAGTCTTTTAAAAGCAAGCTTAAGACATACAGTACCAGTTCTTTTGGGCCTATAGCTAACCAGTGTCTCCATCTCTCTGTCCGTCTGTCTGTTTGGGTAAATGTGAGTGGGTGTGATTATATTGATGGGTGGGAAGGGGTGAATAATTTTTATGAAAATGTTCCTTAACATGTATTTAATATTCGTTCATATTCTATTCTATGTTGTTCGTGTCTGTTGTGTGCGACGCACACTGAGCCTACTGTGTTTGTAATGTGCCATACATTTCACTTGGCTGTCGTCCAAAATCTATTGAAAAACATGAATGAGGCACACTGGTTGACGTGTGCCAGAACTATTGTACTAAGCACAGTGGTGTGTGTGTATGCATGTACACCCTCTGATTAATGGAGGCAATGGAGGCAGACAAAAAGCGGACTGGCAAGATGCAGGTTCGAGCTGAGCACCAAGACGCTGTATTACTCAATACTTAATACTCACAAAGCAGTAATACTGGCAGCATGTCACATGTTGCGTTGAAGGTCATTATTTCAGAGTTTGTCCAGGGTGAGAATAAAACGTTTGTAGAACTTGGCTGGCAGTCAGCCTCCATATTGCTAGCTGTTGTCCTGAGGTCTCTGTCTCTCTTTGGGTTACTTGCTTTGGCAAAACTAACATTTGTCATCCTGGATAACGAGAAGAGTGAAGCTGGAAACTTAAAGACAAATCACACTACATCTTAACTGTATATTATTTAGCTACCGCTGCCTGGCTTCACCAAAGAGAAAGAACATACTGTATTTGCTGCATACTTCTTGAAGATATATTAAACCTGCTTATCTGCTCCCTGTCTGTGTCCCTGTGTGTGTGTGTGTGTGTGTGTGTGTGTGTGTGTGTGTGTGTGTGTGTGTGTGTGTGTGTGTGTGTCTATGTGTGTGTGTGTTTATTTTACAGGAAGAAATGAGGCAGCAGACCATCTCTGAGCCAGAAGCCCAGGAACATCAGGAGGACCACACTGAACAGGATCCCAGACCCACCGTCATACTCGTCAAGATGAAGAAGTCATGTGGGCTAGCAGACTTGCTTGGTCAGACTTATGGTAAAATCATTTTCATCATCATCATTTGGATGGACCACAACTGCGGGCCCAGCACTACAAACAGGGTTTGTCCCTGACTGACTCACTGATTAACTGAGTAACTGAGTGCTGAAGTGACACCATTAGTGTTTATTCAGCATTTGTACATGTAGGATGTAATTTGGTACCATATAAATAAATTTCACTTGACTCGAATACAGGCTACAGAATAATTAGTAAACTCTACCATTTACTGTTATAGACTGTCATTTGCTTCATAAATCGATGTGTTCTCTTTCAAATCAAACATCCAAAATAGTGTAAAATGTGTTCTTTTTACTCAAACGTAGCTGAACATGTGATTTGCTACACTGTCTCCTCATACCACCATTTTATTAAAGGTACTTTCTTTCTTTTCAAACTTCACGTTTCTTCCTCCTGATTTTTGTTTCTTATATGTGGGAATTATTCAGAATTGATCATTTTTGGTTACACAGATTATGTTTGTGTTTATTAAGTAGCAGTCCCTCTTTGTGTTGTTGCACCTGATGTAAGATAGGTGACATGTCAGTCAGTTCTTTCATCTGTTCACAGCTTCATCATTTGCCCTTTTTTTAAATGAGGTAATCCTGGCCAGACATGATTGTCTCTGCTGGGGTTATGCTGTACAAGCTGAGACTGAGCCAAAACCAAGAGCAGACTACTACGCCTGTGAAACGCTGCAGTTAGCTCCTCAAAGATGACAATTTAAGTTTCTGCAGAAATAAAGTAAACGTCAATAACTACTTGGCTAAGATTATGAAAATATCTCCTGAAAAAAACCTAACAACCACACTTGAAATTTGCAAGACAAAAGAGAAAAGCAGAGCTTGTTTGAATGATGTGTTCATCACAAATGGTGAAGACTCTGGATATGTCTTCTCATCGCTGTGCGCCACGTCCACCACAGTGTCACAGGGTGGAGGGCGTGGAGACAGGTGAAGATTAGTCAGCCAGCTAATCAAATTCAAGATTTCCTCGTCAAAGGAAGGTGTGCAAGACAAAGATGGGTGCATCCCCTCATGGACGTGACTCACCGGACGTTCAGCATCAGTCAGAGATGGCCATCACGCTGAGAGGCTGAGACATCAAAGAGGCTACTTCATCGTCCAGAGAAGGAAACCCCATGTCTTGCACGGCCTGAGCAAGAGGCAGTGGTAAGTCACATGCCATTTTGCTAAGATGCTAAGATGACACAGGTCAGATTTTTCAACCTCTGTCGCCACAGCAGATCGCAGTTTTCAAGAAGAATCTCTGAGTTTCGGAAAATAATCGATGTCTCAAGAAAGGTTCAAAAGAGTTGTTGCTGCCCTCAATAAGACTGACTGCAGTACCTGGAGAGGTAAGCTCTGCTCTGCCCATGCCTGTGACATGTATTCTGTGACATCACGTTCTAAATTGCACTGCATTCCAAAGTGTTCACTGGTCAATCCCACATTTACTGTTCTGCTAAATACGCACTAGAGCACCATGTGTATTAATTCACAGCTGAAAATAGTCCCGAGTATATATACTTTTTTACCCTATTTGAATTGCATTTGCTGAAAATTGAAGTGTGAAGCTGTTTAGGATATTACAGATGGACAAGGCAGAAATGAAGGCGTTGTTAGGTTTGGTCTTTTCGTGGGACATACACCAAATAACACCAGCCATGTTATTTCATCCTTTCCAAACAACCTAATCTTAACCAAATTATGTTGGTGTTTGATCCAGTTTTTTTTTCTAAACTGCACAAAGCATTTCTACAAAGGTCCAGATTATTCTCTCAATGATTTCCTGACATTATGTCACTGTTTGGCAGCTAACCTACCTCTTTCTGATGTGACCAGGCCTTCACACTTGAGTTGTTATGCAGATTAAACAAACAAGATCTAACTGTTAGCATCAGAGGTGCTGGTCAATGGATTTTGTTGCCTTCAGAGAAAGCCAGGTGGGCTGTTTCCCCCTGCTTTGATAAGGGCTGCTGGCATTACTGTCATATTTAATGGACAGAGTGGTTTCTTCTTATCTAAAAGAGATCAGCGTATTTCCCAAAATGTCAATCTATTCCTTTAACATTTTTCATCCTGCTAAATTCTCCTGCTTTAACTCTTTCTGTCAGACTGAAACATATTAAGAGTCTTTCCTGGACTGAAAGCTGGTATTTTGCAGTTGGTTTAACAACATCCTTTAACGCACATGTCTTAAGTGTCGGCTATGAAACTTTCATAAGGAACATTAAAACTGTCCTCCATTTGGCCTCAGTTTGACATCAGTGAGCTGCCCACTCTATTCTTTTTGTTTCTGTCATGTTTTGGGCAGCTTGTTTTGCTTGTACTTGATGGAAGGATTCCCTTTTTTCTCCTCCACTGGGAGAGAGACAGCAGACAGCGATAAGAGAGAGGGAGATGGACTGGAAAAGAAGGACAGGGGACAGACTGTCCTAGACTTTAGTTTCTGCTGTTAGGCATTGAACAGCAGTGATGATTTGATGTGGACACAGATAAATACAGATGATAGATACATGGACATAGAGAAACAAACAGAGAGAGAATAAGAGAGAGGCCTTCCTTACTCTGCCCTGTTGAAGCTTGGGTAATGGCGTCAGCCTTTCAGAGACACATGACTTATTTAAACCAGTTTACATGAGGGAGCAACATCACGCAGTTCACCACTCTTCTAATTCCTCCTCCTTTTTATAAAAGCAGGGATACCTCCCCCAAATATGGCTTAAAATAAAGACGTGCAAGCCCTACTTTTAGCCCTGTGCCCTGCGCTGCTGCTGAAGCGTCACTCTGCTTCCCAGAAAATTAGTTCTGTTTCAGTTACCATGCATGATTGAATTGTCTACTGGAGGGAAGACAATCAAAACAAAAAAGCAGAAAAACATGCAGAGTGAATAGATAAACCACCAAAACGTGGCAGGTGAATAGAAAGAGATACAAGAGGAAATGAAACACACATGAATGAAACAGTCGTCTGAGCGAGTTGCAGACAGATGTATGTTTGTTGTGGGTGAAATTTGGAAATATCTCATCATCCAATGTGGATTTTTTTTCTTCTTGCAAATTACAAAAAAGAAAATGTTCAGTAGCAGATGCCAGCCTCAGACTTGGCAAATGTACGTCCATCTGCTCAAGAAGTTTGCTTCTTCATGTTGAAATTGAACTCCATAGTGTCCATCTCTGTAGAGATTAAAGGGAAAAAAAACATAATTTCAAAGAACTTTAAAGGGGCGCTCTGACAGTTTTAGTCATACTGTAGAGATCATCTTACATGCCATGGATAGTGCTGATCAGCTTGTGAAAATAGCTGTATTGCATCTTCTGTTCATCTTTCTTTTGTTTCCAAAATTACCCTGATGATGTCATCAGAGTCATCTTGAGTCAGGCTATGTTACAATCTTCCTTACATTCGTTACAAAGTTGGAGCATAGAGTTTGAAAGATGAGGGCGTTTAACAGGGAGAGATGCTATTGAGTTGCATTATGGGAGTTGTAGGATCTCAGTGTGATTTATCCTGGGGACTGAAAATACTGAAATATCTTGGCCACTGCTGCACCGATTTTGACCTTCCTCTTTCCAGTCTGTGTCTTGTTGGTGAGCTGGCTTGTTGTCCTCATCCATTTTGTTCTTTTGTTGTTTGAGTTTTATCCAACACAGCTAAAAACATCTGCAGTAAGTGTCAGGTTTGGGTGTCAGTCCTGAGAGCTGGCAGAGGTACCAATTTCTCTACTGTCAGCTTCAATTGGCAAGAATGCAATTCTCTGAACTGTACAGCCTTAAGATGTGTGGAAGTTTCCATAAGGAGTTCGAGTTTCACTTTTCCATACCAAAAGCTTTCTGCTCTTGATGTTTCTAATATAGTTGCTACAGCACTGGCACAAAATACTTCCTGGAATGCAACAACTATGACAGACTGGTGGTATATGTTGTGCTGCGCTGTTTGGACACACAGTCCTCGACTCTAACGTGCCCACAAACAGCAGACAGACACACACGTAAACACACACAACAGGCTTTCCCACTAATTATCCTCTTTTTTGTGTCAATGCCACTTAGGAGTTAAGCCTGATTGCACCGCTGCATGATAAATGCTCCTGTCGAAACTGCTCCTCTCTTAACTGCTCCTGCCACCTTAACTGTGCTCCTCTGCGAGCTCACGTAAACAAGGAATTGGCTTTTGCTTGTGGATGAAGTTATTTATCCTCAAATGGCAACCGAGCGGTTAGCGGCTCAGTTTGAAATCTTCAAAAACACAAACTACCTGTGTTCATTAATGCCACACTAATTACTTCCATGGCATCATTTAATACTTCTTTGTGATATGTTTAGCTGACTGCTGGATAATAGTCTCAACATTATGACATTTTTATTAAGTCAATCTAACATTTGATCGTGTGCTCAGTTATATTTCGCTAATGTTAGCTTGCCATCATAGGAACAGTGGTTACAACACCCTGAAACGAGCCGCAATGTAACTGAGCAGCTCCAGAAAGAAATACCACTACCAGAAGTTCACCTTAGTTCTGTGACGCAGTTTAGCCTCTTTCAGCTCACTATTCTGGTTTTCTGCCATCGGTAGGGTTCCACGACTCTCATTGCTTCGATTTCAGCTGTAGCTGCTGGTGTCAGAGAAAATGCTCTAAAGCCCCACTGTACACAGCTCAGCACCAAACAGCTGGCAGCCCACGTTAGTGACTTTCTAGTGAACATAGTGAAGCTTAAAAAGTTACAAAGTTTGAAGACTTTTGTTTGCCAGGCAGCCAGGAACACTCGAAATGAATGCTAATTTTTCTTTGTATCGGCCACATCAGCATAGGTAACTGTATGCTAAGAAGTATGTTCAATCAACTTAAAGGTAATTATATATTGTTGTGTTAACAGCTTGTTCCTGCAGCCCCCAAGTGAATACAGTTCTTTATTTTGCCCTTGTCATGTGCTTAAAAAAGTAGCACAGAGCTGTTTGCAGGTTCCAGTAGTCTACCAGTCAGCGTTCCACCACCAAACAGCTAAAACACAGTAGCGGTCTACCTTTGCAAGTCCCACAGGCGGTGAGTCAAATTGAATTTAAAAGCAATTATAAAACATCTCGGGGAAAAGCAGCTGAGTGATTTGGCTCTCTGCTGGTATTTATTCCCTATTGTTTTTCTCTAAATTTTTTTTTTACTTGCTTTTCCACCTCAGCCAAGCGTAAAATGTGTTTATTTTCATGAATTAGCAAAGTTTTTTCTTTTTTTTGGTGGTGGTGGTGGAGGGGGGTTCCTGAAATTTACTGTGACATTTTCATACTTTCACATTTCTGCTATTTTAATTGAGGCGACTTCATGTGCAAATACAGGCATGAAAACAGATTTTGGTGTGACGGCTTCACGTCGGCCCCTGCTGTGTTAAAGGGGTAATTAAGATGGCTGAAGCAGACTCATCTGTCAACTTCTTTGATGAACAGCTAAACGGGGATAACATCTATTATCTCTTCGTGAGTTGAAATCATATGCCAAGCTCGCTCAGACAGACTTTTACTTCTTTCTGGACAAAAAGGCGATATTAGGCTTGAGTCTGTTTTGAAAAAGGAAAGCCACTTTTTTCGTAGCTTTTCTGTTCTGGCTACCTTTGTTGATAGATAGATTTTTTTGAGAAATAATTCTCCCGAGCAGGGGAGTTGCTGTGTTTAGACATGCCTTCCCCAAGCTATCCACATCAGCAGGCTACCCCTGTTAACTGCCAGCCCTTATCTCTCTCTTTCTGTCCTTCCTCCTCCCCCCCACCTCCTCCTCTGTCTCTTATCTCCCGCTAAGACTTTTCTCCCTCTGCCATCACCCTCGCAAGTCCCCTCTTTCCCTCACTCTTCCGCTCTATTTCGGTTTTCTCGCTCATCTCGCTCCCTCCTGTTTCCCCCCCCCGTCTCACTTTCACCCCAATCTCCTCATTTACCCTCCCATTTAACCCCCCCCCACCTCCTCTGCATCTCCTGCACACGCACAAACACACATGTATCTTCATTCTGTCATCTGTCACTCATTTCTCTCACAGTGGGAAACGTTTGATCCAACTCTGCACCATTCACGCCCAAACTTTCCGACATCCAACCTTCAATGATAGAGTAGAAATCCTCTGATTCTTGTTAGATATAATAAAAGATCCTTATTTTTCATGCAAATGACTTTGTGCTGCTTTAATTACTGAAACATCATGCTGTTTCCATCAATCAAAGGGAAGAAATGACTTTAATTGTATTTTTGGAGCTTGAAATAAATTATCAGGCCAGAAATTTCTCATGCCGTGCTTTGAACATGTAAGACTTCATTGCATGCAATGAAAACATTTATCAAAAATTAACACAGTGTAAACAATAGTTGAGTCAACAGGTTGTCAATCACATAAACTTACTGTATAATGTATTTCTTTATCATGCCAATGTGATCTTGTGTAGTTGGAAACAACTCTGCATATTGATCTTGAATCACATCCTAAACATTCAACATTTTTTTTCCATTTTTTTCATTTTTAAAAAGTTAATGTCTAGTTTTCCCCCATTCCAGTCTTTACGCTAAGCTCAGCTAATTAGTCTGCCGGCTGTCTCTTTATATTTGCCAACATATGAGAGTGGTGTCAATCTTGTTGCCTAACTCTCGGCCAGAAAGCAAGAAATTAAAATGGAAGACTTCATATTTCACGTATAGTTTTTTAGGTTTGAAGGAGTCTTAATATTATCGTCCATCCTCCTCCTGCAGAAACTAATATATCCAACAGTTATTTGGCTTCATGCTGGTTCATGCTTGGAGATAACATGCAAAGTGTGGTCTGTGGACCAAACTGGAAGGCAGAGGCGTTAGCAGCTGTTCTGCACTTGAAGGCAGGTTGACAGGTCACAGAAAGAGGCCAGATTAGCTAATTGTTTAAATACTGGAATGACTGCACATGCTGTCAGACAGTCTTTCCTGGAAGACATTCACAACTTTGCACATGTGAAAGTGACAGAAGTAGTTGTGCAAGTTGAGTTAGAGAATGAGGCTTACTTTTTGACCTCCACTCCTTTGTCCAATCACTGAATGGAGTGTGTGTGAACGTGGAATTGTTGGTTGCAGAAATTTACTGCAATTGCCTGACTCTGCCCCCTCAATTCTGACCTCAGACTGTTGTGTTTGAAATGCTGTTCGACCATTCAACAAGCACCTCTGATGGAGCCCTGTGTGCTGGCACCTTTATTGTTAGCAGCTGAGCTGCTCACTGTGAGCGTGGTGCCTTACTTGAGGACCTTGCAGCGATATATTTGCCCATGGTCAGAAGAGTGCTACTCATTCATCTTCCCCCCTCTGTTTTCTAGGGGATTTGATAGTGGTCTTCCAGGCACAAGCTTGCTGTAACCTCTGGGCTGCTACTGCCCTATTTTACACCGGTGGTTGACAAATCACTGTTTTTCTCTCCCTAAGGGACTGCCTGCAATGGAAATGGGTAAAACAAAACTTAAAACACATTTGTAGTCTTTATTGAGCTAACTACACAGGATCAGCCGTCAGCACCTCATTGATGAACACTTGTTCACATTATTGAGTGCAAGGAACACTGCAGGTTTCATAGGATTAACACTTGGCCTCCTTCCACCTCTGTCTCTTAAATTAAAGATCATATCTACAGCTTCCAGCCCAGTCAAACTCTGATCATATCGTCACAGTTTGTGTTACATTTTCAATATGAATCATTTCAGGTGGAAAACTCCTCTCAAAGGTTGTTGTTTGGCATTCTGGGAAATGATGAAACATGAGAAACTGATCCAGAGTAACTGAGTGTGAGTTTTAGTTTGTCTGGGGACAGAAGCTCATGCCGTCTAACAGCTACAGTTTTGGGTAGACCTTGAGTGAAAAAGGCTGTATCCCCCCAAGGATCCCATCTAACCATAAAGAAATATCTTTGCTAAAAGGCATCTCTTATCCCATCCTCATTCATGGGCCATAGTCAATGCTCCTATCGACCAAGAAAAATGAGATGAGAGTGAGGAGGAGGAGTACCATTCAAGATTAAACTGCAAGTCCTGTGAGGGTAATCGGCCTTTAGAAGGGCTCAATTTTTACAGCTCTCTCCATGAGAGGTAAAGCTGCTGAGGCCTTTATGTGAAAGAAAATGGAGCCAGATTTAGTCTGAATATTATACACACTTAATCGATACACACCAAATGTGCCAAAGGTTGGTTGGTTGGTTGGTTGGTTGAGCATTCATATGGAGTGATGTTATATGATGTTATGACCTATCAGTAGGCCCTGCAGTGTCTCTGACAGGTGACATCTTTCTTTAACCCTGAAGTAACGTACCTTTACCCAAGCAGAGAGCAGGTACTCGACTGGTTCACCAGGTCTTATATGGATATTATATCTGCTTAAGCTAAACTACATTGCCTGCCCCAACTAGCTTGAAATCTAGGCCCAGTCAGTAGTCCAGCCATCATTACTGCTAATTAGCATCCCCTCCATCCATCTATTTGTGCTACTAATGCAGATCCTTTGAGTGCATTTCATGTAGATACAAATTTGTAGACTGTTACAGAGAATTCATAATTCTTATTGAAAAGAAAGAAAAAAATGTCCAGCAAAAGTAGAACAAGTTTCCTTCACAGCTAGATGCAAAAACATATCTTAACCAGTGTAACTAGGCAACTATGCATCCTATATTCTGTTATATTCATTATTGAAAGGATGTAAATGTCATTCAGGTTCTCCTGTTGGTGAAATTTATTTGAGAATTCTGTCAAACCCCAAATCTGTGTAGCACATTCAGTACTCCTGACATTACAAAGCCCCTCAGAATGGTCCACATACTGTGAGAGCACTCAGTTTCAGTATTGTCAAAGCAGGCAGGCAGCAGCTGGAATTACAGATCATATGAATTATGGATTGAAGAGTCTGATGGGAACAAGGAAGCATGTTGTTCTTTGTGTTTGTTTGCCAAAAGGTTCAGTCAGGTTTTGTGGAGGTGAACTACTCACAGTGAGAGTCCTACAGGAAGATGGCAGGACACTGTAGAACGGGATTGCTCTCTTATATTTTGTTTTGTGCCTTTCATGTTTAAATCACAGGCCTCATATTACGAGCAAGATTTGTTTTGCAGTGCGGTTGCTTTGCATGATTCACCCAAGCAACTAAGATAGGTCATAAGACATCACATGCAACGCGCAGACCTGTATCTGATTTAGGTGCGCATATGCAAGTGGCCCAAATCAGAAGTGAAAGGATCAGATTCCATGTAATTCGTGCTTTTGTGCAAAAAACAGATCTGAGTCACATATATAAGCAATAAAACTGAATTTGGGCCCACAGTCTGAATGTAGCTAATGGAACTTTTGCAAGCGACAATATTAGGATAATGTTGAATGCTAACAGTAGCCGAGACGAGTAACAGTATGAGATTTGCCAACATTAACCACCATAAATACCAGAATAAGTAAGGCCAAAGGGAGCAATGGTGCGTTTCATTGCTTATGAAACCACTTTTTCATTTGCTAGATGAAGACTGTGTTATTACTTGTCTCCAAATATAGGAAATACATCATAAGAATCAATATTTTGCCAACAGTCCCTCTTGAAGTTCCATCCAAAGCACTGCAGGAAACAGCTTAGTGCTGATAATTGAATGAAAACAGGTCGACTAGTCCCAGCAGGAAGTCTTGACCTTTGCCGTATATCATCTGTTTCATCTCCCATCTTATGTTGCACCATCAGAAATGCAATGAGTATTGAAATATTCAACAGAAGCAATATGTCTCCTGCAAGAAATCATTCGATCTATTTTGAATATCAAGTGGGTAAAAAGGGATTCCTCGCCGTCGTAATTTTCATAATTTATTTTTCCCGCTCACCGCTGCAGATTTTCGCAGATTGCTGTTTGTCAAGCACAGTGCAACCAATTTCAGCCAGTGCTCTGTTTTCCTGCATGTCCTCCTCTCAATATTCCTGTCTCATTCAATTTTAATTACAGCTCCTAGGATTTATACTAGACTCCGTAGCTCAGATCAGCCGTAACCACCTTTTTTTACGACTACAGTTTTAGATGTTGCTCCGAAGACTGGGCTAAAATTACGACTCAATTCATAGACTGCATTCTGTCATGTGATTTGAATGCTTCAGCAGCAGAAATTGAGATCGGTCTCACAACAAGGTGTGTCCAAGATGGTTAATCATGACGATTCCACTCACGAGATACATGCACTGCCCTATTCTCCAAGCTAAAGGCGCTGGCACATTCCCAACAGGGCCGTTGGCATTAAGTGAAACTCACAAATCAGTGTGTGATTGATGTGTGGTCTGGCTCTGCAGGAACTAAAGCGCTTGATTGATATGCATGCCAAAGAGGAAATAGCAGGGTGTTGATGAGGTGTGTCTACAATATTGAATTTTGTTGTTATAAAATAGAAAGGATGGTTCTCTGTATCTCAGGCAGAGTGACCTTTATTCCTTCTCAGTTTGGGTCTTCGGCTCTAGAGCCATGAGAAGAGGCTATTAGTTGGGGGTGCTGTCGTGGGCCTGATACGATAATATGATTTTATCATAGCCAAGGCACAGTTTACCATGTGCCAAAGGCTGTGCAGCACCCATAATTCCCACGGCTCTGCTCGAGAAAACAACTGAAATTTGAATCTCTTGGGAAACGACATGTTATATTTCATCCCTGTAATTTCCCCGCTGGTTACAGTCTTATTAACGTGTAATAATAGGGCCATTACCCACTGCTGATGACAGTGGTCAACTCTGATGCATGGCTTGCAAGTAAAACCTACTTTGTATCCTCTCTCTCACTCACACACGCTTTGTCTCTTTCCTCCCACTATTGATGAATTGACTTGGGATGCAGCAAATCCAAAGAGACCCACACACACGCACAAACACTTCCACCTTGATTTGTAATTTACATGATCACAGACCTGAGCTCTTCAGCTAAGAGGGATGTTTCTCATGGTGCAGGTGCACCCTTGGCCAACGACAGGCTCTCATGACCCTTAAGCTGATTCTGGCTGATGAAAGGTAGTAATCTTTTTTTTTTTTGGTCTGAATTACTGTGTGCGCTCAGGAGTTTTCCTTCTTTCCTCCATCATTTTTTCCCCCCAATCATGCAAAAAGTTTTTCTCTGTTCGTCCGTCTGAGAACACTCACACCCTTACGATGGTTTTCAGGCTGGTTTGCAAGCCCGAGGCAATGGACACAATTGTCTCATTCATTCTCTATTATTGTTAAGCTGTGGCGTATAGAAAAGTATATCCAGCGTGATCACTGTGTGTGTGTTTAATCTGGATTTCAGTTTACTGTTAATGCCCAAGTGGAACAACTGTTTATTTGCCCTGCACATACTGCACGGGCTCGGTAAGAACCTTTTATTAACACATCAAACACTCAAAATACTCATCACTTTTGGGCTGGATTTCCTGAATCACTCATCTGTCTTTTCACATAAAGCGCTTCATTCTTTCTGTCCATTTAACCACATTTTAGTTTTGTCAATTTAAATCACATATACTGTATGTACATACATCTGTGGGAAAGAGCCACCCACTTCCCCAGATGAAAGCGAGTGAGACATGACTGTGTCAACAGCCAATTTTCATGAACACGCAAACACAAACACGCTCTAAGAATATTCACACCCCGTCGTCCTCATGTATGTATTTACACTACTAAGATCCACAGCGGCTTTGGGATACGACTTGTCATTTCTGGCAAGATTTCACCAAAGGCGTGATTCTAACATCACCGATCAGACACTCACACACCTGCTTGTTCCAGTCACCTAGCACTGACAAAATAAATAGCAACAAGGAAGCACAGTTCCCAGGGAAATGACATGAAACTAACAAGATTTCACCTCAAAGTCTGCCATCTGGAGTTACACATCTTGAGTTGACAAGTGTGATTATTGGCTGAAAGAGCTGCAGAGAGGCACATGCCCGTACACATGTACACACACAGCTTTTCCCACCCTTCACGCATGTGTGTTTGCAGTTAACCGAGCGACAAGTTAGCTTAGGTATGGACAATGACGACTTTTTATTCAGTTTTCTTTGTGGGATTACCACCTGCTGCCACATATGGGATACGCATGCACACATATGCATGCTTGGCTAATGTGGATCTCGTGTTAATTTAGTAGCTTTAACATTCATGCAGACGCAAGGGCAGAAACAGTGGCAAGAGGAGAAGAAAAGGCTGAATACCCGTCTGATTGGGTTATAAATACTCTCAACGGGGTCTCTGCCTCATAAAGATTATCTGTAGCACACAGGGCACAGAAGCAAACACTGTATGTTTGTGGCATTGGAGGGGAGGGGGGGTTTGAGAGTGTGTGTGTGTGTATATGTGTGTGAGAGACGGAGATATAGAGAGACAGAGAAAGAGAAAGGCAGAGTGTGCATTCAGAAAAATTCCATCCGGAGTGTCTTCAGCTTGCAGGGATGAAACCTGAATATTTTATTTGACTCGAGCGAGCTCGAAAGAAGACACGCGAAAGAAAAAAAAAAAAAGAGGCTCCAGCTTCTAAACAAGTCAGTGTGTTTAAAGGTTCTCCACTTCACATGATTGCACCCTTCTCACGTCTTACATATGGGTTTTGTGGCACCAGTCCAATTATGCAATCATGCGCCTGGAATGGAGGCTTTAAAAGAGCTCTCCAATCAATGCAGTGGGTGTTTTAGCCCAAATCCCCGCTGTGGGAGTAGTGTGTCTACAAGATCATTGACAAAATAGTTTGCTTAAACAGATATATACAGCCCAACATACCAACTGCTGTAATTGACAAATTGTGTGATTGACATTTTAGTGTTTTTCCAGTGAACAAAAGGTGTACAGGGCAGGTGTGTGATCAGTGATCATCTGAGGCAGATGTGTCTGTAATTGTCCAATCATAGCTCAGCAACTGTAACTAGGCACAGCCTGTCAGGCTTTGGTTGTCCACATGCTGAAGATGCTGTGGTCAGAGAAGTACTCCATCCAGTATTGAAAGAGCTTGGCAGATTGTGTCTTTGGCTGTTGTAGCATCAACAAAACCAAAATGAAAAGGGACGGACAAAACTTCTCTAATGCCAGCGGCAAACATTAACATTAGCTAACTAGCTCACTATTTATAATATTTACCTGCCACTACTTCATAGCCAAGGAGCGCATCATTAACAAAGTGCAATATGTAGGATTACAGAATGATTTTAAAGGAGTGCAGCAGTGCATCAAAGTGCAAAAGTATGCAAGAAGTATATATTAAGCATCCAAACAGGGTTATGCTAGAGAGAGTAACATTTGAACTGTATAACCGGGGCTGTATGGTATTTGATGCTCACCACATACACAGAGTGATCTTCCTCGCTGTCCTCCTCAGTGTCTCCCTCCCTGCCCTCTGCTTCAGCTTCCTGCATGGTGGATGATGAAGATGCATCTCCCAGTCCTCCCAGATCAGCTGTCTCCATCCACAGGTAAACAGCTGGCTTTGGGTCAAATGTCTCTGTGGTCGTCTTTGACAGAATGTATGTATGAAGAATGAATGTACATCAGGGCTGAGAGACAAGCCTGTGACAGACCAGACCTGGACTTGGTTTTTGTTATGTAAAGATGTGAGCATGTCCTCTCACATCTGGATTGCTCAAAGGCAGCTTCTTGTTAATGTTGGAGTGACAATCTGGATTGCTTGTATTTTCTATGTGGACCAAATCATACTCAGAGGATGTTGCCAGATGTTTTCCTGCTTGCTTTAAGTGCATCCTGTCTCTCACAGTGGAGTCTCTGTCAAGTTGCATGGTGGTTTATGTGATGTCCTCTGAAATTCAATGGACTGCAACTTTGCTCTCAACTCCCCGCTGATTGTTTGTGCAATGCTCTGCATGACACACACCTCCAACACTGACTCTTTGCTGCTTCAATAAGGCAAACACAGAGTTTGCTGTTTTTCTTCCTTCAAATTTTCACCATTTAGCAAGTGAGCGACTGGATTTCTCAGCTTGTTTTCAGTTTGCTATCAAGAGCTTTTGCCACATTAATACGCCCCTGACTCATGTTTAACGAATAATGAATGATGTAAAACGCACTTGTTTTCATCTGCTAGATGTGGATGGACAGCATGTCTTTGAGCCATTTTCAGAAAAATATTCTTTTCAACTACTCAGGTTTGGTTTGACATTTATGGCGGAACACCAAAGTAGCTGCTTAATATCTGCTGTTTTTTGGACATCTCTCACAGGAGGTTACTTCATTGAGTCAAATGTGTTGACAAGAAACGGGTATAGACAAGAAATGCATATTGATGACCAATGAGAGTTGCTGTTGTCTTCTTCTGCTGTTGTTTATGGCTGTTTTATGGTCGTTTTCTGCTGGATTGTAACAGCATTTCAGTGCACAGCGTCCGCCAACAGTGATCCCATATATGACATTGTCCATTCTATAACCCAGACCCTATTCAGTTGCTGCTTGGTGTGCAAAAGTGTGTCTTGAGACAACTGGACGTTATGCATTTCTGATTATTGTCAGACATGCGTACCTTTGTGCCAGTTTTGTGCACCTGTTCATAATACTGTACTCAAATGCAATGGCTGAGTGGCTCAATGCCTTACATGTACTGCAGCTTCAACCTCAGTCTTTTAGCATTTTTTTTTTCAGCTCAAAAGGCATCATGTGCATACAACACAAACATTAAAAAGCTGGCTGCAGGCAGAGTTTTTTTTTGCAATTTCTGGAGTTGGCGAGCTAATCACAGCTGCTGAAATCTAATCTTCCGTGTTTCTCTTCGGCAATTTTAAGATCCACAATCTCAAGGCTCCTCAGTCAAATCAGAACCTGTGATCACATTCCAAAGCCTGAAAATTAGGTTCTTCTAGGTTCCCGAAATCCTGTCTGCAAATAGATGGAAACATGACAATGCCAGATTAAACACTGTGTGCACAGAATTGAAAAGTGTCTTAATATCAAGTCAAAAGGGGAGGGTCCAGGTGCATTTTCCAAAAGGCCACCCTCTGGCCCAGTTGCTGCTCCTCTGAACACTGTACCTCTGAACTCTGACTGTGTTTTTGTCTCCGGTTCCTCCTCTGGCATCTGGCCTCATCCTCTCCTGAATCCAGAGAGAGCGCTCTGCAAGGATAGCAGCTGCCAGAAGATTGGTGTTGATTCTGCCTCAGGTTTTTTTTTTTTTTTGCAGTTTGCTATTTCAAATGCAAATAAAAACCTCAGTAGGGCGAGAAACATCACAGTAGCTCGGCTTTCCACCTGACTAGGTGCGCTAAATTTCTGAAGGCATTCACGCCTTGGCAGAAATCATGGCAGAGATGGGGCACGGCAGATGGAAAACATGTTGTTTTGCCACATTGCTTATCCATTAAGACGCCCACTCGACTCGCTTGTATGATGTTTATTCAGGGTCTTTTGTATGAATCAGATAAAAGCAAAAGGACATTTGCACTTAAAATCCTTTCATACCAGTCGCATAAAAAACATGAAATGAGTGAATGGATAGCAGGTCAATCTGAACTCGGATCGCAGTTTGTATTTTTGGATCAGCTGATTTTTAATCCGCCTTTGATGCCAATTGGGACATCTTATTTTAAATCCTGACTTTGTAAAAGCCAATAGGATTGCGTTGTTATTATCCTAAAAGATGGTTGCAGCCCTGCCAATTTCTGTTTAAACTTCCAGCCAAAGGCTTTGACGCTTTAGGAGGGAAATCATGAAATCAAATTTGAAACCGACCAAGTAGCTAAAACAAGTCAAAGTGTTTGATTTTGACATACAGACACAACGGCGGTATCAAAACTATCACGATGGCCAGCCTCAGGAGTGTGTCCGCACAGTGGTGACAGCTGGTGGACATGATGACTTTGACTCAGGTTCCCCTCACAGGATCCAAAAAAAGGCGAACAGAGCTGTCACAGATGTTTGGATGACGGCGGCTCATTTCTCTTAATCACTCCCCAGTAATGACTGTGATGGACGAAGGATTTCCCCTGAGCCACGGTTTTGTTTACATAATGAAACAGGAGCTCTAACTGAGGAAAATGCCAATGCCATATGAATTATCCGGGCGCTTGTGGATGTTTACCAGTAAAATCACACTGACTACAGCAGTTCCATGTATGTCAGACCAACAAACCACGATCCAGAAAGAGAGAAAAACCGCCCTGCTTTAGTCTTTTCCTCTCCAATATGATTTCTAGCTAATGAGTTAAACTTTTTTTTGGCTATAAAATGCCTTATTTGCACATATTTTACAATGAGAGAATTGGGAATTTTATGTCAAATGTTCCTCACATGTGAATCAATAACTCTGATATGTTAATAATCTAAGTGATTCTCTTAAATCGAGGATTTTAAAATGTAGACAGCTGTGATGCTAGCCCTAAAAACATTTGCGCATGTGAGCTGTTTGGAGTTTAAGTAGATACATAAAGGCAGAGTGGATGTTTTATTCTGCTCAGTTCCTCCCCAGAAAGTTTTGAAATAAATCTAAGAACCAAAACATTGCTGCTCTTACTCTTAGAAATTGGGAAATTTACCAAAAAGTTATGACTGAAGTTTCAATAGAATGGATAAATGCCTGTAACAACAGATATCTAACTTTCCACAAACTTTATTTGCATCTGAGATACACTTGCCCTGTCTGTCGCGGTTATGACAGCAGTGGTTTTGCAGATGATCCCGTCAGATTTCTGTTTTGATTGGAAGATTTCCCCCCTGGAAAGATAAAGATTTATCTCCACAAAACCAACACATGAAACTATTTTGGTCAGATTTCCCCTGAGTTCCCATTTGTTACTTTAGGCACCCAGACAGAAACAGGATGCATCTTTAATGAAGCCGTCAGTAGTGGGCATTGTGAGATGCACACTCCCGCCGCTGTCTCCCTCTCTGCTTCTGCTGCTGCCGCTGAGCTGTAAACATTTCTGCATATGGCTGAAAGTCAGACGAACCCAGCCAACAAGCAGATTTCCCTTGAGTTTCCATTAATAAAACCTTCAGATGCGGCCCAAATGTTTTGCAAGTTGTCGGAGATATGTTTGTGCATGCGGCACATGCCTTCATTCCACTATCCAATTTGCAGCTGTAATGAAACCGACATACTCAGTTTTCATTTTGAACTCTTGGAATATCAGATTGCTTCATTTAGATGGATTTAGGTTTACTTGTTCACAAACACCTGACATGCTCAACATGATGATAGTATTCTACCACCTCTGAGCAGCCAGTGGTTCACACCCCTGATCAAATTCACATTAGTGGTAACTTTTCAAAGCAGCGTCTTTTACTTTGACTTTCACATTTACCCTCTATTAGCAATTAAATATTCTCAGCCTAGTTCAAACTAGTCTGAGTCTTTGAAGCAACAATTTGCAGTGTCTGTAGCCCTCAGGCTGCTGCCACCCAACCATCCAGCTTTGATTGTTTTTTTTTTAGCATCATTTTACCACCAGGCAGCAATGAAATTCACAATAAGCAGGCCAGGTACACGTGCCCAAACACAGAATCCATTTAAATGACTGACAACATTCCTGATGCTGTCACCTGAGTCCTTTTAATGATGTTAACCCTACTCAGACAGCGTGTTCTTCAAACCGTTTGAAAACACAGATTCATTATTGAAAAGCCATTTGATGAATGTCAGGCCTCATATTGTTAGAAAATTGCTGTAAAGTGTCCATTAATGCTGGCGGACACTAAAAAAGAGCAACAAACTGTGCAGACACTCAGTGGTACAGCATCAATTATGAATAGAGATGAGTATATTGATGAGCAGATGTTTTCTTGGAACATAAAGTGCCAAAATTGTGGTTTCATTATATTTTGGCAGGTCTGTGTTTTCCTATCCTCTTGGCTTTGAGTGGTGAAGCACATATAGTACTGCTACATCCCAGCAACTTGATTCCTTGTCCAAGGAAACAAGTTGTAATCAATGAATAATTAAAGCAGGAGATGGATGCACTGCCAGATTTTTTGTGCGATTACTACAGGATATTTTGAGCAGTAAGAGTAAGGACAGTAGCTTGTTTTTTCCTCCGACTCCCTCTTTAGTTTACCTTAGTTCAATTTGTCATGTTTTATTCCTTCTGTTAACTTTTCAGTTACATTTTATGTACAGTTTTATTGCCCCAAACTGGGCTCCTCCTCTAGATCACCCAGGAAAAAAATTCTGGTGGATAGGTGGAATCAGTGTTAGCTTAGCATAACAACTGGAAATGGGGAAACAGCTGGCCTGGCTCTGTCCAAAACCAGCCTGCTAGCAGCTCACTTTGTCAGACTAAATCTTGGCCGAGCACAGTAGGCTAACTTCCTGGAGGTTGTGCTGATTGCCTAGCAATCCTCATGGTGACGACAAGACACCAAGACTCATTGTATGGATGAAACAAACAAAATGTAACGTGGTTATCAATAGCAGGAAGATTTTGCATGTTAGCATATAAAGCACTGCTGTGGCTAAGTAGCCTCACAGAGAAGCTCCCATGGCTGTAGACTGTAGATGTGAGCTCCCAAAAGCAAGTTCCAGTGATGTCCAAATATCAACAAATGATTAAATCCTAAATGTTTAACCCTGCTTTCAGTCTTTATGCGAAGATAAGCTAACATGCCTAGTTCCCAGACATTAATCTTACCTAATTCTTGGGAAAAATGTGGATATTCACATATCCAAAAATGGTCCAACTATTCCTTTAAGATCTGAGAGATCCTTGTGGAATTCACAATTAAGACCTCATACAACTCACACATTACAATTTGTACAGTTCTGCAGTGTTTCCAACACAAGTCACAGATTGTTCTTTTCGTGCACAGCACTACTGAAGCCTTATTTCTGTTCTGCTGAGCAGGTCCTATTGCAGCCGACAGCGCAGCCTTTTCCTTGTTGCAGCTGATGAATGAATATCTTGCTGAATTCATTTGATACTGTCACTGATCAAGACTCAATCACAGTTCGGTGTTGCATGACTGTAATGATTTAATCTTTCTAGACTCTGACATAGGAGTTTGCGAAGGCAGATTTGTCACTCACTTCCCTTTGATCATAAATCATCCAGATCTTAAAACACATTGATTCAGGCTCTCGTGAGCAGCGGTAAGCTTATGCTGACCAAATAAATTTCCCATTCCTGAAATCAGCCGATGGCATCGTCATCATGAACATTCAGAAATAGATGGGGTTTTTTTTCCTCTGAGTTATCCTGCTGTTCCTGCTGCTGGGAAAGTAAAATCAGATGGTTACGAGAGGCTGAGACTGATAATGACCACCGCCCAGTTTTTTCCATTATCACACAGAAGGATCATATCACCCCACCATGAATTTGGGCAGCCTGCAGCGATTTGGTAGTGACATACAGGAGTCCTATCTCACCCATCTTATCCCAATTTTTGTACTTCCTTATCAGAAAATAATGCTAATAAACTAATGTGTCTGTAGTTGCCATTAAAAAC
Source organism: Chaetodon trifasciatus (assembly GCA_037975065.1). Taxonomy (NCBI): domain Eukaryota; kingdom Metazoa; phylum Chordata; class Actinopteri; order Chaetodontiformes; family Chaetodontidae; genus Chaetodon; species Chaetodon trifasciatus. The sequence goes on along the minus strand of JBBMOE010000048.1, from coordinate 203,403 downwards.
AAAACAACTGAACATTTTGACAATGCACTCATGCGCTTTTAAAATAATATTTCAAGCCAAATCTTGCAGAACTTTGCAGCCATCGTTTTGTATCGTGATGAAAAGTTGCTATGACTTGTGTATGACTTTGTAAATCCACTTGAACTCCCAGGAAAGTAAAGTCTGTGAAAGTCAAGAACAAAAATGAAGGAGAGAAGAAAAGTCAACATCAGGCTGCTTGCAGACATGGATAAATAATAGTTTAGTCATCTTTAATTAAACCTCAGATCTCCAAGCTTGAGAATCGTGGTGGTTTGAATTTGCATCGCATATATCAAACTTAGGCCAACATGGTGTTTTAGAAGTTATGATACGAGTAGTTTCATTTTGATAAAAGGCAAAGCAAATGAGTCTTTTCCAAGTTTGACTCAGCAATGCATCCTTCACGCATGTGGACAAAGACTCAATAGCTCCCGATTGGATCCATGTATCAGTATGTGATTGGCTGAGAGGCATCTTGTCTCAACTTTGTCTCCTAGAAATTGCATTTGTGCACTATTTTGCAACAGCAAATATGTTTTGTAAGAAATGCATTGTTGCTTAATTAATGCAAGGGTCTGGGTCTGGTTTCAAAAAGAACCTGCTGCTCCACTACTCGTTAGTGCTTTGAACACATGATAATAACTGAAGATCATTAGGAACATTGTAACTCCTCTCTTCTCTCATCTGCAGTATGGTTAGATAGCAGGAGAACACTGTTCATCGAGGTTTTAGTGAGAAAACTTGTAATAATAGCAACGGTTATGCCCTTCAATCAATGTCTCTGCTCACTGACAACATGACTTAAAGCATCAGGCTCAACTCAGAAAGCAACAACATTTTAAGCTCCAGGAAGTCCCGGTTTGGCTCACTCTGAAGTGCAGCTAACTAGATGCTAGTTAGATGCTAAGTGACACAGCAGCAGCCCCAATAGCTCCTGATTGGCTGTCATGCATCAGCGCACGACTGAACAGGTCTCTTGTCTTGAGTCCACCTATCCTCACAGCAATTATAGCAGGTGAACAGAAAGCGGCAATTTAGCAGTTAGCTGACACAAACACTGAGCATGATAAGCCTCCTGAAGGCATGGTTTATTGCAGAGCTATTGATTTGCATAGCATCTAATTGTAGAGGTGTTCATTTTATCGTGTCTACCCTTTTTAGTTTTACTCATCTCAATCGTGCATCTCTTAAAACCTCATCTACTCTCTAAAATCTACTTCTTTGGGGGGATGTGATAGCACAAGCCCTGGCCTCATTCAAACACAGCACCGATCATCATGTTAAAAAATGATCAGTTTCAACTCGAACACCGCGGAAGAAATTCCCTATGCCCCTTTGAGACGTGTGAGTCGAATGTTTAGGAATGCAATCAGCTTTTCACAGAGCAGATTTTCCCAGGACGGGATGCTGCCTGAGGACGCGTTTCTACACCTGAAAGCCCTCTATTATCAAAGTGACTGTTGCACCTCAGCTGAAACAGGTACTGAAAAGCCACGAAACACAGAAATCCCAAAAGCGCGCGTGCTTTCGAGACAATCCACAGACGATTGTACGAGGCAATAAAATGCTTAATCTTCCATCTGGTTGAATGTTATCTTGAGAGTAAGTGATGTATGTATTAATATAACAGTTCCATTCTTAGATTGCTTAAAAATAAATGGCACCTATAAGTGACTTAAAACAGAGGGTAATTTGACTCCGCTGTGTGAAATTATTCACATATATCCAACGCTGTCGGGTTCACGGCCTACAATAGTAGCACATATTGCAAAGGCAGTGATGATGCTGAAAGCTCTCAGGCTCACTGTGGCCTCATCTTCTCTTCCTCTGTCCAGTTCCCCTTACAGCTAGACTCCTTTCATGTTTCCTACATGTGAGGAATATTTACTGTGTAATGCCGAAGCAGAGACAGATCTTTCAAATGTCTGATCTTGGCTGTTATTTGAAAATGGAGAATAATTTGCTTGATATAATCCATATTATTTAAACCTCACATACTTCACACTCTATTATATTTCTATATTTTTCTTGGTTGAAGAACCTCTGGCTTCATTATGCTGCCCCCTCTACCCCCATCCAACCACTTCTGAACCAAACCTACTCCCTTTTGTGTGACCCTGATTGCAGCAGAAAATCACTGAACTGGAGTTAAAGGGAATGCCTAGAAATCCAACCGCCTTTCTTACACAAACACACACACACACACACTCACACACACACACACACACACACACACACACACACACACACACACATACGCACCTTTAAATACCATATTTATGGCAATGCATTCTCAATACTACACACATACAGTAATTGTACCTGTGTACACAGCTAACATGAGTGTATACATGCACGCCCACACACACACACGCTGAGAAAAAGCTTCTTGCTGAGCCAAACATGCATACATGAACACATACTGTGTGAATGTACACACACACACAAATGCATTGATTTGCCACACACTGGGTGTCCATTCTAGCAAACAAAGCTGTCACTTTACAGCAATGAGCAAGTTCACCACTTAAATCTAGACACACACACACACACACACACACACACTGACAGCTCAATTTTCTACTGCATAAGTGCCTTTCTCTCCACATCCACTGCGTTAGCGTGCGATCCTGCTCTTGCCTGGCGTAGGTGGCAGGAGCTCCTTCCAGTTTCGGCAGCGGCGGCGGTGCAGCTCTCCGCTGTAACATCCACCCTTTGACTCCACATATTTGTCTGTCTCTCGCTTGTGCTCTGTTCATGCCGCTTGCTTCAAACTAGGTCAACAAACTCAGGGTAAAGCAATGACGTGCTCATGCATCTGTCACTGGATATTAGTTGTATCATTGTCATTAGGCAGGCAGGCTGCCTGAGGACAATTGTAGCTCATTTTATTGTATATGGAGAGATTAATTTGTCAACTTGGCCATCAGAACATTGAATTAGAGGTATTTCTTTAGACTAATGAAAGCAATGAATGTGTAATGGCCAAATTTTGAACTTAGTAATCATTACAGAGTTACATATGACACTACCTGTGGTTGCATGAGTGACAATGACTCATTTAAATGCTTAATTTTACACCAGATTTGTATACCTGCAGTCAGCACTGCAATAATTAATGCAATGTCTCCTATCTGTTTGACCAGTCGTACAGTATTTAGGATTTTTTCGAATGTAATCAAATAAAATCCATAATTTGACAAGTTAATTTTGACAACTGATGAAGTTCAAGCCTTTACTAACACTGCAGTGTCATTGCATGAATTTCCAGATTGGATGACATCACAGTAATGGTGGCATGCAACCTGGATGCAGAACGTAACTTCGGTAAGAGTTAAAGAGATTTAAGGGGCCAACACTTACTGTACACGTGCACAAGAAGGAAATACAAAGCTGTTAACATGGTTTTGTCGAGTGATGTCTTAGCTCATAATCCAGCATGGATGTGCATACAGTATACTCTGAATGCGCATGTGTTCCACAACTTGCAGAGCAGCATGAAATGTTAGCACTCAGCATATAATAAGAACATTATCTGGCACTTATTTCTTTGATTATTGTCTAAACTGTATCCTAAACACATACAGTATTTGCATTTAAACTGTGGCCCTGAGAAAGAGCTGTTTGCTGAGTCACTTTTGGCTGGAGTCTCAGCATCAAATCCTCTTCAAAGTGGCCATGATTCACAGGGATCAGAGCGAAGGAGGCACTGGCACTGAAGTCCTGAAGCAGGACATTATGAAGGATATCGAATAGATACACTTGTGGACAGAAGTGTAAAACCCCAAATGATAGAATTTCCAGTGGAATAATAGTGTTGCCTTTCCTCCACATGTCCCAGATACTTTCAAATCTCTTGCCTTATGGCTGAAACCTGTAAACAACACAGGGAGTAAGTCTCTTGGTGACCTTCATTCTCCCAGAAAAAGACTCCACAGTAGCACTTGACCAAAACGTTATTTATTAATATAAGCAATGTACCACGCACTAGAAAAAAGATACCTATTTTCACTCTAGATCCTGTTTTCATAAAATATTTCTTTCAAGTGTGCTGATCCAAGATCAGAGTGGCTTTTTTTGTACTGCCCCGCCCCCCAGAGACCTCACTGACAATCAAAACAAAATTGGTTTGCAGGGTAAAATAGGAGTAATACATGATTTTTCTGACACCTCGGTGCTGTGGTGCACCGCTTTTTAGTAAAGCTGGGAAACTTTAATGGGGGTGATGAGGTCTCCGGAAGAGGCCCTTGAGCAAGTTCATTATGCTTGCCAGTGCTGATCCTGGGTCAGTACCCTGATTCCAAGGAGGCTTTATAAATACAGGTCCCAGTCAGTTGAAACACACAGGTGATTTTCATTAAGACGTAGAAAATAGTGATTTTGTTTTATTGAAGTATCTCAACGGACTAAGACACTTATAAAGTGTAGTAGAAATATCAGAGGTGAGGAGAGTTTACTGCGGTGTGGGCCAAGCTCTGTTCCATTCAGTCAGTTCATAGATAGATAGATAGATAGATAGATAGATAGATCTAATGTCGAAATATTAATGAAACTTCACTGTCATATGAGCTAATGTAGTACGCCAGCAGAATAAGTAATGGCCCACCGTGTAACAGCCCTTCTGCTGTTGCTCTAGCATCACTTGAGGCAATTTGATTTGTAATTACAAACCTCTGGACAGGACACAAATGTGTCTGGAGGCCTTATGAATATGCAGGCCCCCTTAATATAAACTCATTTAGGCTACTTGAACTGACTGAACTGGAACCAGATTGACTCTGGCCTCGCTACTGGCCTAACTTACATTCCATATATAACTGTATGAAAATAGAAACATTAATTAGATACATCTTACATAAAAGCTTTTCTCTGAACATACAAATACCAGGGAAAAAGTGTGTGTTTGCGTTTTTGCGTGTGTGCGTGTGTGCGTGTGTGCGTGTGTGTGTGTGTGTATATGTGTGTGTGTGTGTGTGTGTCGGGGAGGAGAGAAGAGGGGCTGATTGTTCTACAAAGCCAAACGACTGCAAAAAACACCATAGAACAGTAAAGAAAACCAAAATGTTTCAAACGCCGTCCATTCCTGTGTTTTTTTTTAAGCTTTCTCGGCCTTATGCCTCTATATATGGCATCAATTTTACATGTTTGAGGAGGGGGTGTGGGACTCCATCAAGAGTCATCAACAACCATCCTGGATCATCCATTTTTCAACAGCGCTCTGTGTACAGTATGTGAGTGTATGGACAATATAGAACCTATTTTACAGCACCTGTGATCATTTCCAGCCGTCACAAGAGGACGTGCCTTAAGGTCCTTCATGTGTCAGGACCGCAGAAAAATTGAAGCTTTCATCAAGACTCCAATTTTTGTACTCTACTTCTAAAACTGGATGGAATGACACTGATGCAAAATAAATAGGACATGTACAGGATATGCTTGTGGCTTGTGGCCAGAACTAATAATTCTGCAGCTCATTTTGTGCTGATATCTAATATATAGACTGAACAGTTTTCATGCCAAAACAATGATTTTGTGTTTACCCAGAATTACATCATGCGCAGCGGAAACTCTCCATTGAAAACAATGCTGATGAAATTTCTTTGGGGCTTGTAACTCATTGGAATAGGTCAAGATTTTGCGCTTTAGTGCTTACTGGCTTTTTTTTTTTTTTTTTTTGTTGCCAAGAGTTAGATGAAATAATAATTCTAGTAACAAGAACTTTTTTATGCAGCACTTTTCAAAACAAAGTTACCAAGTGTTTTACATGGTTTAACCATGCAGGATTAAATCATTTCAGGACTGAGGCACTAATAACTGATACCACTCTCATCTCACTAAATATGAAGCAGCAGCCAGCTAACTTAGCTTAGCACAAAGACTGGAAACAAAGGGAAACAGCTAGCGTTTTAATCCACACAAAAACCCAAAGTGTAAAACTTACACTTGGGGTGCCAGGTAAGCAGACGAGTTTACTAGCCTTCAGCTAATAACCCACCGTAACATTGAAGCTAGGTGGATTTTTCTGCCTTTGGACAGAACCTTTTCCTCCATTTTTATTCTTTGTGATAAGCAAAGTTAACCATGCTAACACTAGCTTCATGATTACTATAAAGACACAAGAGTATTAATCTTCTCAACCAACTCTTAGCATGAAAGTGAATACAGTGAATTCTCATATAAAAACAGGTATTATAAGAATATCTGAGACTGAGTGGGATGAAATTAACTGAAGCCTGCTGCAACAGCTCCCTTGGTAAATTCAGTATAACACACATTTTCACAGCACTAATTCCAAGTGGTATCCATCATGGCAGAGTTAGTGCTGTGGAACTGGACTGTAGACTGACTTAATCAAGACAAAAGGAAATTTTGAGTGTCAAACGTTTCCTCTAAGCCAAGATAATCGACAGGCCCTATTGATAATAAAATAAAAATATATGAATAAGAATAAAAGAGTTTAAAATAAAATGTGGAACTGTTTTCGTTTTGCTGTTGTCAGGAAAAAAAACAGCATTGCTCTAATCTGTTTATTCATGTACTGTAACATACATGCCCGGGGATGAGATTAGCATGTTTAGTACTAGATTGGTATGTATTTATGCAATTCTTGTGCATTTTGTGTGTAAGAATGTAACCCAGCATAAACAACCAAACCTTCTTGGCATCTACTCTAAACTGCATTGCTAGGTCATAAAACATCATGAACAAAAGCTCACTGAATTAATAAAGCAGACAGCCACTGCCCCAACACAAACTTATATTCAACAATTAACAGCTGATGTGAGAGCTGGTTGACTTGCTGAAAATACAACTAATTCTAATAATAATAATAATGATAAGAATATGTTACTAGATTAGAAAGTAGAACTAATTCCAAGGAACAACTAAAACTAATGTGCTACAAAATGAATGGTGAGGGTTAGTTTTAAACATGTCCAGTGGTGGCGTTGGGGTTTGTTTCATCAAAGAATAAACAGCTCAGCATGCGGCGGTGTGGTGGATGAGGTAACAAAGATAATGGAGGGAAATCTGAAGCTGTGTCTCTCTGTGCCGCACCCTTTCTAAAGAAGGCACTATGGGTGCTTCGCCATCTCAACGACCAAGATTCAGCAATGCAACCCCTGTCCCCGAACGTCTCTGAAGTCATAGCTGTCTGGTGTTTGGTTTCTGAGAGTCATAAACGGGACCAGTCCATTCAAATTAATGCTGGCGGCTTGTTGTTCCACTGCTGAGCGTTAATTCTCCTTGGAGGGCCACTACTCAAAGTATCATGGCCTTTCCACTGTGCACCACAGCACACATGTATTTCTGACTCATACCACTCCAGAGGCAGCGCATCTGTCACAACTCCCAACGAGTGGATCCACCTCATTTCCTCCTCCACGCTTAGTTTTGACCTTAAATCACGAGCCGCGGTGCAGAGTGGCGGGGGACTGTGACTGATCACAGGCCGAGGCTGACTAGAGGTAGAGGTAGCTGACCCAGTAGACTATGTTGAAGAGCAAGAAGGAGGTGGGGAAGAAAACACGGGAGTAGGAATCCAGCTCGCGGATGTTGACGTGGACCCGTCCTTTCTTCCAGCCGCCTTCTTTACACTCCTCGTAGCAGCAGAAGAAGCTTGTGCAGTCTTTCCCGTCCAGGCACTCGTACAAGCAATTGTCTTCGTAGTCATGCCAGAATAGGGAGTTGCCCATGGGCATCATGGGCCGAGGGTTGTGAGCCATGTTGAAAGATGAGTAGGCCTGTATGGGACGACAAAGAGAGAGAGCGCTACGGTGGAGGAATTGACTGAGGAATTGACTTGGCAGACCTGTCAAGCTTTGATTTTCTCAATATGTTCAAGTGGTGTTCATGGACGGGACTCAGCATTTAAAGGTGCAATGTGTAACTATTGATCACCTGTCAAAGGTCACTCCAACCACTAACTGCAGCTCACTATGCTCTTTTCTGTCACTATCATTGGCTGTAGCTACTAGCTGCCGTTAGCTAGTTAGCTTAGTTAGCTGTGCACTGTGGGCTGACTCGAGTCTGCCGGGAGCTACATAGTATATATTGCTCCGTACAAAAGGAGGGTGGTCATTTGTTTAGCCTTTCCCACACCTAAAACACAAGTGCAAAGGTTGTTTTTTTAACCATTGTAAAAAAAAGATCCTTTTTTTAAACCAAGTCTGCGCCAACCCATGGAGCTAACATTAACTTATTTAGCTTGCTACAGCTGATCAAAGCTGCCAGGGACAGCTGGTAAATTTGACAAAAGCCAGCTAGAAATGAGAAGTCTGCTCTAGTCTTCCTCTATTGTTGTTTAAGAAACTACAAAGAATGTGGTGTATGTGCAGTGTGAGACTGGAGAGCTTGACAGGCGTAGCAACACGAACTAAGCAGGGTTTAATGACAGTCAATTTCAGATGGCTGCTCTGCAGAAGTCACCTCGATCCAGGTGTGGATCACTCAGGCAGAAGCACTATTATGTTTTGAAATCAATGTAGCTAAAAAAGGAGTTAAGGGTGAAAAAGTAAGACAGGTTTTAAAAATAATGCTATGTTCAGCATTGTAACAGCGTGCTGGACTGTATTCTGTTCCAGTGAAGCTGCAGTGGAGAAACCGTGCCATTTCTAGTGGATTACATTCAGTGTGATTGATCATTAGTGCAAATTGGCAAGTCTACAAAGGCACAAAGCTCTGACACATATTTATTGATGTTTCACATTGCTGAGAAAACTCCATCACACTCAATTATTGATGGAATGGACACATCTCAAAGTGATGCACCGGTCTCTGTGGTTGTCAAGTGATCAGCTGGAATAAAAAGGTACACGACCAGACTACTAAACAGGCTTTTGAAAAGGTTTTTAAAAAGCTCAAATTTGCTCTTAAAATTGGATTTTTTAATCAAATGAATCACAATTCTTATGTTTAGACGTATCTAATGTTAAGATAATGCAAAAGTAAAACTAATAACGTTAAGAAACGTACAAGCATATAATAGCAATAATCATTGTTATTCATTATTTTCTCCTTTTTATAGTCACATAATGCAGCTGTAGCCTGAATTTTTAGACTGGAATGCTGAATAAGTACCTCCTGAGAAAATTCATTACGTGACTTCCTCCCTGATGTTTATGAAATCGTGTGGGACAACCTAATTGGGATAAAATCTTCACGCATTCTTCCAGTCCTCTACTCTTAAAGGAAGAGTGGGAGGCGAGAGGGGGAGAGACAGTAGAGTCAGATGTGTCTTGTGGAGTAAGAGAAATGACTGAGTGGGTGGCACAAAGGGGCCACACGGAATGGGGGGAGGGAAATATGAGGCTTCCCCGCAGACAGACAGATGAGGCCAAAATACAGCGGAGCTCCAGAAATGCAGAGGAGGGGACTGAATGTAACACAACTTAATTGTTCAGCCCAGGCTGACAGTCTTTTTAGCCCTGAGACACATTCAGCAGAACTCCTCTACACTGGGAGGAAATAATGAAGAGGGAGGGGAGCTGGAGAGAGGGAAATGACAGCAGTGGTGGCTGACTCAGTCTTAGTAGATGTGCGCTGCTGCCATTAAAGCGTTCGCGGCAGGTGCAGCCTTGAGAATGCCCATACAGAGCATTAGGCTCTCGAACTGGAGCGACGGCGAGAAATGCTTTCAGCCGCACGTGCTCGGAAAGACGCACATGTTAGACGCCCGAGACATTGTGCATGTATGTTGACACCCTATGGATACAATCAATATGAGTTTCTGAAGGCTGATATTATTAGACTGAAGACACCACGAGCCAGCATCGAAATACTTTTTCAATGTTATTTCATTTTCATTGAAAACACTTGGATCATCGTCTGACACCAAGACTTCAACTTGAACCAGGCCTGGACACAGAGGAGCAGGCTCACAAGCCCTGACATGTCAACACGCACATACACAGTTGGGTCTCCATCACTTTTGGGGACACTCCACAGACTTACATTAAGCAACAGTACATCACAATCATTGGTCATGATCACACAGGTGCCCAAGGGTCTTGAGGGCCCCCGGTGTTGCTATGGCACCCATGAACCTAGAGTCCTACAACTAATGTGGTATTTGTCTGCAAGGTCTTCATTACAGTTTACTCAAGGAAACACGTTGGTCATATTTTGCATGCTGGTTTCAAATGATCATTACTTACATATTGGCTCTTTTATGCAGCAACCCTCAAAGAAGAAGCTTTCCAGTAGTGGAGGTGGATGTTAAGATAAATAAAAGGCATTCATATACAGCATTACTCACACATTCATCACGGGCTTACCATTCTCTGCGTCTTGGGAGGAGGCCTGCGTACACTGTAGGAGTAGTAGTTGAGCATGGCATACTCGATCATGGCGGCGAAGACGAACAGGAAGCAGACGGTGACAAACAGGTCCATGGCTGTTACGTAGGACACTCTTGGAAGCGAGTTCCTGGCCACTGTGCTCAGGGTGGTCATGGTCAACACTGTGGTGATACCTAGGAAGGTAATGCAAGGGTGAGGAACAGCAAGAGAATTCACTGTGTCTAAATGACGAATAGCTGGTCAGCACTGGGGTGACCCATGTGGAAATTGGTGATTATATAACATGTGGGCAGAGGTTTATTAATCACCATTAATAATGCATATGGGGTATTCTGGGTAGATGTCCCCAGTCTTGCATCAATCCCGTCTTCTATGAAATATCTGCAGTGGGGGTTTGTTTGGAGTGTGGTGAAGCAGAATAGTTCAAATGGTCAAATAATTAAAATGGTCTTTCTTTTATTCATATCTCTTTTCTTCTCATGTCAGAAATCGATTTGCGGGTTAGGATCCTCTATTATACAGTGGAGCCGCATCAGAATTAAGAGGCAATGCCTGACACCTCCTCATGACTCAAACATGACTTGTCTCTGAAGTGGCTCAAGCAGTGCAGCCATAATTCAGCAGGCAGGCCATAAAAAGATGGCCCTTTATTCCTGTATATCTGTGATGGTAAAGAATTCAGCAAAGTTTTACTGTCTTAGCCCCACTGGAAACTTCCCAGACATTACATCGATAGAAATGTAACTTTTCTAACATTTAAATTGTAATATTATAATTTCATCATATTGTTTGTCTGGTAAAATAGTCAGCGCCTTTTCAATCTTGAAGTCACTGATGAGTAGTCACATTTCAGACTCAAGACCACTCCGCTGGAGCTGGACAACAGCTGTGTTTGCAACTGGAAAAACAGCTAACAGCTGATTTTTGGGTCAGTGGTTAGGGTTGGTCTGCAGGAAGTGATTTGAAGTCTATGTAATTTACCCAAAAGTGACCTAAGTAAGCTTGTACGTGTGTGCGCGTGTGCATGCATATCCGTGTTTGCATGCGCACGCTCAAATTGTTTTGCTACATTTTCAGGACAAGCTGCAGGTTAACTCAAAATTGCAAAAGTGGAAGTGCTTCGTGAAGGAGAAGAAGAGTTAAGCTACTGAGAAGCTATTTGATTCAGGAAACTCCTCAAACTGCGATGCTACCACCTGAGAAATGTAATTAAACTTGTAATGCTGTTACTTGTACACTGACTGACGCCTGTGTTACTGCAGGTTCTAGTGTCCTGAACATGAGACCCTGATGAGATGTTGCACAGTTCAATAGTCCCACCCAGATATATGCAATGCATTTTTTTTCTTTTTGTTGCATTTTATAGTTCTTACAGTTTCGCAATCAGAAAAAATGATTATCAGTGAACCACAAACAGGCTACATGCTGAGAGTGACTTGCTGCTGTTTTTGGGGCGCTGACAGATTTTCATCAAGAGCTGGAGACAGGCAGTCAGATCATTATATTATTAATACAGTGGGAAGGATGTCTGTAACTCTTGAAAGGATTTAAAATGTCTGCATTTCTTTGAATGTACACAACATTAGATGTGAATTTGTTGGGTAAATTGAGGATATCTAAATTTCAGTACAAGCTTTTCATTAGATTTCTGATAAGAAAGGCAACAGTGTCTGAACACCTGCTCGTGCATATGACTTGTTAAGAGACAGCAGAGTGTCTTTTTTTTTCATTTATTATCAGGATAAAATGTAGTGAGAGCAGCATGTGAAATTTAAGGAACCAATCATTTATATAGAATGTAGAAGCTTTTTTTCTGGAAAATAACTAGAAACATGAAATGTATGCAGAGGAATACAAAAATGCAATATTTCTTCTGGAAGGTGAAGGACACTAATAATAAATTCTCAAAAGTAAAAATACGAATCTAAAGGTGAACTTAAGTTTAACTTCAATTTTAACCTTAACTAAATGCAACTTATTTTCTCCTGAACTGAAACCTCACTGTCATTTGTTTAACCTCATTTCTTTATTCACGGGTTAAGAGCTTGACTGACTGATGATATTCAGAATCACATCATGAGATGAGTTCTGCAGTCCTTCCTCCTGCACTCTCCACTCAAGTGAACAGCCTGACCAACCAGCATCTCTTCTTCTTTTTGGACTTTTTGTCTAACATCTCTGTGGACTCCGGTTCATTTTGCATGGTGCTTTCTTTCTGAGTCCACTCCTCCTCTTTCCTTTGCAGAGCTGACTGACGTGAGGTTTCCTCCTCCTCTGCTCTCTTCACTGTCTTGGTGTTTTCATTTTGTTGCTGCTCCAGCTGTGCAAGGTAGGAGGCTTTAGTGTTCTTAACCTCCTCCTCCAAGTCCAGGGCCTTCATCTTAGTCTTTACTTTAAGGGCTTCACTGGTTCACAGTTTGGCTTTGAGCTCCTGAATCTGACAGCGGAAAGCTTCTTGGTCCTCCAGGTAGTTTTGGGCCTTTAGAGGCTGCTGCTGGAGTTCCTCTGAGCTCTCTTCAAGCTGTTCAGTGTGCTTTTGCTGCTTTGTGCTGCACTGGTTCTTTGAGGCAGTCTTCCCCTCATTGTCAGGTCTCTGCTCTTCAAGGTCTGTCTTCGCTGCGAGGCCTTTATACTCAGGGCTGGATCCACCTCTCACTGCTCTGTTTTGCTGCTGCAGCTTCCTGTTGGCGTCTTCCAGCCCAAATCTGAGCTCATGATTCTCCTCCTCGTAAAACCTGGCCTCGTTGCTGTGAACCCGTTTCAGTTGGTCTTTGAGCTCTTCAGTTGTTCTCTCAGCTGCTGCAGTAGAGTGCTTGTATTTATTCTCAACTTCTTCCATTGAGATCATCATGTCTGCCCTCACTGGGTTCAAAATTGGACTTGTCCTAGTGATACCAAGTCTGTGCAAAGCCCCAGGTGTTTCCTCTACCACCATCCAGCTCTGTGTTGTGCTGGTTCTCCATGTTTGTTTTATTTGGTTTGTCAACTCTTGTTTTATGTTGCGTCTGTTGTGGCAGCAAAATCTCAACTGAACAAACTGAATTTTCCAGCTCCAGTTTAAAACCTCAGCATACAGTATTCACCGAGCTGTGATGATTCAGACTGTGTGGATGCAGCCTATTGTTTGTTTGTTTTTTTAATTTCAAGACATTTTTTTGCATTGTATGCTTAATTACTCATATGAAGGTCAGCTGCAGTTACAAAAGCAGCTTTGAATTCAATTTCAGGGATTTCTTCATCAGCAACAAAGTGAGCCCTGCTTTATGCCTCACTGTCTTTGAAACTACAGGGTTCCTGTATTTGTTTTTCTACAATGTGTTTCCAGCTACAAGTGGTTGCATAAGAGGCCCTGACTGAAGATATCAGTATGATTTCTATCATATATAAATGAGCAACAACAGATGACAAACATGGCTGCCATGAACTAAAAAAACTTTGCACAGGACAGGCCTTATCAGGAAAATGGCCATAACTCTTAACAGTTTGTTCAATTGTCAGAAATAATAATAAGGAAATAAGAAAAACATTTACCTGCCATGTGCCATGTTGAGCTGCGGAAGATGGGTTGGCCCATCACACATTTGCTCATAATTTAAGATGCGTTTGAATGATCTGGTTTAAACTGACAGGAGACATCCTGCACTGTCTCCTGAACATTCACACCACGTTTTGTTCAAATCTGATGACGGGGGGACAAATGGAGGTGCTGTTATTGAAATTTTTACTGGCTTTCATTATTTTTTATTATTATCCCTATTATTTTGATCTAGCATCACTTTTCATCTATTTATTTCTTTTCCTGGCAGGAGTTGGCCTGTATACTTATGTGACAGAGAAACTGGGCATAATTCACCACTGAGATCTATTCAGGACTTGTGGATGCTGACAGCTAGGTCCTGACCTATGTACAGACTGTGGTCATTAGTCAGCCTCTGCAGACGTGACGCTCTCATCACTCCACTTGTCTTATAATGACAGCAATGAATGATGGAAGCGAGCCCATACTGCTTCCGACTTAAGCCTGACCACTGTTGTGAAAACTTGCATTTAAATGAAAATGTCTCAAAGCCAGGTTGAGAGAGTCGTGTCAATCACCTGTCAGGTACTCGTGCATGATTGCTGCGACTGGTGAGTTCGAACTTTGGGTAGGAAACTAACCTTTTCTGAAATAGCTGTAAAATTGTGAAAGCAATAATAATTACCTGTCACGCTGGTACATAACTATTCTAATCGGAGATAACTTTTAATTGTGTCTCATTGTGTCATCAGTGCCATTGTTTGAGAAATTACTCCCTGCGGCGTCTTAAAGGAGAATATTGTGTTCTCTTGGTGAAATGAAATCAATTCTTTCAAAGAGAGATGAACCCTGTGACATTAATGCCCACCGGGGGCATCGATATCTGCTGCTGTGACACGCACATCATTCTCGTCAGCTCGCCGTCTCTCCCTCTCATCCTCCCCTCTTTCTCTTCGTGTCGCGCCTCACCCCTCCTCCGCCTCTCCGTCCCTTCCTCCCTCTTCTCTGTCTCTTTCATCCTCATCTCCCTCATGTCTTTCATGGCAGAGTGTGCCACTGTTTTCACCCGTGGTTTCCATAGAGACGAGTTGCTCCCATCTATTTCAAGCTACCTCCTCTGGTCTAGTGCTCGTCTAGACTTTCTCTTTTCCCCCGCTCATTAGATTTGAGCGCCAAACTAGGTAAATGAACAACTCTCTGCTTCTGATACCTTAAACCTTACGATTTGCTCAAATCCCAGCGTACTGTAAACTGTGTGATCTCTGGAAAACAGCAAGTGCATCGACCTCACTGCTACCCACCGGCTCCCAGTTTGGGCTGCTGTTTCAAATCAAGGTCATGAGTTTTCTCTGTGCAGTTTAATTCAGTCTGTGGGAATTGTCGCTACATGATGCCATAGCAACCGGGTGACTCCTACCTGTGCAGGCGATCTGCACAACACAAAGTCTCACATCTCCACGAAACAAGCCATCGCGGCGGAGTGAGGAAAGCTCCAGCACATATGCCTGTGCAAAGCAAATATGCTGCAGTGCCAAGCAATCTTGATGGTGTGATCGCAGCATCCCATATTCTGTTTTCAAACATTCAAATTTACAAAATGCAATTTTTTGAAGATGTGATACCTGCTGTGAAACAGTGTCATTCATGTGTAGATGGGATGTTGCCACAGTATGTTGACAAATATCAGATGTTGACTTTTGGTGTGTGTCCAGGGGTAAACCAGGTGGAACAGACTGCTGCTTGTGCACACAGAGCGTCTATAAATAGTACTGAGGGGTACCAGTCAGGGATCAGTGGTCGGGTCACAAGACTGCTTGGTTTTTATTTTGACTCCAGACTTAATCTGTTCTAAGAGCAGTATTTTTTTCTACTTCAGCTGAAAAGCTAGAACACTGAATGCTGGGTTTGTCAATATTAACGCTGCAGTTTGTAGCTTTCCACCTATTTGTTCAACAGAATTGATCGAGCATTCAGTGTTTCTGAAGCTGTTTTGCCTCATTTTGGCTGGTCTCATTCCTCTGAATTGCCACACAACATCACTGATTTGTTCAGTGATTCTTAAAGGTCTGGTGTCAAGTGCTTCCTCCAGCTGGATGAACGGGCGACCAATCAGAGTTTTGTTGATGGGATGAAGAATGGGGGCGTCTGGACTGTCACAGTCTGACAGCTCTTTTCCTGCTGCAGCTCTCTCCCTCACCTGCTCAGCCAGCAGCCTTCACCACTCAGCCACGCCCACCTTCCCAGTCACCTGAGCACACACCTGAGACTCATCTCCAATCAGTGCAATGCTGTTCAGCTCTCCCACTCTCACCCTTTGCCAGGTTGTTGTTATTTGCCCTCATACAAGACTCTCCAGGAATTATCTTCGGACTGGCCTCTCAGTATCAACCCTGCCTGCCTCTGACTTACTCTTCTCTTCGGCCCTCTGGTAATTACCTCAGCTATCACTCAGCTAAGTTTATCTTATTCCACTGTTGGTGAAATGCTGTTCCATTGAGCAACAGTTGGTGGCAGTCACATGCCCAGAATTGTAGCAATGTGTCAACAAAGAGTGCTAGCAAGTAAACATGGATGTAAACAAGGCAGAACTTAAAGAAAAAAATTCTCTCTTCATGTGTTTTATGAAGAAGGAAACACATTGAACACCGAGATCAGAGGTGTGGAATGAACCTTCCATTGAATGACCATGTGTTAACTACAGCAGATATGGCCCATAATCCCCTTTTGCTCCCTGTCATAAGTAAAGATTAGACATCACAGCAGCCCCCAATAACAGTGAATGCACATGTTCTGGCAAAGTAGGCTAATGTGGAGTTGAAATTATGCAGTGAGAATAGTTGAAGTGGAATAAAAGTGCGTACTGTTTGCAAAAGTGCAGGCGTGCCTGTTTTGAGCTGCGAAGCACTCCAGCAGATTTTCCAGCACATCAACACAAAGTAAAATGCAGTGAACATAGGAGCTGACAGTCTCCTCAGCGAGAGCTTGTTTGTTTATGGTGATTATGCTGATGTTTTCAAATTAATGTGCTCGTGATTGAGGTTAAAATGCTACACAAGGCGGCTTCAGTCTAATCTGATTAAAGGTGTTTCACGCACGCCGTAGAGGCCTTGACTTAAGGCTGCATCTCCCATGCATGTAATCAGTGAGATGGCTCTACATGAGTCCCATCTGACCAGGGAGACACTTGGTACTAAACAGCCTGCAGCCACTCAGCTACTCCCCTGTAATTTATTTTCTCAGCCATCTATTTTCTGGTGGTCAGCTTGATAACAATAGAGCATGATACATGAGGCAAATTTAAGGGCAAAAAACGTCCTTGTATTGATGCTTTAATTACAGTATAAGAGCTTCTTTTTGCTGTGAAACATCTGAGTGCATTTGTGACCTTGTGGCTTACTTTATTTCATTTTGTTGGAAATAGTGACGGCTGTCATTTGACCCTCTCACGTGTCAGAAACAAACAGCTCGAGGTGAAAAACCTAGTTGTTCATATAGCGAGTTTGTCCCTGTGGTGAACAGAACATTTGATTTAGATTCCCCGATCTCCTCTCAGCGCAGTCTGAAGGCCTGATGTTTCTGTGCTATCGCCTGTCTTTAACTCACTGCCTTCTAGGTAGAGTTCCCACAAGGAACGTTGTCAGCTCTTACAACCAAGCTGACATATCACCATTGACAGGCATTTGTATGAATGATGGCTCTCACAGGGAAACCTCTGGTGTTTAAATTTTACCCCCACCACACCCATATCATGAGAAATGAGCTTCTTTTATTGCCAGCGCATGCCAGGGCCCAATGTTTGAGATGAATAAATAGTAACTGAACAGGAGGGTTTTTTGGGCTTGGGAGCAATTTCTTTGCTTTTAAATAGTTCAAGAGAAAACTAGATGACTGACTGTTCGCCCAAGAAAAACGACAGAGTCAATCATTTCAGCCCCCAAAACAACATGTTTACATTCAAGCAGTAGAAGTAAGTGACAGTTGGATGTAAAGGATGAAGAAGTGTGATGTTGTTTCAGAGCCTAAAAGCCTGCGTAGGGTGGAGGTTGTGTTGGTTGGATGGGTCAACAACATGTTGGACTTTATCTTCTCCTTGAAAGACATCAGCATCGCTAAAGAGAAAATCAGCTTTTAGTATTTGGGGTGAACTGGTCCTTTCAGTGAACTAGTGCGACACTCTGTGATATTGTATTGACTCCAGCGCAGCAGTTCTCTTTTACCCTCTTCAGCTCTATGTTCTCAATTTATACCTTTGGGGTGGATTTAATCCCCACCAACAACCCCCCCGTATTTCTGTCAAGATCCATCAGAGCTGCAGAGATTGAGGTCTAACGGGAATCAACCTGAGCTCAGCCCTCTTACTTCCAGCCCGCTGCTTTTCAACGTCCTGCCGCTGAAGGGGTGGCGGCTGAGTGACAGCTCTTTGGAAACACCACCTGGAACATGTTAACAGCTTGTCAATGCACACTGTCTTGAGGGGTGGGGTGGAGGCAGTGGCATCACCTGCCTTTTTCTTGGACTTCCACCTCTCGGCGATCTGACTGATCCTCCTCCCTCCTGACATTTCTCCCACAGGCCTTCACTTTGCTTTACATTCTCGCTGTGCCCACTTTTTCTTACTCTTATCTCTCCTCTCCCCTTTCAGCCTTGGGATCAAGTTTCAGGCTGAACTAAAAGTGGGGGCGGGTGTACTACAGAAGAAAGGCTAAATGACTTTCTATTATTGAGCTGAATGTGGATGTTTATCAGGACAGAGACAGCTTGCTTTTCCGCACTACCTGTTGACGGAGAGAGATCACAAGCCTTTCATTGCCTTTGGTAATGTATCACACCACCACCCACGCACTGTAAGCCTTGACTGCCTCTGCTTGGCTGTCTGCGGCAGGCAGAGCAGACAGACAGGTTGGCAGAGTGATGGAGAGACAGACGGGCACACACACATTGTGAGCAGTGTGATACGCATTAAATAACAGCTGCAGTAAGGAGGTGAAAGCTGGAAGAAACAGCAGTAGCTTTAACTGTGATGTAAGGACCCTCATGTTTTCCTGCGCTGGTAAAAAAGCTGTTACAGCCAAGTCAATTTAATATGAAGTAAACCCTCTCCAGTACATATTAATCCACTACTTATGAGACTTTTGGTAGATAAACAAGTCAAATGAATCAACTTTTGGTAAAGAGCAAGAAAGCAGCATATATCTGCAGACACGTTTCTTAACACGCTGAAAATAAACTTTTGTGCCGTTGTCTCTATTGATCCCATCTGCTTCACACTGTTCTGATGTTCAACTGTCACAGTGTCAACTTTCATCAACCTAGCCGCAGAAAGTAAGCTGAGCAGAATGCATGCTCAACGCAATCTCATATTATGATCAGCTTTCATTAACAGCACCAGAGGAAAGACTTCATTTGGCGCAGCGCGTGCTCCACTAATAACGCCAGCTTATGATTGAATTCGACACAACATGAGACGACTTTATCGCTCAGCTGTCAGGGAAGTTTTTTTTCTGTGGGCTGAGTCCTGTCCGTCCGAATAGGGACGGACAGGACTCCAATGCAACTTCTTGATTACCACAGAGGCGTTCCAGATGACCTTCTGTGATATTGGCTGACTGGCAGGCTGATGAAGGGCAGGAGGGACTGAGCGGAATTACAGCGCCTCATAGTTGTGTGTGTTTCCTTGATGGAAGTGACATCCGGGATGAAGTCGGCTTGAGTTCTTGGTTGATAAAGTAAGGAAGTTTCAGTGGTGGAGGTTAATTAGTCAGAATTTAACATCCTTCAGCAAGTATTACTGAGGTGCCTCGGAGCGGCTCTGGTGCCGTGTTTTGTTTCTGCTTGTGAGACCAGGGGAAAGTTTTAATTTGTTGTGTCCTACATCGATCTGACCTGCTGCAACACATCACATATTCTGCTGAATTTTGAGCAAAGAAGTGAAAGGAAACGGGTGAAAGCAAGATGCTGTCAAGTAAAACAACATGCAGGAGGGCATTGCAACTGTAATTAAGTTGTCCAAATGCTTTCTCAAGTTTCCACTTTATCATTAGCTGCCCATCTTAGCCATCGCACTGAGCAGATTCAATTAAGTTAAACCAGCTATGGGATAATAGCCAGTAATTTTGTTAAGATTGTAAGAAATGATCAGATTTAAATGCCTTGACCACTCTTGGATGGATTGCTGTGAGAATTGGGACTTATATCCATTTAATTTTCATCAAGCGCCATCAGCATGTGAAAATTTCAATTTGCCCAACACTTCCCTGATACTTTATGACCAAATACCTGCAAAGATCCCCGTCAGGCTCAGCTGTACTTTGTGTTCAGCGTAACAGCAGAGTCAGTTCAGTGATGATGAACCACGGTCGGAGATTCACGTATATTCACGATGTTATTTGGGTTACAGTCAGTGTGACTCAAGAGTTCATGTGGGATTTTAATTTCAGAAACTAGAATGTTTTTAATGAATTTTTCACCTCCTTGTCGTGTCTCTTCGCAGGTTTGGGACTGCGTCAGATTAATGGTTCATTGCCTCGTCTGCAACCTTTTCCTGACTGAGGTAGGCCACTATGCATTATTTAAGTCCTGGGCTGAAAGTGACACCCACTCCACCTTTTTTGGCATTCAGCTTAAAGTTTAACTCCCCTAACAATCTGTACCGAAACAGTTTAACCCCTTAGCATACAGTTTTCAGCATTTTTTCACCCTGAAGTAGCTCCAGTGGGGGAAAGAATTCACACTCTCTGACAGTGTCATTTATATTCTGTTTCATCCTGCTGCAGCTCCTCATTGAAGCTGTATGATGTAAACACTGAGTGATTTATTCCATTTTTATTTGATCACATTTCCCCTAAATTCAAACCAACAAACTGTGTTTTTTCTTTATTTTTTTAGCTTTCGTTCTCCACTAAAAGGTAAAACAAAGTTTGGTATGTATGAACAATGTTAAAATAACATTTAATGACTGGAAACTCTGCCCAATGCCATATTTGGATATATGCAGTCAATATATTCATTCTATACAGAATATCAGACACCTCAGACACTTACCTTGAATTCCACCTTAACTAGGGACCATCAGCACAACATCACCATCCACAGGAAAGCAAATGAGCTAAATGTAGGCATGCAGTTGGGGAGGAAAATAATTAAAAATGATCGTCAAATCATGCAAAGAAAAATAAGATTAACGCTAAAATAAAAGATGAAAATGAAACAAGCATGGATGGGACATGAATCTCAATTTAACGCTCAGCTAATGTTACACTGAAACATGCATATTCATTTCTGAATGGCTGATATACAGCATGACACATGCACACACACATGCTGTAATATTGCTTTTTCCTTTAATAACTACTGCAACAAAGACTGAGTTATAGTATTTCACTTACCGATCAAAAAAGAGATTTTTTCTTTTGCTATCAAGCTGTTGACTGAACAGGAATCTTTTAAAAAGGCTTTAAATCCTGCCACGAACTTCTGTCATGTTAGACTGATAGAGCTACAGCTTGAATGAGCAGTTTTATATTATCTGGCGAAAGTATTCCCTTCACTTCAATTAAAGCAAATGGATGACAAAATATTGGACATCAACACTATTCCCTACTGATAATCGTTCACAGGCAAGACAGGAGTTATCTGCCAATTTGGTGGGTGTAACAGAAATATTGCGACAAATTACTGCTCCCAAGGAAAATTAAGTTATTCAAGCCCTTTTGATATGAGGTAATGTCCCCCACAGTTCAGTGGAGCGACATGGGCGGTGCAGTTGTGTACCTAGGGCCGTCCTTGCAGGCGTGGCGTCGCTCTTGATCCAGAAAGAGACCCAGGAGAGGACCACGGTCAGGATACAGGGGATGTAGGTCTGGATGGTGAAGTAGCCCATGCGTCTGCTGAGGTCAAAGTACACTGTCATCAACACATAGTCTCCTGTTGAGAGAGAGGGGAAATAGAGCATAAAAATGTCAATTAAAAGGCAGAACTTCATTAAATAGATTAAAATGTGATAACCCGATAATAAATACTGCTGTTTATGGACGCACCAGACTACTTTTTTCAGTTCCAAACCAATTCTGATACCCAGATTTGAATATCAGTCAATACTGATCAGGAGTCACCAGTGTTCAGTTAAAAGGCTGTATCGAAGGAAACCAGGATCATTTTTTTTATGTCTAAGGCAATATCCGGCCTGACTTAAAAGCTGCTCTCCCAACTTTGCAAAACAAAATGTAACAAATATTATAAAAATAAGAAGTAAAATGTACAGCAGCAACTTGCTAAAAAAACCTTCACAATTAACAGGAATTAGAATTCAAGCGGCAACCTTTGAAATGCAGCACAGATTGATCAGGAATTCAGATTCAAGTACAAAACAATGAAACTGCTTCATGTGAGAACAAAACGTAAGCACTTCCCTCTCATCTAGCACCACAAGCCTGTCTAAATTTCAATTTGTTCAATACTTTTGTGATCAAATACTTTCAAAACCAATGAAATTCCAATCAACCTCAGTGTGTTTACTGCTAATTTCTTTCCTTCAGTATTCATTTAAACACATTATCTCTGGTTTTGATAAATGCTGTGTGTACTATGCAGGACACAAACTTAATTAATCTTGTCATTACTCAGTAAATATTAGCATAAAGACGGTAAACAGCCTCGAAGAGCTGCTAGTGTGGCTGTAGACCATTACAATAGTCTTGTATGCTGGAGTTTCTAATACTGCTGTATGAAGTTGGATCATGTTGCAAGGTGACCCTGCTAATTTGTAAGTTACACTTTTCTATCTAAGCATAAACAACAGACTGTAATCCTCAAGGATCTGAAGCAGCACACTGGCTCATGGTTAATTAAAAGGTCTGATATGTAGCTGGAGGCGACATCACGCTGTGCTCTTAACTTGGTCATCAAAACAGAGGCCAGGACCAAATTTGACTGTGAGACTGTTACATTATCCTTTATTAGGGAAGCTGCGATCGTCAGTAGGGTTTGTAAGAAGACATCTGTGTATTGTGTTTCAGGCAAACAGAATCTTGGTGTAGCACTTACAAAACATTTTTTTCTGTCAGTGGAGTTTAACTGAAACCAGCACAGAGCAACATCACTGCAGTTTTCTAATGAGATTGTCAGAAGTACTCAGATCTGAAGTCTTCAGTAACTTTAACTAAGACAGAATCCGTCAAACAAGACATCAGAAAAGACTTCAGATTGTTTAGAATTAGCTCTATAATTGCTTAAAGTAAGATGAACTGGATCAAATGGGAAGGCAGACAATCAAAGGGAAAAAAACTAGGAACCAAAGAGACAGGAGAGGGAGGACATAGCTGGAAAATAGTGAGGTGAATAAAATGTACAGAGAGCAGAAGACAGAAAGAGAAATGACAAGAGGAAAAAGCCCTTAACGGAGCCCAGAAGAACAGAGGAAGGAGCTTCTCTCTAACTTGAGCAACGATACAATGAGTCAGCGTGAGGAGAAGAAAAACAAGGAGAGTCAGAGAACTTACTCTGCTGCCTCTTTAATGACCCCATTACAGTAGGACGCTTGTTATTGTGACTGTTAATTGACAGCAGCAGGTAGATATTGATCACTTGGTGAACAAAAGCCATTGTTCTGTAACCTTGATAAAGTAGTTCCCATCAGATGAGCGTTACTACTGGAGAACGCCTTTTGTTGATCTGCTGCCACTCAAGTGTGGCAGCAAAAACATGTCAGACTGTATAGACGACATCCTTTTGTCCTCTGCTCGCAGCTGAATCTCACCTTGTACTCCACATAGAACTGGAAAAAATCATTTTAATCACAAAGGGCAATGAATACAAAGCATGGTGTCCTGGCGAACCCGGTGCAGAGGAGTGTTTATCACTTGCACATTTGTATGTGTGTATCAATGCAGAGCGGGTATCTGCCAGGGTTTTTTCTACTTTTTTGTGATGTCCAGGGGTGTTTTTAGGCACTTTAGGCAAAAAAAATCATATTAATTTCAGTGACTCTCGCCACTTTTAAGTCTGTCATACTGATGCCCTATGCTGCCTTTCATTATCAAAATAAACCAACTGCTCATGCTACACTAAACACCTGATGCTGAGAGGAGACTGCAGATTGACTCTGCAGAGGGGGCGAGCACTCATTATGATATTATTAATTGAAACTGCCGGCTGCTGTGACCCCACGGTTCACTCACTCATCGTGCGAATTGTGTACAGGGAAATGCATAACCGGCTTCCCTATGTTCAATGTAAATATCACGTGGTCATATGATCATAAGTGGAGTGCTGTGAATGTACATGCACAGGTGCATCCTCAGCTTTATGGGGCCAGAACAGGGACTTTAAATTTTGGCACTGAAAAAGGAAATACTGTCATTTTGAAATGTTTGTATTGGAAGAAGTTGTGTTAGCAGTGAAAAATGCTCTACTAAAAACTACAACACGCAGTTTTTTCGTTTACCTGTGCTAGCCCCATACAACTTTGCATTTGTTCAGTTAAACAAAAGATGTGACGATGATTGAAATTCTAAAAATAAACTGAGATCCAGATGTTTGCTTTGCTGATGACAGCTGTGAAACACTGACCACACTGCATTGTGAGTGAGGGAACAAACAGCCACTTACACAGATAGTTAGTAGATAGTATGGCCTCATGCACTCGAGCAAATTGGGTGATAAAAATGTAGTGAAGAGGACAGTGAAGATGAGATATGTGGTGCAATCAATCACTTTTTGCTCATACGGAGTCAGTTCTGTAAATCCTGGATTGCCAACACAAAAATGCTCTTAAAAAGGACCATAAAGGGAATTTTGGAACTGCGGCCCTTAAAAAAAGGATGCATGTAAAAATAATTAGTTGACTGTATATCAAAAAGGCTGCGGCAACTTGGTTAATTTTCACCAAAGGAATGCTTCAACACAGGAATCCTGATCACAACACAGTGGGCACATAATAAGTAATTTGCTATTTCATCAAAATTAAACTGTCTTGTTTTAATTTTGTACACCTATTTATGTCCAAGACAGAGTGTATGCTTCCTAGAGCTATCCAAAGCGTGTTTGCCTTGATTTATTCTCTACTTCCTTCTGTGCAGTACAACACTGCACAGTTGTAGAAGCTCCCCAAGACAGACACAGTTCACATTCACACTCTTGTGCTGACAGAATGTTTAATTTGACAGTTTAATGCTCGGGCGATACGTGTCATTTCATTCTTGCTAATGTTGCAAGATTATACAGTTTGGCTTGCATTAATGACTGTATGGAGGCTGCAAAAATGCACATTCCCAGATGGACTATCTACAGCTGTGTGCATGCACACAGCAGCGCGGTGACTCCTGTGCATTGTAGCAAACAGCCCCTCTGTTTACATTCTGTTAGGACAGTAAAAAGCCGTCTGTTTACACTTTCCTGCAGAATACTTATTAGCCGAGTTGGCGGCTCTGTGCTTGTCTACAGACTCTGTCATGCCAGACAGTCAGGTCTACTCTCTGTTTTGGAAGCTGTGAGGAAAATCCTTGGGAAAACTGTTTTATTGCTGAGCTCAAGACAACTTAGCTGAAGTGTTGTTACTGTGGCTTTTCACCAAACTGACACACAGTCGTATGAAAAACATGTATATGAGTGCATTTCCTTTCCTCTAAGTTCTGAAAATGTTCCACGCTATTGTTTCTAAACTAATTCATCAGTGTGAGATGGTTATTAATGCCAGCCTGCTCTCTCTCACAATGAACCAGATTATGTGACAGCAGCACATTTATTTTCAAATGTTATGTAAAAGATAGTTAGAGCAATGTTCAGCAACCCTGTTCTGTTAGCTACTGAGCAGGAGGCGTTCAGGGTCTTGCTCAAAGGCACCTCAGTGATGGTCGTGAGGGAGGAGGAAGCACTGCTCTTTCACTTTCCTCCCAAAGCTTTATCCTGACCCCAAAGTTGATCCTTGAACCACATGCTGAAAATGAAAACTTCCACTAAAAAATGTTTTACCCCATGCAAGTGTCAGCATGTCGGGTTTTAGTTCTTTTTAATACTTTCCATGTTTGTCTTGAGGTTTTCATGCCTCTCTTCTAAATCACTGACACACCGAGTCCCAACTTCTCAGACGTCAAAAACAGAGTTATCACTTGTATGGCCCTCACCAGAGCACGTGACCCTGCACCCCCCTCAGCCTATTTGTAATGCTAACGCCATGTGGCCACAGACACAGGACACTAAAAAAGGAAAAAGGCAGGTTTCAAAAAAGCATTTTTTTCATTTTTAGCCCTTAACTGTCAATTTTGTTAGCTGGCTGATGTCTTCAGCTGTAGCTAGCTGAGACCGTTCTAATTGATTTTATCAGTGGCAGCTAGCTAGCTAATGAAGCTAACGCTATCTGCACGAGTTCATTGAAAATGGTTGACTTCTTAATGTTTTCAGCTGACTTGTTTCCAAAGAAAAATCTTGTTAAAGTGCCCTAAGTACTCACATCATGACCACATACATGATATTATGCTAAGCCTTGACTTTAATATGATCTGCGGTCAGCTGCAAGGCTGCATGAAGGCTCTCTCATACATCAAGTGGAGAAGGAATATCAGTATTGTGATCCACGATGCCATGAGAGGACAATGCAAGGGATTGTCAGCAATTTCACAACAGATTCTTTACAAAAAGGCATTCGAAAAATTTCCCAGGTGGACGTGTAAAGAAGGAGGAACATCAGCATTTCTGCAATGTAACCGCAGAAAAAGGCATAATAGAAGCTTTTGGGGAACTTGTGATGGGATGGTAGAACAAAGCACTGAAGTGTTTGGGATTCCGCATTGGGGCCTTTTGAAGAGGACACTGCTGAATTGATAACGATGGTGGATTTGCAACGGAGGTCCCCAGTGGCGCTGTGGCCGGGGATCTGTCCACTCTGTCCTCATTAAAACAGCCCCATACCTCATGTGTTTATGAGGGATGAAGGATAAAGCTGAAAGAGGGGGACAGAGACAAGGGGAAGTAAGAGAAAAAGAGGAAAAGAAACGCAGCATTTTCGAAGTTTGTCATGATGTAAATTAATGATAGGTATTTTTAGCCGGGGATCTAATCATCATGCGTGTGGAGATGGAGCTCCGGCAAGTGAAACAGGTAAAAGAAACGAGGTAATAAATGAGAAAACGGCTAATTTTCTTGAACAGCATGAGGTAGATGTGTAGGTTTGCCGTCGCTTTTGAGCATCTCAGCAGAAAATTAGTTTGGCTGAGTTTTGACGCTACAGCGGGAGTCCAGGAAAACATATCATTTATAAGGCCGTCAATGTGTCTCGAGACGAGAACGCTCATCAGTCACCATTTTTTGTGATCAGAAACAAAGATACAATGGCAGTCGCTCATTAGATATAAACAGGATGCTTGATCAGTATTCCCAGTGGGTGATATACTGAGACAATAGAATCTGTTACCATCAGTTCAAAAAAGGGATATATTTGTTTTAGCTATGTCATGTTTGAGTACTGAGACAAACACAAATCTGCTTTAACATATTATAACTGTGCATCTAATTTCCGCTGAGCTTCTTAATAATATCATGCCACTCCCTGTTATCCCTCTCCTAATCATGCCAAGCACTCTTGTTCCTCGAATATTCATGAACGGAGGTTCAGATCTCTTAGAAAGCTGAATGAGGTCACATTATGCAGACCAGCACATGTCTCTCCAAAGACAAAAGACTATATGGCACGAATACGCAACTCACAAACAAGGTTAAGCGAGGTTAAAAATCATTGCGCCATGCTCTTCCTCTATCTCCCTCATCCATAATGCTTTGCTTATTGAGCCAGCGAAATCTGTCTTTATCTTCACGGGTCATGTGAAAGCATTAAAAATGTATTAAGAACTTGTCCATCCCGTGCCAGTTGGGAGTATAATTACTAGCACCTGTTGGAGCGACAATATTTCTCCAGCTGCCTCCCCAAACAACAAACTTAAATGAAATCATCACAGAAGACAAGGCCTAAAAACCACACTGAAAGCCTGGGAAGAGAGAGGAAAAGGAGTGAATAATTAAACTTCCTTTTTAATCTTTAATCTTGGTGATTAATGTCAGTGGAAAAACCTATTTGCCCTTACACCCGAGGGGAATACTTATGAGCTTTGAGCTTGTAGTTATGTGATTACATTTATGGGTATGGGGCTGATGTTAACATTTGCCAAGCTTGGGGCACTGAGGTAGTCAAGTGGCTCGGGAGTTTTATTTGGAAGCCTGCTGAACAGCAAGTAAAACTTCTTCTGATTCCAGCTGCTAGTCTGCAGCGAAAACTGACCTTTAACCTCCACTGAAGGCAGGGTGGACGTGAAAAAGAGTTTCGCTCTGGAGATCAGTAAAGTTTTCTAATACTATCAGTCGTAACGCCATGAAATGCAACCATTCAGCATGTTTTTTGGGACTCAACTGCCTGAGATATCGACCTTTTCTCAACCTTTCATTGGCGTCTTCCTTACCTGCTGTTGTTGTGAGTACATCCGTCGTGTTCCTGAGCCCCATGAAGTCAAACTGGTAAAGCCTCCAGTACTTCTGGTCCGAAGTTGCCACTGAGTTTTGCGCCCACTTATACACAATCTCATCTCGTGGGTAGCCATCTAGAAACCACACAGAGAGTGAGGTCAGCGTGTGAAAGAAAGAGAGAGGAGAAGTTGAAAGCAACGGATGCAGGACTGACTGATGCAGCAATGCAGTTTTTATTGTATGCATGATTTAGACCTGATTTTGGCATGATTTATACAAATTTATACAGTAAGTTTTCATTGGCAATTCAGTGGACTGCAGACCAACTGAGCAATTACTGTTAACTTGTTTGCTTGGAATCTGCTGTGGTGCACCAGTGGTGAGCAAATATCATCTCTCCCATGTAATTCAACATATTATGGAGTTTTAATTGTTTATTTGTAATAGCCTGTCTGCCTTATTGCAAGATATTGTGATTTTGGGTAGGAGAAGGCAAGTCTATGTTAAAGAAAAGCACAATGAAATGAAATGAAATGTTTATAGAAATGGATATATATTCTAGTCTGAGATTATCGGCTATACATCTTCC
Source organism: Chaetodon trifasciatus (assembly GCA_037975065.1). Lineage (NCBI taxonomy): Eukaryota > Metazoa > Chordata > Actinopteri > Chaetodontiformes > Chaetodontidae > Chaetodon > Chaetodon trifasciatus. The sequence goes on along the minus strand of JBBMOE010000048.1, from coordinate 174,530 downwards.
ATATACTTGTGTGACAAGCATATTGTTCCACTTCAGTGACGTGTGAAAGTGCTTCTGCGTGCGATGCTTACAGAATGACCCACTCGAAACGCTTTCCACTTTGCAGCGTACTGATCCTGGACATGTTTAGCATTAGAACTGCAGGATTTCACATGCAGATCCTCGCTGGGGGAAGCAGTAATACACAAGCCCAGGGAAGCACCAAAGATGTTGAATTTTTATCAAAGCTAATGCATCAACAACAATGACTCCATGTGAAAGGTGAGCTCATTTGGCAAGTTGAGGCAAGTTTGCATAAAAAAAAAAGAAATTGAGTGACAGAAATAATGAGAAAGTGGGGAGTCTTATTGTGCCCAGTAGTGGAAACCAGACTAATTATGTAAATAGTCTCATTTAGAGGATAGCCATCGATAACCAAGAAGAGCAATCACTATGATGCAAGAGAGGTCGTTTTTTTCAAACACTAATGGAGATCGCAAGTATTATTGCCATCATATTTCTCTTGGTGTGTTGGTGCAATTATTTTTACTGCAAGCACTGTTGACATTGTGATAGCAGAACATCTTCGTTGCTAAAAAATGCTTGTCATTTGTCATGCCTTTAAAAGCCCCCTGAAGCAACATGTTCTTCCATTATGTTATGAATTAAACTCTTCTGTGGCCTTGGCTGCAATATTCTCCCTGGCTGTCCTCCATGCAAGCATGTGGGATGTCTGCTTCTACTGTGTAACTGTAAACAAAGTTAGATGTGAGGATGTCTGCCAATAAAGACAATATAATGTCAGCGAAGACGAGAGGGGTTTCAAGTCAACTTGATATTTGAATTCTTAACATTATTTGTGATGTACAAGAATAATATTGCACCTATGGGGCATTTATTCAGGACATTTTCCCCCATTTCAACAACCTTGTATAGCTAAAAAACCTTTAGCTATTTATTTTTCTGCCCCTTTACAACATTCAGCATATAGAAGTACCCGTCGTGCTTGAAAGTGAAACTGTCCATTCACAACCAATTGCATCAGTCAAATTACAGTACTGGTAATGCAGTCGGAGCCACTCATGTGGGGGGTGCAATCATGGCAAAGAAAAAAAAAATCCCCACAACTGAAATGTCCTCTTTTCAAGAATAACAAGTTCAACCAAATACGTATAAAAGGCAAATTGATTTCTTCACAAAACTCCCTAAAGCTCATTTTATTCTTTTAAATGTGGAAACCATACTTATCTACCTACAGTATGCACGCATACGGGTGTGGTTATGTTTAAAAATGCAGCTCTTCCCCTTCTCTGAAATACAATACAGTGTGCTTAATAAAGATAACTCATCACACTCTGTGAAAGCCTTCTCTAAGCACAATTTTTCCAACCTATTGCGGAGCAGCCACTCTTTTCAACAGCCGTACCTGTTTAGAAGGTCAGTCCCAGTTTATTTCCAGCATCAGCTTCCATGGGGATATATGTTTAAACTGGAAGCATTTAGCACATTTCCCTTGTTCTTCACACTGACACCCAAAGGCATGACACCAGTCCATTTTTAGATGATGTTTTCAAAATGAAAACAAGAAAGAGTTCATGGTTGACCATTCAAACAGCCCTGTGGTGGGGTTTCCAATGATGCATTAGGCCCCGTGGCAGCCACATTGGAGGTCCTTTGCTTTTTGGCTGAGAACTGCTGATTACATATTTGAATGTATGACTGGCCTGTTTTGGCAGCACTGAGCTGCGGTTAATTCTGCATTCTTTCCAGAGTGATCATTTTGCAACTGGTGTAACTGAGCCTTTTAAGGTTTTAACAGGGAGCAAATGTCTTTTCAACATATCTGATTGGTTTGCATACTTATTGCTTGCATTTTTTTTTTCTAGCTACCCTAGCAGCATAGCTTTAGGGATGGCAATGTTGGGTGGCCCTCTACTTCAGTCCAGACTGAAAAATCCCTACAACTACTGGATAAACTGGGATGAATGGGGATCAGTGATTGGTTGTTAGCATGCTACACAGATGTGTTTGCATATAGCTCAAAGCAGTGCTATGCAGCCTCGCAGAGCCTATTAGGTGTGTTTTAGTATATAGTGTTGATTTTGCAATCTGTATTTGTCCAGTGAACATGTAAGAACACAGAGTTTTTAAGTTCCGCCAAATTATTTTCATCTTGTTCTGCAGCTGTCAGCTGATTGACAAGAAACCAAGGGACATTTACCGAAAAGTTGCTATTTCTTGAACAGCCAATTACTTCCTGGCATACAATCATGGCCAGCCTTTTGTGGCACAAATAGCACCAATCGTACTGGTGAGTGCAGTGAAAATGTTAATATCCTTCAATATAGAACAACATGTGGTCTTTTTTCGAAAGTGATTGCGGCTATGCCTGTGATGTCGATAACTGCATGAGACCAAAGCGCTTCCAATCATTCTTAAGGCTTTCCGTGTTTTTTATACTGAGCTTACAGGTTGTCAGGAAAGTTATTTTTTCTAACATATTATCCAGTGAAAAAATGAAAAGTAATTATACAGTAGCTTAAAAGCTTCAGTTTCACAAGAGCCGAGACATGAATTCAAAACTTTTCTGCGAGATGCCAGACTGCATGCATAATGTCTGTCAGGAATACATCAAAAAACTTTTTATAATGTTTTGTCTCAATAAGTGAAATTGATTGCAGCCATAAGGGAGAAGCTTCAAATTTGCTTCATAATGAAGAGACAGAACATTTTAAAAGGCTTGTACATTAGGTTTGTACGGTATCATAATACATTAAGAGCTACGCGCCTTGAGTGGCAAGAGAGGTTGATAGCAGGGGATGCTTTAGTACATAAGAGAGGATTATGGACAATGGAGAAAAGCGACAGCCAAATGTGGCTTCATTATCAGAAATCCTGATGTGCAATGACTGAGGAAGACGTGTGTTTATGCAAAGGAGATGACCCGAGAGAAACACTTGTTAATTAGTGCACTTTTCTTTGGCATCTGTAATATGAAGATTGACTGAAACGATTCCTTTCAAACTTCTAAATGGTTAAATAACCTGAGACAAATGGAAATCTGGACGCAGATCTGGAAGTCTGTGATGCTGTCTCAAAGATGTTCATATCCACATTGTAAAAGGCTTTTTAAAATAGACATGGACGAGAAAATGTTCATTAAACCTCTTTAACTGGCCATTTTGAACTCATTTTCAGTCACCAAATGTAATTTGGTAGCTTTCGATCTGATCAGAAAATCCTGAATAAAGCCCATTTACATGAATTTTAAATGGGAGGATTCGGTGTTGGCACTTTAAAATGAATTCCAAAGTGACATACGCTAACGTTTATGATGAGGCAATGGTAGTATTCAGCTTCAGCAAATACATAACTTTATGGCTTTAATAAAGTGTTATTGAAGACCTTTGCTGCTAATCTGTTGCAGCTACAGACAGAAAAATACTCTCCATTCTCATGGTCATGAGCTGAGACTGTAAAAAAGGTTATTACTGCAAATCCTTTCACTGATAGCAGGGACATAATGGAAACCCATTTGCGGTCAATAGCTTTTTCACTATGTAGAGTGCTGTGACATCCGGCCTCATCACACTATGAACAAATTGTATATATGCTCAAAAATAGTCAGTTGATTACCCGAAGTCAATGCTGAAAGGAGGTTTAATAATGGCCTGTGATAAATGCTGCCATCTGAAGCCGTATCAGGTAATGATTATTGCCTAAATTAAATCATATCTAGCAGTGGAAGATGTCTTGTCCAACAGAATGACCTGTCATACAAAATCAAATGTGATTTTGGTGCTTTTTAGGTGGTGAGTAACTTCATAGGGACTGGCTAATGGAACAATAAATGCTTTGAGGACTCAAATTTCATGCCAGCATAGCCATTGGTAGTGCTAATGCAGCTATGAAGTCATTTTCTGTGAGTTACTGCACTCGGCTGTTTAAATGTGCATGAATACGCGCACATAGAACATAGAAATAGTTAATACAGTTGAGTTATTGTTATTTTCTTCTACATTAACGCCTCAGTAGCCTGATGCAGCAGGTGGTTTGTCACACCCACCCATCTGGGGCGTCCTTGGAAACTGTCTGGAAAAGGCAGGCACTTTCAAAAAATACTTGGCAGGTGATTGGATGAACCATCTGTCTGTCACTGCCTATCACTGGCTAACTTCAACCAGCCAGATCAGTGAACCATATGATGGGGCGGGACTCTTGCCAGAGCCAGTTGGGAGAAAATGTAATGAATAAATACTCTTCAACACTGATGCTACATCAGCGTCTATGCTAACAAAAAAACTGTTGTTTTCGACTTAACAGTTGCTTCTGGCGCTGTCGTCACATCTAAACCACGCCCACAGCTGGCAGTAGCTCCTCAAAGCATGCTGATTGGGCCAAACCACTTTTAAAAAGTGGATGGATGATCATTTTCCACAGATAATACTGATGAAGCAGAGGTCCTTATATGTGTCCCTTTGGTCTCATCCTTAGTTCTTTCTCTGCGTCTCTTAAATCCTCACATAGAAGGCTTATCGTGCCTCAAGCAGAGATGAGTAATTATTATTTTTACTTTTATTTCATCCCGTCTCGACTATTGTCCTCCTCCCGTGTCTTAGCGAGACTTGCCTGGATGGTTTCCAAATGGTCTCAAATGCTGCTGAGTGAGCTTTTGACCAAACTGCACTGTCTCCCTTTGGACTTTCTACATTATGCCTCTATTTTATGTCTTTCTTTTGTCTTTATTATGAAGCACTTAGTGACGTCTGATGAGGAAAGGTAGTATAAAAATACATTTTTCTCACTTACTTGCCTAAAAACCATTATAACTAAAGAGACTGTGTGGCTATGAATCATGGAAACACTCTAAGCTAGGCCTCATCATTAGATTCAGTAGTGGCTCTACTGATGCTGCGGTTCTCACTGTGGCCCAATGCATTAAGTTCATCCTCTCCATCTTCCTCATTTGATCCCTCATCTGAATTTGATGAGCCACTGAGAGTCAGAACTGTAATCTGCACCCCTCTTTCCCTTCTACCACAGAAAAGGTTGACAGCACAGAAATTCTTTAATATTTAGATGCTGATCACAAACTGATCAAGTATTTGCAATTTGACTTAAAATGAAGATTTAATTAAATATCCCATTTATGAGAATCAGAAGTAAACAATCTCAACTTGAGCTTTGATTTTAAGTGTGCTTAAAATAATACTGACAGCCTTAATATAATATTTATTTATTTTGCAGCCTTTTCTAATGCGCTGAACAGCCAAACTGTGTTTGTCCTTATTCAATGAAGGACCACAGCAAAGGCAAGTGTTACTGCTGGGAAGTGTTTGGTCTCATTCAATATGCAATTGAAAGGTGCTCCTCAAAATATGAAAGGAGGGAAAGGAAATGTATACAAAGCAACTGATTTGTCACGGCTGACTGACCATTGTCTGAAATCTAACATCTGGGAAACACAGGTGTAAATTTGCAGCACTGTTCTATTTGCCACACATGGAGTGAGCGACTATAGACTATAGAGGGAGAGAGAGAGAGAAACACATATTCAACGACGCATTACAACATACTTCAGCACCACAGCAATGACGACAGAGCAGCAAGGCAGCAGTCACATGATTTTCCTGTAGTATGACTGAAGAAGCCAAGACCAAGCAAAGAGCACTTTTTGTAGCTTTATATGTATAAGTATCTAAACGTATATAATTGTTTGTTTGCTGTTTTTTTGCATTCGTGAAGCCGAACCTCTGCTTCAAAAGTTTTGCTCGAGGAGGTGTTAGATGTATAGGCATCGCTGTGCATGACTATGCGCTTATTTTTCTTTTTGTGTGCATTTGTGTGGGCGTAGGTGTGCATGCTACTGCCAATATTCACAGCTGGAGAAGACGAGAGGACAGGAGTGTTCGTCCATGGGGAAATTATGGAGCTGCAGCTGGCATTCTGCGTTGATGGTCATCCTGTAGAGAGAGAGAGACAAACACAGAGAGACAGAAATACTTAGACAGCAACATGCGAGCCACCAGTAATGCTTTGGATCCTTCAACTCGAGGTCCATGAAACACATGGTGAGAATGGGTATTCATCATTGCTTATATCACATAATGCACTTTTTGCACTACAGTATGTGAGGCGCTGGCTTCAAACCAGATGGCGCAGGATCACACTTGGTTGCTTGGTTGATGTGTGAAATCCCTCAAAATGACAGAACTGTTTAATCATCAGCGCTGGACATGTTTTTCGTCAAGACGGCGTTAACTCACAGGTCAGGGCCCAAAGGCATGTAAGCATCCAAAAACAGGAGCACTTAGCTATGATCACTGGACAAGTCAATACACCAGATGTTTTGGGAAAGCAACAGTGATCACAAAGACCCAGGGGATTAGTTCTACATACAAATATAAAACTGAATCCGACTCAGTTAATATTCTCTGCGTGTTACTTCAATCTATCATCCTGAAATGAATTTTCACTGGATACGACAATAGCTGTAAAAATGAGCCCGTCATGAAAATGGGCTTTTTCTCTGGCTTGTTCTGTGTTGTTGTGTCTTTGTCCTCGCTACAGTTTCTCATTAATTGACTGACTTAGAGCACAAAAGAGGAGCCTCATTCAAAGCAGGATGAGGGCTGCCTCACTCATCTTGCTCGGAGGTGAACAAAGTGCGGATGATGTGCAGTCCCCATTTGCATACACACTCGCAGCCGCCCTCGCCAGGACCCAGGAAGTCCAAATTTGAGCGAGAGTGCCGAGCTGAGGTGAGGAGAGCAAGAGGCAACATGCACTGCGGAGATGTGAGCGCGAGAAATGTATCAGTCTATGCAAGTACGCCCCCAAATATACGCCTCTGTAAGACTTAATATCCTTTTAATGAAACAATAATTTTCAAATTCATCACCGAAACACGCATTAGCAGAAGTCAAATTGGCTATTAAAACCCAAACATTTTGTGTGGAGTTTGTGGTTCTGAAGAGGAATTTCTAGAAGATGGCTGTCTGAAGAGCCTGTATGCACACAACACCAGGATTCTCCAATAGAAACTTGTCAGTGAAAGCAGATGCAGCACAATGAATGCTAAAGGCTTTTCATTTTGGCACCCCGTTATTGGATAGATTCCACTCTTCATGACAGGGTCTGAAGTATCTTGATGCAGCAGGGAGCTTTGTGTTTGGTCCTCCAAGGGGTTGAAAACAAACACTCATGGTGGTATTTGCTATTTGACCAAGGTCTAGTTTGAAATCCTGAATACGCTGGTGAAATTGGATCCTCAAGACAGAAAAAGCTCATGTCAGAGCTTGAGGGTTCATAAACTCAGACGCCACTCAAATTTGAAAAGAGCCTGTCCCCCCGAATTCTGAGCTTTTTCTTTTTTTTTTTTTTGTAGACACACTGTGAGGGTTATATTGTCATAAGACCACAAACACCACACACACACACACACACACACACACACACACACACACACACACACACACACACACACACACACACACACACAAACTCCCCCAAACTCCCCCTGTGTGTCAGAGCTGAGCAAAATGAGCAGAAACACATGTCGCGTTGAGGAGAAGTTTCTTCCCTCCTGTGTTCGAGGTAAAGCGAGGCTTTGGAGCAAAGATATTCAAATTTTTCTTTCTTGAAAACAACATGCAGGGGAAAAAAATAAAACGGTACTAAAGTAGACTAGAGAATAAGCCACCAGATCATGAGTAGTTACTGAAGTGCAGGTAAGGGCCCCAGCTGCAGTCAAACCTGGCACGTTAGACGGTATGCATCTTGATCAGTCGGCCACCTGCGCATGTATGTTTGTTTCATGTCATATCTCTCTCTCTGCATCGCCTGCCTGTTTCTCTAATGTCTCTATCAAAATGCAAAATGTCAAAGATTAAGATATGGCAAAAAAAAAACAAAAAGCAGGTTTTTGGTGATGGTTAGGGAACAATCATCATGTGGGGTAAAAACTCACTCGGATGGCAAGCTACGATCACAGTTGTGGAGGTCAATATGCCTCAGGGTGAGGGGTGAGAGAATTTGGATGAAGTGAACTGTCAAGTTCAAGCATACACAAGCTAATTTTCGGCAGAAAAAGCAGTCTTTATGCATGTTTTTTGTTGTAAAAATGGCCTATAATAACATCATACGCATATGTGTACCTCACAAAAAGCTTTAAGGTGGGTGCTCTGATGTGCACAAACCAGCTTGTGCACCTCCTAGTTAACGTAATGGGATTGCACATTGACATGACAGTTGATGGAAGTGATGATATCATAGAACAAGAAAAAATCCAATTCCATAAAAAAAATCCATTAAAGGTCCAGTGGGTAGGATTTAGGGGGATCTATTGGCAGAAAGGGAATATAATAGTCAGAAGTGTGTTCTCATCATCACCTTCCTCACCTTAGAATAAGCTCTTTATATCTACAGAGAGAATGGGTCCTCTTCCACTGAGGCCGCCAGGTTGAACAGCCTAGAATGGACAAACCAAACACTGGCTCTGGTGAGCGCCTCACCATTTAGGAGAGTGAGGCGAGGGTCTTCAGCTGGTTGCAGTATGTAACCTCACCTCTAGTTGTTTAATGTTACAGGTAAAGGTACAATGTGTCAGAACTGGCCAACTGTCAAACTCCAAAGAAATAGGGGTCACCAGAGTAACTGATACTGCTGTTTGGCTGTAGCTGCTGTTAGCTAGTTAGCCGTGCAGCTAGTGGCCCTATGCTGACTGTCATCTTCCCTGACAGAGACCTCAGAGCACTTGGGGATTGTTGGTGAACATAGAAGACCTCAGAGACCAACAGGGGCCAGTTTGATGACAGGGAAAAGATGGTTTACACCAGCTTCGACCAGGACTTTGACTCCAGGGACGAAGACACGGCAGGCTGGGTAAGGAGAGGCGTGAACCGGGAGAGGAGCTCAGAGCATAACAGAGTTGGTGAGTTTTATTTTGTTTCTGTTAAGTTTGAATGAGGAGTGTTTTATGATGAATTTTTAAACTCTATCTTACACACTGTAACTCAAATTAAAATAAGATAAACATAAGTGTGTGTGGATTGTTTGACAACTGAAGATTGACTAGGTTTTTAGTTACTATCAACAGCTGGCAATTATTAGATCTTAAAAGGGATTTTCAATGAATGTTTTCCTCCTGTAAATACTTACTTTAAGTGCTATGCGAGCTATCTGCCATTGGTTCACTGTATCTGCATCTTTGTTGGATCTCTACACAGTATTTCTTTTCTCTCATCATACTGTACTGTGTGTTTTCATGCGTTCTGATGGTTTTTACCTCAGTGTGTAAAGTATTGTTCCATTGTTCCTAATCCGGAGCAGCTGATTGGGCGTTGTTATCCAGTGAGAGTCAGCATTCTTGGAATTCCGAAAGATGGTGTCGGGCAGCCAGATCAAGCCGACCATATTGCTGATTGAATAAGAGACAGCAAGAGAGAGAAGGTAAGAAATGCTTTGCTGTTGAACTCCTTTGGTTTTCATGAAATGCACAAGGCAGCCCCACTTCCCAATAAAAGGATAATAAAACACCCAGGCGATATGGCAAAAACAAAGCACATCAATCAATTTGTTCCATTAATTACAGGCCTCTTCCCGAGAGAGAGGAATATTGTTCTCAAATGAGATGTTCACATTATTATGGAAAGAATGACGCCTCACAACAGTGTTTTGAGTTACACTTGAGTTAAACATAACATGCTGTAATTATCAATATAAACATATCGAGACTATGGCCGCAAAGCCGACATATGCAGGAATCTGCCATAAAGCTGTCTGTATATTTTCAGTATATCCTCTGTAAATCCAGCATACCTGTTGAGCGTTAGAGTCGGCATGCTGCTGCTGCTGTTATACCGCAGACGGGTGTCCACCCAGGTCTGGGCGAAGATAATATCGATCTGGTACTCCTGGGGAGAGAAAAGATGAGTCAATATACTGATCTGACAATCCTTTTTTAATGCAGTGTGGAGACAGAATGAGCTGCGGTGGATGAAGTGTGTGTGAACAGCCTCTGTGTGGTCCTTCTGGAGGAGCTGATAATGTGTTTGTTTGAACCCCAACGTGTCCACATCAAAGAAAATCCGAAAGCAGCACAGCACTCACTGGATACACTGAAACACGAATTATGCTTTTGATATGGAAATTAAATTACATCTCACAATTTGTTTACTTCAGCACATTTTTTTCACCTCAGCAATGAACCTACTTCTAATTGTGTGAAGTTCCATCATTTCTGATTCAAGAAAGTCAGTGAAAGTAAGTTAAAGTCTAATTGGTATTATTACAAGGACATCTGTGTTTCTTTCTGGTGGTGAAATGCCTTTCTCTCGCTTTTCATTACGTAATGTTAACTCCTTGAAAAAAGTCGATTTGAATACACTATTTCCCCTCCTGTGTCAAAGTTGAGTGCATTCTCTTAATCCAGCTACCTTGGTAGATGAAAAAAGCTGTTTTAAATGCTGTGGAGAGGAAGCTTTGTTTGCTTGGAAGTTTATCTGGTTATGCTGCAGTTGTGTAACCACTTTGAAGTTGTGGCACAATTGTCAGATGGAGCATGACTACAGCCTCCATGTTCCTCTGCAGAACGTGCATCCAAATGCTGGCTAAATATAACCTGGCAAAATATAGCTGACAAAGACTGTCATTCATTGATCTCAACTATCTTTGAGCCTTTAATTAATAGCATTTCTCTTGAATTTGAATAGGTGTGGGCTGTGCTGACAGCCAGCAACACAGCTGTCTTCACTCTCCCACATCTTAGCATACTCCAAATAGCATTTTCTGTAGTGCACATAGTAAAATGAAATGTTGTGACCAGCAAGTATTGTGGTCGTAGTTGCATCTCAAGCTCACATGGAGACAGAGAAAAGGAGCAGTTCACAGTGCTTTGGGTGGAGTTGGAGATGGTGCTGAGAGAGTGGATGTTGCAGTAGAATACAGAGGCGCTCTGTAATGTACACACAGGCCTTCAGTGCTCCGCTTCCTGGCCCACTGCCACACAGCTCACCTGAAAGCTACAGTGTTGCTTATACTGCTGCTGTTCACAGCCCTTCACAAGCCCCACCTCCACCCCAGCAGTCACCTGTGGGCTTTGAGTCTGCATTCCTCTGAGGTGGAGGTTGTCATGGTCCCCCCTCCCTGTCCTCACTTCCAGCAGAAGGTCAGTGCATCAGCTGGAAATCCATAGAATGTAAACAAGGTGCACTGATACTTCAGTGATAAGGTCAGACCCAGAACTCTTCAGAAGCCATTCACAATTCCGTTGCTGATATGAAATGTAGGGAAAGAAAATAGGCATTCCAGAGTCCATTATGTGAGACAGTCTCGGAGTGATCCTGTTTGGTGAAAAGCTGATCCGGGTTTAAGGGAAAAATGTGCAATTATAGTAGGATTTTCTCGAGAGGACGGAGTCTCGTTTTGAAACTTTTGTCATGTCGCAAAAGTTTGTAAGGTGACCCAAGAACTGATCCACCATAGGTTTTAACACCTGTGCAGCCTATTTGTAGTTTGAAGTAGAGTAAGTGAAGCACACATGCACAACCCCCCCCCCCCCCCAAACGTCACAATTACACAGTGTCACTCACTTTCTGGCTTTTCTGACCTTTTCCAAAAACAGGCAGGCGAGACTTGACCTTCCTAATACATCTGTCACCAGAATCCCCATTGTTACTCTGGGCTTGTGTGACCTTTGGAGGATAATGATGGGGAAGACTCACGCTGACTGTGACACGCCCATAATTCACACAGCAAACCCACAACGTGTTACATGTTAATGCCCGCTGCAGATGAACTGTCACGGCAATGCCCAGATGGGATTTTCTGCTTCCACTGGGTCCTTTTGGAGGCTACACCTATGAGACAAGGCACTGAAGCAGGTCCATTATTCATGGACATTATGCAAAACAATGAGCGTTGGGAGATATCTGAGTGAAATTAACTACAGAGGCTTGCATTATTCCCCTGGGGATCCATTTCAAAGTCAGAAAACGAGGGTGTTAGGGAGGGAGTCCATTACTCACGGCTACTGCCAAAAAACAATGAAGCAAAGACCCATAGGTGAGATAATCAAGGGTGACTTGTGTTGTATAATCTCTGCTGGGAAAATCCAACATAAGAAGTCTGGGAGTTGCAAGTTCATTATTTAGGTTATAAATATTTTATTTTAGGTCTTAAAATATTCAGAATGTGATAAACTATTTCCCTCCTGTCCCTGAGTAACTTTCCCACAGCAGGCAATAGGTAGAGGAAGCGCTGGAAAACCCTAACATGGTCAAAAATGCATAATTTCTTGTGTGTGTTGCGAATCCAATTCATTATCATGGACAAAAGTGAAGGTGCAGATGGCAATCTTTCATACCAAGGGTGGAAAATTTCTGCAAAATGTCTTCATTTCACATAAAAAACCTCTTTGTGTATCCACTAACAATTTATTTTTGCCATATCAAATGAGAACACCACAACCTAAAAGAAGTCATTTTTCCTCAGCACACACTGGATATCAGATATCATCCTCACTATAGGTGGGTAAAAAATCAACAAATTTGGCCCTGCTGTCTCTGGGAATGCAAATGCCACTCACAATCTGATAATATGAAATCCATTATTAAAGCCCAAGGATGCTGACAGCAAAGCAAGTCTGACTGCAATTAATTAGCCTGACTTGAACAGCGTCAGAACAAATAGAGTCCTCCTTATCCAGCCTTATCACTGTTGCATGGAGGAGGATCAATTACAGACGTTGCTCAGCCACATTCTCCACATCCATGTGAGCAAAATATGTGGGCAGCAGCCCTGTCTTCTGCAAATGATGTTTATATGCAACTCATTTGCAACAGCAAAGGCGTGTTGAGGAAAACATAATGTAAACCAAATAAAGTTTTCTATTAACATAATGAGGAAATGTTCTCAATGAATGTACCTGGCACGTTGGAAAAGTGTTGGGATTGAACTGTGGTTCAGTGACAACGCCGATTTTGTATGCTTTCCGCCAAAACAGGCAGACTTGCATGACTCTATCCGCTCATAGTGACTCCAGCATTGTTCAGCTTTTTCACGCCTCCCTGCGACTGCGGCTCGGTTCGTAAATGCAGTGTTTCATTCTCTGAAAGAAATATTGTCTCTGAACAGGCTGCACTTATGTTGTCTCCACAATGTAATTATGAAAACAATTTAGTAATATACAAATATGATTTCTAGGAGACAGGGCTGGCGGGCAGAGGCTAATATCTTTACAACAAAAGCTTTACACTCACTGAGACAGAAATTCTGTTCTTGCCTGAAAGTTTCAGACCACAAACTCTGACTGGAAAAGCTTCCTGCTATCAGCGTTTCCAAATCAGTGATTAAAATAAGTCAGCCTGTTGTTTACGGTTGATTCTGCCATTCACGAGCTGATGTGAGGTCAGGTCGTGAACAAATGAAAATGAGAATGGAAGAAAAAAAGCAGCTAAACTAAAGAAAAGTGTCAGAATGTGAATGTAACTATAGACTCACATACATGCACGAATGCAAATCAGTCACAATAGTTATGTAGGATGCAGTTTAATCTCACCTGGCATTTTGTTCTCTCCATTGTATATCATTTAATTCAACAGAGTTTTATTGCTTTTTTCACTTCCTTTAGGCTGTAGGTTGGCAAGCTCGTTAGCTGAGGCCTTAATGGAACAGTGAGTTCACTCAGTTTGTTCCAAAGATGTATTTGTAACATCAGTCTTACACGTAACTGTAAACATTAATCTCTACACTGCTAATAAGCTGTAGCATCCTGCATTTGGGATTTCCCGCTCTAGAAATTCCAATGGAATGGAATTTTGCCCCAAATTTCGGTGTGATTAGGCCTTTAAGGTACCATTATTAGCACTTCCTGCACAGATGTTTCACATTAAAAGCCTTCCAGGAGTTCAAAAGAAACCCCACCAGCCAAGAACGTTGATATTGGATGAAACACGTGAAATTATGGCAACTATTATGTGCTGCGTCCACATTAATGCATCAGTAATAATTAATAAATTGCATAATGAGTACTTTTACTTTGAGTACTTTAAATATTTTGCTGATAATACTTTTAAGATTTTTAATGCAGGATTTTTGCAAGGTTGGAGTTCTTCCACCAGTGTTAGGCTCTCCCTCATGCTGACTTTCTGAATGAAATGACCCAAAAGGCCAGTTCAGCCGGCCATATTTCACCGTTACAGCTCACTCATAATAGACTTCACTCTGCTTTGTTACTGATTAAGTAAAATCCAATGTGCTCTAAAACACTATCTCACACTTTATTATATCATGTTTTACAGTGAAGGGAATCTCAAACTTATGCACAGATCACTGACTAATGCATTTCTTCAGGCAAAACCAATGCCGCATAGTTGGTATAAATATTTATAAGTGAAATATTTATATCTCTCAGACCTTGGGAAATTGGTCGCTGGACTACATTTTCAATCCCTCAAGAGGAAGAAAAAAGATAAACATGAGGAGTGTTTGATTTCTCTGAGTCATATGTCCATTTCTGTGCCGCTTCTTGTAGTACTTCACCCATCGATATTTAAATATATTAAATATATTATATAATATATTCTACTCTCCGAGCCCTCACATCCATACCGCCAATCCCCCCCACCTCAAATAAACACATTCACCCAGAATGCGCTGTTGCTTCGTCCTGCAGGCAGCTCTCACAGCAACGCTCCTTGTGACGGGCAGGAATAACGGTAAACATGACCATTCTCCCACCGCTGAGGGGTGGTGATGAACTTCTGTCACATGTGTAACAAACAAAACGATGCGGCACCTGCGGATATGAGTGACATTTCAAAGATTGCTCTTGTTTTTTCTGTGAGCTAATTTCATAAACATGCTTTTGTCTTGTTCATCCCTAAGAATCGAATAAAAAGACCTTTGAACAAAAGAAAAGGAAACCATTTGCATAGCCGCCTGTTTACTTGAAGTCTGTTTGTGAGGAAGGAAGCAGCACGAAAAGAAAAATGACGCAAACTGTCGGCTGTGCTTCACTGAGCATCTGGCTGGAGGTACAATCGACACCTGTGTTTCTTTGTCTAACTCTGAGACAAATGATTGACTTTAGTCTGTTTTGGTAATAGAGGTAGCAGTAGTGCCCATTTATCTGCTAGTATTGCTGCTAACGACAGAGCAGGAGAGGTGGAGGTAGAAGCATAGATGTACATTTGCATCTGGACAAACTGCTTTGATGGTGAATGAGGTCTGGGGAGTACCTCGCTTGATTATGATTAGGCAGACTGTACGACACATTGTCAGCTAGCTGTGGGTCTGTGGGGTGAATAAACGGCAGTGAGTTTGAAGTAGAAGACATTTAAACTTCACATTATTTAAAAATCACACGATTAAAAATGATTTTATCAGTCAGTTGACTTTAAATTTGAATTTAGCTGATGTGTGTTCATTGCTCATACGTCTTTAGACACTGCTAACCAACCTCATTCCTGTCAAAATGCCTCAGACGCTGGGTTTTCAGCCACACTAGCAGCACTCCTCATTACTATATCACAACTATTGGATGGATTGCCATGAAATTTGGTATTGGTATTTGGTATGGTACATTCATGTTCCCCTGAGGTTGAATCTTAATGGCTTTGGTGACCCTCTTTTAGCGCCATCATGATTTGTGGTTTTGAGTGAAACATCTCATCAACCGTCACATAGATTGCCAGGAAATTTGACACAGACAGTCAGCCGCTGCGCAGGATGAATGAAAATACCTCCCTGATCACTTACATTTCATCCAGTGCCATTATCAGGTGGATTTGTTTGATACTTTTGCAGGCACCCAATATGAACATGGTAAACATTATACCTGCTAAATATCAATGTGATGTTTAGGCTAATTTGCCACTGTGGCTCAGAGAACATGGCAGTAGTCTGTTTATTGATGGGTCATTAGAAGTTGGATATTATTTATTTACAAAATTACTTTGAACTGATGTATTTTG
The DNA here is from genome assembly GCA_037975065.1 of Chaetodon trifasciatus. Taxonomy (NCBI): domain Eukaryota; kingdom Metazoa; phylum Chordata; class Actinopteri; order Chaetodontiformes; family Chaetodontidae; genus Chaetodon; species Chaetodon trifasciatus. Next base: position 158,577 of record JBBMOE010000048.1, on the reverse strand, counting down.
TCATGAATGTGTCATTTTATACAAAATATCAGGTGAGCTGCAGAGAAGCTCTGAATGTCTGATTGAAAAATGCAAACAAGCAAGTTTTTGAGATTTGAAAGATAAGTTATTGTTTGAGCATCACTGTGTCAGACAAAACGCACCCGGGTCATGATTTACAGAAGAATGGAGCAGGCTGCGTTTCTGACTGGATATTTTCTTGAAACATTTATTTTGAAAATCTGTCCTGTCTAAAGTAATTTTAGTGCTATATTTGCCTTAATAAAATAAAATGCATGATTTATTTTTTCTATGTTAGTTTAGTGGGACATAGTACAAAAAAGGGACAAAGATGTAACAAAATATAAAGAAAATAACACAAAAGAGTGAGACATAAACAGAGGTCATGATTTTGATTCGCCACAGAATTTTAGGTGTTTTTCTACACGTTTCTGTTCAAATAGCCTATGTGCAAGATAAAATATAAAGAAGTAAATGACAGAAAGAAAGGGCGATGTACAATAAAAATGAATGAATACAAAGCAAAATAGCGAAGTCTTCCATAATCTAGCAGAGAACAGCAGGAGAGAGAGAAAGGGGATTGTGTATGTGTGTGGATGAGATTTGTACTGAATGCAATATTAAAACCAAACCTACACCCTCGAATAATAAAACTAAAGCAGTGATAATACTATTATCAGCAGCAGTAGCAGGAGTTTAAAGTCCTTTGCTTAAAGGCACAACATGCACCTTTTCTTGTTTATCTCAAACAAACAACATGTCCTTAAACATATTTTGATACCCCCCCCCCCCCCCCCACGTCTCTGAACAGGTGATCTTTTTTCAAGGCTTTCAGAATAGTCCATCAAACGCATACTGCTCATAATTAATTTAGATGCCGAGTTTCACTTCAAATACTAAATTTCTGTATACATCGATTCTGAGGGAAAAACAAGCGGAGGAGGAGAAGGCAGAAGAAGAGGAATTACATCAGAGAGGAAACAGTATCTGGAATCTAATAAGGGGAAGTGATGAGGGGCAGAAATGAGAATCGAAAGGCTTAAGAAAGAAGAACGTGCTGCAGAGGGAGGAAGAAAGGATTCGCAAATCTCGCCAGCTAATCATTATCGACTGACTCTCAAAAGCATGTTCAGACAAGTCACCAATCAGATTTGATGGAGACAGTAAGGCGGCGTCATGCTTACATAACGCTGCAGCTGCTGGTTGTGCTTTGTTCCACCTGCCACATACTGGCTCTGACGATTGATATCTACCTCCAGCGCCCAGCTCCATCTCATACGCGATGATGGCATCTCTTGCTGGTTGCATTTTGTGTATCTTCATATGTCCTCTCCTGGGCAGCCCTGGAGGGTTTTAGTGCCTCCACAGCTCACTCCAGCTTGGGGAGCCTCTTCAAGGGTGTGCCTACTCCACAATTTCAATGCTGGATGATTTTGCAAAACTCTGGACTACATTCACTGACTTTTGTTTTGAAAACACTATATGAATTGCAGGTTCGTGACGGGATGCAAACTTACATTTCCTACATAAGAACTGGACAAGCCACACGCCCATCCAGCATCACGACTTCCACAACCTTACTTCGTCACTACATTGATGGCTCATTACATTACAAGAATCATCCAATCTGAATGTAATTCTGAGGAAAGTGGCCTATTCCACCAAATATATGGGAGCATTTACGCAATAAAGGGTCTGAAAGTCCCTTTCAGAGAAGCACCCCTTTACTTTAATCTGAAGGCAGCATGCCACAAGTCTGAAATGAACGCTGTCAGATAAACGTGCAGGCTGCAGCAGCATAACTTTAACTTGCACAGAGAGAGAGAGAGAGAGAGAGAGAGAGAGAGAGTGCC